>JALIZF010001907.1:0-435000 GCA_029948255.1 Telmatactis stephensoni
TAGTACATGGTGTTTTGGTCCATAGATTGCGCTGGCGCGATATGTGGACGCTAGCAAAAGTCCATAGTGCGAACTATGGACTTCAAAGTACATGGTCCATAGATTGCACTGGCGCGATATGTGGACGCTAGCAAAAGTCCATAGTGCGAACTATGGACTTCAAGGTGCATAGTATAGTACATGGTGTTTTGGTCCATAGATTGCGCTGGCGCGATATGTGGACGCTAGCAAAAGTCCATAGTGCGTACTATGGACTTCAAAGTACATGGTCCATAGATTGCACTGGCGCGATATGTGGACGCTAGCAAAAGTCCATAGTGCCAACTATGCACTTCAAAGTACATGGTCCATAGATTGCACTGGCGCGATATGTGGACGCTAGCAAAAGTCCATAGTGCGAACTATGGACTTCAAGGTGCATAGTATAGTACATGGTGTTTTGGTCCATAGATTGCGCTGGCGCGATATGTGGACGCTAGCAAAAGTCCATAGTGCGAACTATGGACTTCAAGGTGCATAGTATAGTACATGGTGTTTTGGTCCATAGATTGCGCTGGCGCGATATGTGGACGCTAGCAAAAGTCCATAGTGCGAACTATGGACTTCAAAGTACATGGTCCATAGATTGCACTGGCGCGATATGTGGACGCTAGCAAAAGTCCATAGTGCGAACTATGGACTTCAAAGTATATGGTCCATAGATTGCACTGGCGCGATATGTGGACGCTAGCAAAAGTCCATAGTGCGAACTATGGACTTCAAAGTACATGGTCCATAGATTGCACTGGCGCGATATGTGGACGCTAGCAAAAGTCCATAGTGCGAACTATGGACTTCAAGGTGCATAGTATAGTACATGGTGTTTTGGTCCATAGATTGCGCTGGCGCGATATGTGGACGCTAGCAAAAGTCCATAGTGCGAACTATGCACTTCAAAGTACATGGTCCATAAATTGCACTGGCGCGATATGTGGACGCTAGCAAAAGTCCATAGTGCGAACTATGGACTTCAAAGTACATGGTCCATAGATTGCACTGGCGCGATATGTGGACGCTAGCAAAAGTCCATAGTGCGAACTATGGACTTCAAGGTGCATAGTATAGTACATGGTGTTTTGGTCCATAGATTGCGCTGGCGCGATATGTGGACGCTAGCAAAAGTCCATAGTGCGAACTATGGACTTCAAAGTACATGGTCCATAGATTGCACTGGCGCGATATGTGGACGCTAGCAAAAGTCCATAGTACGAACTATGGACTTCAAAGTAGATGGTCCATAGATTGCGCTGGCGCGATATGTGGACGCTAGCAAAAGTCCATAGTGCGAACTATGGACTTCAAGGTGCATAGTATAGTACATGGTGTTTTGGTCCATAGATTGCGCTGGCGCGATATGTGGACGCTAGCAAAAGTCCATAGTGCGAACTATGGACTTCAAGGTGCATAGTATAGTACATGGTGTTTTGGTCCATAGATTGCGCTGGCGCGATATGTGGACGCTAGCAAAAGTCCATAGTGCGTACTATGGACTTCAAAGTACATGGTCCATAGATTGCACTGGCGCGATATGTGGACGCTAGCAAAAGTCCATAGTGCGAACTATGGACTTCAAAGTACATGGTCCATAGATTGCACTGGCGCGATATGTGGACGCTAGCAAAAGTCCATAGTGCGAACTATGGACTTCAAAGTACATGGTCCATAGATTGCACTGGCGCGATATGTGGACGCTAGCAAAAGTCCATAGTGCGAACTATGGACTTCAAGGTGCATAGTATAGTACATGGTGTTTTGGTCCATAGATTGCGCTGGCGCGATATGTGGACGCTAGCAAAAGTCCATAGTGCGTACTATGGACTTCAAAGTACATGGTCCATAGATTGCACTGGCGCGATATGTGGACGCTAGCAAAAGTCCATAGTGCGAACTATGGACTTCAAAGTACATGGTCCATAGATTGCACTGGCGCGATATGTGGACGCTAGCAAAAGTCCATAGTGCGAACTATGGACTTCAAGGTGCATAGTATAGTACATGGTGTTTTGGTCCATAGATTGCGCTGGCGCGATATGTGGACGCTAGCAAAAGTCCATAGTGCGAACTATGGACTTCAAAGTACATGGTCCATAGATTGCACTGGCGCGATATGTGGACGCTAGCAAAAGTCCATAGTGCGAACTATGGACTTCAAGGTGCATAGTATAGTACATGGTGTTTTGGTCCATAGATTGCGCTGGCGCGATATGTGGACGCTAGCAAAAGTCCATAGTGCGAACTATGGACTTCAAAGTACATGGTCCATAGATTGCACTGGCGCGATATGTGGACGCTAGCAAAAGTCCATAGTGCGTACTATGGACTTCAAAGTACATGGTCCATAGATTGCACTGGCGCGATATGTGGACGCTAGCAAAAGTCCATAGTGCGAACTATGGACTTCAAAGTACATGGTCCATAGATTGCACTGGCGCGATATGTGGACGCTAGCAAAAGTCCATAGTGCGAACTATGGACTTCAAAGTACATGGTCCATAGATTGCACTGGCGCGATATGTGGACGCTAGCAAAAGTCCATAGTGCGAACTATGGACTTCAAAGTATATGGTCCATAGATTGCACTGGCGCGATATGTGGACGCTAGCAAAAGTCCATAGTGCGAACTATGGACTTCAAAGTACATGGTCCATAGATTGCACTGGCGCGATATGTGGACGCTAGCAAAAGTCCATAGTGCGAACTATGGACTTCAAGGTGCATAGTATAGTACATGGTGTTTTGGTCCATAGATTGCGCTGGCGCGATATGTGGACGCTAGCAAAAGTCCATAGTGCGAACTATGGACTTCAAAGTACATGGTCCATAGATTGCACTGGCGCGATATGTGGACGCTAGCAAAAGTCCATAGTGCGAACTATGGACTTCAAGGTGCATAGTATAGTACATGGTGTTTTGGTCCATAGATTGCGCTGGCGCGATATGTGGACGCTAGCAAAAGTCCATAGTGCGAACTATGGACTTCAAGGTGCATAGTATAGTACATGGTGTTTTGGTCCATAGATTGCGTTGGCGCGATATGTGGACGCTAGCAAAAGTCCGTAGTGCGAACTATGGACTTCAAGGTGCATAGTATAGTACATGGTGTTTTGGTCCATAGATTGCGCTGGCGCGATATGTGGACGCTAGCAAAAGTCCATAGTGCGAACTATGGACCAAAATACCATGTACTATACTATGCACCTTGAAGTCCATAGTTCGCACTATGGACTTTTGCTAGCGTCCACATATCGCGCCAGTGCAATCTATGGACCATGTACTTTGAAGTCTATAGTTCGCACTATGGACTTTTGCTAGCGTCCACATATCGCGCCAGTGCAATCTATGGACCATGTACTTTGAAGTCCATAGTTCGCACTATGGACTTTTGCTAGCGTCCACATATCGCGCCAGCGCAATCTATGGACCATGTACTTTGAAGTCCATAGTTCGCACTATGGACTTTTGCTAGCGTCCACATATCGCGCCAGTGCAATTTATGGACCATGTACTTTGAAGTGCATAGTTCGCACTATGGACTTTTGCTAGCGTCCACATATCGCGCCAGCGCAATCTATGGACCAAAACACCATGTACTATACTATGCACCTTGAAGTCCATAGTTCGCACTACGGACTTTTGCTAGCGTCCACATATCGCGCCAACGCAATCTATGGACCAAAACACCATGTACTATACTATGCACCTTGAAGTCCATAGTTCGCACTATGGACTTTTGCTAGCGTCCACATATCGCGCCAGTGCAATCTATGGACCATATACTTTGAAGTCCATAGTTCGCACTATGGACTTTTGCTAGCGTCCACATATCGCGCCCGTGCAATCTATGGACCATCTACTGGTCCATAGATTGCTCTGGCGCGATATGTGGACGCTAGCAAAAGTCCATAGTGCGAACTATGCACTTCAAAGTACATGGTCCATAAATTGCACTGGCGCGATATGTGGACGCTAGCAAAAGTCCATAGTGCGAACTATGGACTTCAAAGTACATGGTCCATAGATTGCACTGGCGCGATATGTGGACGCTAGCAAAAGTCCATAGTGCGAACTATGGACTTCAAGGTGCATAGTATAGTACATGGTGTTTTGGTCCATAGATTGCGCTGGCGCGATATGTGGACGCTAGCAAAAGTCCATAGTGCGAACTATGGACTTCAAGGTGCATAGTATAGTACATGGTGTTTTGGTCCATAGATTGCGCTGGCGCGATATGTGGACGCTAGCAAAAGTCCATAGTGCGAACAATGGACTTCAAAGCACATGGTCCATAGATTGCACTGGCGCGATATGTGGACGCTAGCAAAAGTCCATAGTGCGAACTATGGATGTTGTGTTCTCTTACCGTTTATTTACGAACTCTGGAAAGGAACCAACATGGCTCCCAACGTGCAACTGACTTCCACAGGAAGCCCAACTCATATATATGACAATTCCCCCTCACTAAATCTAGGGTTACAAGCAAATATAAAAAATAATAAAATGAATAAATAGAAAAATGCAACAGTTTATAATTGAGAAAAGTAACTTAAATGTCCAAAGTCTTTTAACATTCATAGTCCTTTAAGTAACTTGGGGCTGATCTCACTCTTGCTGGGTAACGTTACTCTGGTTGAGGTAGAAGTGGCACCTCTGGTTCAGGCAGAGATGGCCCATCAACTGTAGTAGATCTTTCTGGTTCAATAGGAGGTACATCAGAAACAACTTCTTCTTGCTTGTTTTCTTTTTCTACTGTGAGATTAGGAAACTTGCTATCCATTTCAGGCATTTCCACTGTTGTTTGTGGTAATTCCAACTTTTCATCGCCTAGAGCCAGAGATCTTGGCCTTAGTTGATCTTCATGTCTTTTCCAAACATTTTGGTTTACTTGCACACTGTAGGATCGTTGCATAACGTCTATAACTATGCCTGGTACCCACCTTGGTCCAGATCGCAGATTGAGAGCAAAGACAGCATCACCTATAACGAAGGATGGCTTACAGTTTAGATTGGCCTCAAAGGATGTAGTTTCCTTCTGACTTGTGAGGTTTGGCCTGAGTACAGAAAACCTTGTCCTTGGTTGTCTTCGCATCAACAGATAACTGGGCGTCTCTCCAGTAGCAGCATGTGGTGTTGTACGGTAGGTGAACAAGAACCGACTTACTTTGTCTTCTAGGGATCCCTCATCTCCCTTCATCTTTTTCATCTGTGTTTTGAAATGCTGTACATATCTCTCTGCCATCCCGTTTGTTGCAGGATGTCCTGGTGGCGTTAATGTATGCTTGATATTGTTTCTTCTTGTAAACTCTTCAAATTCTCTACTTGTAAACTGAGGACCATTGTC
Organism: Telmatactis stephensoni; assembly: GCA_029948255.1. Classification (NCBI taxonomy): domain Eukaryota; kingdom Metazoa; phylum Cnidaria; class Anthozoa; order Actiniaria; family Isophelliidae; genus Telmatactis; species Telmatactis stephensoni. The sequence continues at coordinate 5,378 of JALIZF010001907.1, forward strand.
CGTAACAATGTGTTCTGGTAGTCCAAATGTAGCAAACACCTTGCGTAGTTGAGTAATAGTAGAATAGCTGGTAGTACTCCTCATTGGTAACACCTCCAACCATTTAGAATATGAATCAACTATGATGAGAAAGGTACTTCCCATGAATGGGCCAGCAAAATCAAGATGTAGTCTTTTCCACGGTCCTGAAGGCCAATTCCATGTAGCTACTGGAGGTTTATTTGGTCTAGGTGCATTTTCTTGGCAACTGATGCAATGTTTGGTAATATCCTCAATGTCTCTATCTAGATTAGGCCACCAGAAATGTTGGCGAGCAAGAGCTTTCATTTTCACAATTCCTAAATGTTCACTGTGTAAGTCAAGTAGAATGTGTGGCCTCAATGTATTCGGTATGATAACTCTAGCTCCCCAGAGCAAACATCCCTGTTCCACAGTCAACTCATCTCTTCTTAAGTAGTAGTGCTTTAAATCTTCACCTGGGCAGTGACTTGGCCATCCTTCTCTGGTGAATTTCAGAACCTTTCCAAGAATCTTGTCTGTATGTGTTTCCATGGCAACCGTTTTTGCTGATAGTGGAACTTCCTTCAATAGAGTAGAGTTGATGACCATTACCTCGTCTTCTAGAGTTTCATCCTGTGATGGTAGGTCTGATATAGATGCTCTTGATAAATAATCTGCACACACATTGTCCTTAGATGTAATGTACTCTACATTGTAACGATAGGCTGCCAGAATAAGAGCCCAACGCTTGATCCTTGATGCTGCCAGCTGTGGAACCCCCTTGTCCTCTCCAAACAATCGTACCAATGGTTGATGGTCTGTACGTAGGCTGAAAGTTTTTCCAAGTAGATATTGTCTAAATTTCTTCACCCCGAAGACTATGGCCAAGGCTTCTCTATCTATTTGTGCATATCCTCTCTCAGCAGATGTAAGGCGTCTTGAAGCAAAGACCACTGGTTTCAGTTTTCCATCTAATGTACGCTGTTTTAGTACTGCTCCAATCCCTGTAGCAGAGGCATCACATTCAAGTACAGTTTCTGCTTCAGCATTATAGTGTTCCAGTAAAGTATCTTCAGACATAAGTTCTTTGATCTTTCTGAAAGCAGATTCTTGTTTCTTTCCCCATGACCACATTGCATCCTTAGCTAGAAGGTCATATAGGGGTGCCATATTGTGAGCAAGGTTTGGCAGAAATCTTGCATAGTAATTAACCATTCCAATGAATGAGCGTAGCTCAGTAACATTTGTTGGAGCTGGTGCTTCACGTATTGCTCTCACCTTTGATTCTGTAGGCTGAATACCTGCTCCAGAAATCTTGTAGCCAAGGTACTCCACTTCTTTCAACAGGAATTTACATTTGGATTTTTGAAGTTTCAGGCCCTTCTCTTGAAGTCTTGCTAAGGCTCCTTGCAGATTTGACAGGTGTTCCTCATCATCTTTACCTGTTACGAGAATGTCATCCATGTACACACTGACACCAGGTAGACCCTTCATTGTACTTTCCATAGCACATTGGAAAATTGCTGGGGCTGAATTTACTCCATAAGGCAGACATAGATATTCATACAGTCCACAGTGCGTGTTAATGGTAGTCAGCTTCTGTGATTCTTCATCCAGACTAAGTTGGTGGTAGGCTTCAGATAGGTCAAGTTTGGTGAACTTTTGACCACCAGACAGGTTTGCAAATATTTCTTCTACTAATGGCAATGGATATCTGTCCATTTTTAATGAAGTGTTCAGAGTAGTTTTGTAGTCTCCACACAAGCGGATGGCACCAGAGGGTTTAACAATAGGCACAACTGGTGTGGCCCAGTCGGAATGTGTCACTTTGCGAAGTACTCCATTGTTCTCCAGCCTGTTTATTTCCTCTTCTACCTTCATTTTCATTGAAAATGGCAGTGATCTTGCTTTGCAGAAAATAGGCTTTGCATTCTCCTCTAGGTGTAGTTTTGCCTTGAAATCTTTCAAGTGTCCTGGTTCAGCATTGAATAATTCATCATACTCATTTAGTGTCTCTCTCTAAGTGATTGCTGTACTTCATCTTCAGGGGTCACTGCAAAAATTTCTTTCCATGGTAACTTCAACCTCTGCAACCACGAACGACCAAGTAGGGGTGGTCCCTTTTCGTCAACCACTATCAAAGGAAGGTCAAGATGTTGTTCTCCAAGCTTCACGGAGACCATTTTCTCTCCTAATACTTTAATTTTATCTCCAGTATAAGATCTGCATACCTTTTCTAGGTGTCCTACCTTGTGGCAGTAATTGCATTTCGTCGAGCGAAATCGACATTTTGGCACCAAATGGTCTTGTGATCCACATCGGTAGCATGTCAACTTTTTCTTCTCTTCTTGTCGTTTTGGCGCCTCTGTTACAGGATTCGTACGTCCTAATACCTTGTTAACCGTAGCAGATTACTCGCTATTTCCGCTATGCAGGATGGTTGCATCTCTAGCTGCCGCTTCTTGACTGATAGCGATTTTGTAGGCCTTGTTTAAGGTTAGGTCTGGCTCGATGAGTAAACGATTCTGAATTTTGTCGTCGTTGATTCCACACACCAATCTGTCTCTTAGCATGTCATCCAAACTTTCTCCGAAACCACAATCGCTTGCGAGTTTCCGTAAATCGGCAATGAAATCAGCAATTTTTTCTCCTTGTGAACGAACTCGTGAATGAAACTTGAAACGCTGCACGGTCTGTGACGGCTTTGGTGCAAAATGACTTCGCAAGAGCGTGATAATCTCCTCGTAAGACTTTTCTGTTGTTTTCGCAGGTGAAGTAAGATTTCGTAGAACTTTGTATGCCGACGGTCCAATGACACTTAGCAGTATCGCTTTTCTTTTTTCTTCTCGGGCTTCAACGTCGTCTTTGTTTGCATTATCCTCGCTTAACGCTATCTTCTTCAAATCGTTTGCTGTAAAATATAACTCCAACCTCTCGATATACTGCTCGAAATCTTCAGGTAGGCCGTTGAACTGTTCTATCTTGCCAAAAGTAGCCATTATCCTCGTCGCCAAATGTTGTGTTCTCTGTCCGTTTATTTACGAACTCTGGAAAGGAACCAACATGGCTCCCAACGTGCAACTGACTTCCACAGGAAGCCCAACTCATATATATGACAATGGACTTCAAGGTGCATAGTATAGTACATGGTGTTTTGGTCCATAGATTGCGCTGGCGCGATATGTGGACGCTAGCAAAAGTCCATAGTGCGAACTATGGACTTCAAGGTGCATAGTATAGTACATGGTGTTTTGGTCCATAGATTGCGCTGGTGCGATATGTGGACGCTAGCAAAAGTCCATAGTGCGAACTATGGACTTCAAGGTGCATAGTATAGTACATGGTGTTTTGGTCCATAGATTGCGCTGGCGCGATATGTGGACGCTAGCAAAAGTCCATAGTGCGAACTATGGACTTCAAAGTACATACCATACACATACCATAGCTGGAAAGAACACGTCAAAATTAGTAAAACTGCATGTGAAGTTTGAATGATGTAACTTTCAAACTCACGAAGATATGAATTTTCCGAAATCGAAATTTTGTATGAAAACGTTCGCGCTGCTAGGCAAGAGTTGCCTACCAGCAAAGGTTTTCTTACAAATTCACACTTTTCAAAAATTCATATTCTCACGAGTTTTGGATTTAATTCCTTCAAACTTCACTGTCTTGTTAATTTTAACATGCTCTTTCCAGCTAGGGTAATTCTTTTTCTGTTCTCCGAATTTAAAAAGACCTAATTAAAGCTCATTTTAAAAAATGTTTACTTACGTCATATATCAAACTTTTGTAATGAACTCATGCAATTGTCTGTAAGCGAAGTTTGTGAACGATGCGCTCATTATTCCCTATGCTTTAATTTTATGTGTAATATAATCTACATATATTACCTTTTTTATTACGTGAAAGGAAGTTTATTCCGGTTGTTTTCAGGCTCTCATTATTTGCACTAAGTTATAATTATTTTTCTTTCTATTATTATAATCCCATTTTCACTAAGTTCTTATTTCATATCTTTGTATTTATCCCATTGGCCGCACTAAGTCCTTTTTATCTATAAATTTTATAATTGTGAACAAACTAATTTGTGACCAAATTATATATATTTTAGTATCGCACACATTGGTACTAAGTTCCTATTATTTACATAAGTTCTTCTTATTAATATTTTTGACAAAAGTCTTTTACTATGAAGCATGAATTGTGCATTTTTCTCTCGTAAAAAAGAGTGTCTTTTAGTTGTTTCTTTGAAACAGCAATCTCTTCGCGGCTTCTCGAAAATCGGTGAGAAAAACAAAATACTGGATACAAGGACTAAGTGAAGAGTTGAGAAGCGGCAAAACACATATTGCCACGAAATGAAATGATATCCAGTCAATACAACAGTTATAATCAATTATATTTAAATTCGGTACCAAGATATCAAGACGATATAAAACCGCTCTCGTTAAAATTGGAAGATAGCAACAGGAATAAAGTAGTAACGAGCATAGTACCACTCTAACTGCGTTTACAATTCGTTTTCTTCGTTGTTTTCTTTGTTCCTCCGAAAGATTGGCTTGAATTATGGCTTGTGGCTTAGACAATGTTCTTAGGGTTAGAATACTTAGAAACAATATAACACAATACAGTATGAAGAAAAGAGCTATAAAATTTATGACAAAAATGCAGTATAATTTAAAGTTTGATATTGTACAGCCAAAAGGAAATTCTTTATTTACAGGCACGAGAACCAAGATGTATGCATTAAACGCCACTGGAATCAACCAACAGCAAGCAAGCACTGCCACTCGCTGTTTTGCTGTGTATGGTCGTATTATTTGTACAGATTGTCTGGTTCTTTTGAATCGTTCAATGCTTATCATCCAAAGAGTAACTAGAGACGCTGTGATGGCGGTTATTCCCAGAAATGGTCGTACTTTATATATGATGTCTCTCCAAATACCTTGAACATAATTCACGATGTTTTTGCCAAGGACGTCTTCAAAAAATCCCAATGTTTTTAAAATGATCACAACGGTATCTGACACGGCCATGTTGATGATTAAATGATGTAAGTTTGTTCTTACAGTGTACTTAGCTGCGACTACAATGGCAAAGATGTTTCCAAAAACACCAAATCCACTAAGCAGCAAAATGGTCATTATCTTGACAGTTTGTATGAGGTCCGTCTCAGAATCGTCGTACTTGCAGTCATCGTAGTCTTGAGTCATGTTAGTCGCGTTCATTTTGGTATAAGGAGAACGCGGAGAAAGTCACAAAGTACAAGACTCCTCGTTGGATGGTATAACTTGGGAGACCTTACAACTGCAGTGGATGTAATGGCGTTAGACTTGACGATTCTGACTTTTCATGCGAGGCAAATATATTATATTGCTATGAATTCATGACGAAATACACCTGGCCTGACTTCCTGAAAGTCTGATAAGCACTAATCATGCTCGATGAACTCTTAAGAAAACCCTTGGTCTTAATCCTGGTTAATCGGGCTAATTCTTTAAAGCGACAGGAATTGCTTGCGACAACTGCAATGCAAAAGCTTCCCCCAAAAATATCAATTACTAGTTTGTCTGTGAAAAACAATTGAAGGAACTTCTACGATAGCAATGACAAATATCACTGAAATTAAATCACTAGAAAAAGCAAATTCTATACCGACATTGGGGGAGGGGAGGAAGGCTGTTAACTTGATGTTCGGTACTGAGGTTGCTTCACGTTCATGCATCCTTCTTTAAAGAAAACAAACCCACGTAAAAATTTTCGAAGTGCCTCAAGATTTTGAAAGTACAGTCAAAGAATCCACTTACGTTTCACAACTTATAACAATATTTACTAAATTGAAAAGATCTCTGTATGTCAGTATCACATATTTGACATATTTCTCGAAAATAACTTGTTCAGCATTTCAAATAAATAATTCGATTATTGTTTTATATTTCTCGTAGCACGACCAGTCTCCTGTGAAAGGAGTTTCCATTACGGCTAAGGAGGTTTTTAGGAAGGTACGTGGAAACCTCATCCGAGTTCAAGACAAGCCCGGGGGGGGGGGGGGGGGGACTCCTATATATAAGAGGACGGGGATGTTCGTCAGAATTTTTGAAAATGACCCCTAAAAGGTACCTGAGTGGGAGTGGCAACAATTGATTTCTACCCCTAAAAGGTACCAATTCAAAAACAATAATAAAGATTTAAAGTAATGAAACACTTTGTTATCGATGTGCTTTGAAGATTCAATTCAGATCATCGAAATCGTCCCTTTCATGCTTATTTTAGGTAGTTTATTTACCCAAAAACAGTTCCTAAAAGGTACCAGCTATGTCTTTGGTAGTCCACTTAGGTCTGAGACACCCTAAAAGGTACCAGATGGCAGATTTTGACCCCTAAAAGGTACGACGAGCATCCCCGTCCATTTACGATCGGAGTTCCCCCCCCCCCCCCCCGGGAAGACAAGGCGACCTATTATTTAGATAAAATTCAGTTTCTAATTGACAAAGCTCCCACTCGCGCTTCCTATAGGATTTACTTCAATTGTGTGGCTAGGCTCGTTTATCTCGAGTGTTTTCAACTCCCTAATCAGTTCTACTAGATAGTTTTTCATGAAAAAGCCACGGAAATCTCATGACATTTTAGTGTCTGACTAATCTCAATCCAGTCAAGATGCAATTATTTGTATAAAGTTTATTATATACTTGATAAAGTTCAACTTCCAGTGTTGCTACTAATTGTCGTATTATTGTCTTTACATAGAAAAACTATTCCCCGATCGAGACTCATTATTAGGGATCGAGCTTAAGCATGAGAGGCTTTTGTCAACACGGACGTCACGCGTACGTTTTTGATCGTGCACGCGCCGTCCTAGATGAGGTTCCCGTTTCTCGCTAGAGCGTCAGTTAAGGCTTTCTCACGTCCTAGATTTCATCTATGACGGCGTGCGCACTAACAAACATGTACGCGTGACGTCCGTGTTGACAAAAACGTCTCGTACTTAAGCTCTCTATTGTCTAACTCAAAAGCATAGCAAACGTGCGAATAAACATGACGCCCATTTCCCCAACCTCAACTGACCCCCGTTTCCCCATGATTGCACTGCAATTGAAAGAATCATGTATGCTAACCACGGTGTTTACAAGTCTCGCTCACTTTTGTCTTTTCCGTAACCGGAAGTGCCACACGTAATATATAGACTTCCCTATAGTGTGCCAGTCCGTTTGGAGGGCCGCTGTGCAGGGTACTTGCTGGCTCTCCCCGAATGACCGAGACGTGACAGCTGGATAGTAGGGACCTTACGCAACGACGACGGCGACGTCAGTGAAGATGGGACGCCAAAAAAGATTAAAGAACAATCGATAACGCTATTTCTTTCGCTTGTTCATTTTCATGTGAAATTCAGACTTAGAATCTTGAAATAAATGAAAATGAAAGATCAGTTTTCTGTGCGAACGAAAAATAAGCTGATTTACTTCTACAAGTTGCCGTTCTCGGTAGAGCGCGCGCGTGAAATCTGGACTTTTCACGTTGTAGTTTTGAAGAGTACGGTCGATATCTTTGCAGTTCTACACATTTGCACGTGCATTTATTGTATTTTGTAATTAAAGGCATTGTTTTATGCCGTCGTCGTCCATGTTGCCGTCGTGGTTGCGTAAGGACCCTAGTATTCCATGTAAGACCCCAATACTAACCCTGAACCAAGTCCAAACCAAACCCTGTTCAGGAAGTTTTATGGGGTCTTACACTGAACATTGTCCTGGAGCTTTTCCTGTGCAGTGGAGGATCGAAGCTACGCGAAATATGCATCGTCGATTTCAAATAATGCGAAATTAAGCAAAGAGCGGCAAATAATCGCTCAATTTACCCAATTTACAAATATATTTGGAGTTTTAAATTGTAAATATACTTTTGATATTGAACGAACGTACTGTAAGTCGAGCAAACTAAATGAGGCTTCCTTGATATAGAATCAACAAACTAATCGCGCGACTGATTGATAAACATAAATCCAAAGTTTGCAAACCGTTGAAATAACTTTCCCGATGTTGCAAACCTTCGGCCATAACTTGAAATTGGAAATATTATTTATTTACTTACCGCAAAAATCTTCAGTGCATGATAATCCGGTAAAGAACTGAAATTCATAAACGATCAATGAAGTATCGATCTTCTTAACGTCACAAAGAAGCGTGATGCATTAATAAGTGTTCACGAAAATTATTACTTTGTTTTCTTTTTCTATTTATTTATAAAATCATTAAATCACTGGACTTGGATTGGTCTGATATGTCCCTAAGGATTTGGGACAAACATATTAGCATTACAATGAAACTTCGCCGAATAGACTACCCCGATTAGACATTATAATTATTAAGTGTCTAGGTAGCGCAGCGGTCTAAGGTGATATCTAAAAGTATGGATTAGGGTCCGGATATCGTCTCCCTCCCTGGCCTTCGGGCTAAGATAACTGTTATATGTAGCACCGGGATAGCGTGGATGGGGCCGAAATCTTCATCCGTAACGTAAGTCGATTCGATGTCTCAGCTTCTATGAATGTCTCGGGAGAATCGTCCCAAAATTTATTTTTCATTTTTTATTTTTCAGTCGTTTAACAGTTTGCTTACTTTGTTTCCGGGGGGTGCACATTTAGGTGTCACAGGTTCGAGCCCTGCTGACGCCAAAACGTCTCTTTTTCTTTTTTCTTTTTTCCTCTTTTTTCTTTTCTTTCTCAGCTTTTTAACACCTTTATCACAGTTTTTTACCTTTAAAAGTATTTCAGTCATTAATTTCTGACCGCTGTTAACAATAAAGATCAGGAGTCGATTTTTGTAAAAATTAAACTTTATCACTAGTACCCAGGCTTATCTTTTTCTCGTCGCTCTGTATGCATGGTAAGCATCTGCAAGCGTTTCTAACTTTAAAGACAACCTGTTCGTAATCCCTAATAATACTTCCAGGTGCCTTAAGCTTACTAGAAATCTACTTTCTTATCTTTCAAGCAAAAGATACATTTCTTGCTACTGCTACTCAACAACCGCTTTCACCACAGGAAGCCCAAGCAGTGTACCTCTGTAGTTATAAAAGAATGTATGCAAGTGAGAAATCACTCGAGAGTCTCAAAATATCCTGGCTCAACAATCTTACGCATGCATATTCTGTGTTAATTTTTTCTTGTTAGTGATTGGTTTCTGTAAGCAATTTCAAGCCATTCGGCAGTGATTTATTCAGCCCTTTTACTCATTATATCATAATATGTAGGGTCAAAAGCAAATACAAATTCTTGGTTTTCATGTGACGTCATCGGAAAAATTAATGCTTCATATTGATCACATTTAATTTAGTCTGAAGTATATTGCTTATATACCCTAAGAGAAGTTTTTCTTGAATATTTGAGAAATTTTCCTCGTTTGGTTTTCGAGTTATCAAAGGTAAAAACTTTGTCACGCAACACTGTCACGCGTTTTCCTCAGGACGTAAAACGATGAATTTGTTAGAAGTAAACACACATTTGGCTTGCTCTATGAATAAAACCATTGTTTATTGGGTATCTGTATCAAAATATATGATTAAGTTGATATTTTAAATGATTTTGCCAATCTTATTTATTGTCCACCATGGTGGTGTACTAAAGTTGTACACCAATATGGCGGCCCCATACATTTCTTTGTAATAACTGAGTTTGTAAAAGTTGATATCTTTGCATCGCAACATCTTTTGGACTCAAAATTTCCTGGAGTTATAAAGTTTTTCCTCCTCTTTAAGAGGATGTGCTCTGATTTTACTCCGAGACGTGAGATCCGCTGTTATTTAGATGACCTGTGGAGTGACACCAACTGCGAAGTGCCATACATTTCTTACTAAAAATTGAGCACTTCAAAGGTTAATATCTTCGCAACAAAAGCTCATTTTAATTTGAAAATTCGTGAAGTTACAAAGTTTTACTTGCTCTTTAGAGTGATATTACTTTTATTTTACTCAGGGCTCTGGAAATTTTTCGATGACGTAGGTGAAAACCCAGAATACACAGCCAAAGTTTTCGCGACACTTTCGCTTCGAAAGTTTTATCGTTATCATTACTATAAGTATCGGGTTTTGGCATGATTGATGACCAGGGGAGGGGAGGGTAAGGGAAAGGGGAGGGGGTAATGGGGAGAGGTTTACCGCCACGCAGGATTCACCATTTTCCATCAATCGGTGACACTAGTGAAGAACATCTGCGCATGCTCGTATTCACGTCTTCGTGCTCGTCAACTTATGCAAATTTCGCTTTTACGCTTGCCTTTAACAATAGCTTTCACAAAATGTCAAAACTCAATTCTGGAAACTTAGGGTCAGTATGTATTACATGTCTTCAATATACTTTGTCTTACAAAAGTATACAAGAGAAATTGTATATATACACGTGCACTGAGAACACGAGCAGTTCATTTCAAGCTAAAACTCACACACTTAAGAAAACATCCAATCTCGTCCCCAGAGCCGATTTTTCTTACTGCGCATGCTCGCAGAAAAATACTCTGGCCCCCTAGTATTTTTCTGCGAGCATGCGCAGTAAGAAAAATCGGCTCTGGGGACGAGATTGGAAGACATCGTAATATGCACGCATGCGCAGACGTTTTCACTAGTGTCTACATCGGTTCAGTGGTCACACACAAAGCATTGAAGCGACGCTCCAGGGTACACGCAAAGGATTATTCCAATTTGTAACCCGAAGCCTCGCTTTGATGCTTTGTGTGTGAACACTTGAACCGATGTATAGAAACTGGTGTATAGGTTAAATTAATAAAGCACACTTAGTATAAATTTAATTGTTCTTTATTATAAAATATCACTATCAGCATGAAAAAATGAACTAAGAATTTGAACTACATGCATATATGATTACCAAACGGACAAAATGAACGAAGCGTGCGGTTACCATAGAAACCTTATTTGGGTGAGCAAATGTTTAAGTCACATGACTTAAGTCACGTGTTGAATATTTTATATAAAAAATATAGAATTGTGCTCTATTTATCGGCCCTTAACAAAACTTGCATTTGAGATTACTTTTGTTAATATAAAAATTAAGATTTCGGGGCATTTTATTTACATAATTATTCCAAAGATGAAAACAAAGTTGCGATGACTGGAAAATCGTTTCTCTGACTTCAGACCTTTCAGAAGAATTGCCAGTTTTGCGTAAAACTGCTGGCCAGTTCGTAGCGCGGACCAGCGCACTCAACTGCCTGGCTGTTTACCCAAGATCTAAACAACTTAATTGGTCTATCAAATCAGAGTAGGATATTCCGCATTTCGCTCGTTTACGTGATCTATACATAGCTAGCGATTCACGTAGCATCAAAAGACTTATTTGAAAAAAGTCTGTTTAGTAGCGAAAATGAATACAAAAGCACTAACACATACGTTTCTTCAAATGCCGCCATCTTGAAAAGTGACCAAGCCTAAGTACGAAGGCTTGGCAGCTTGTCAGGATATATATACGCTAAGTATATACGCTAAGTATTGCTTACTATCAATGGGCGTCGCCCCTTATATGTCAATCACAAAAATTAATCCTAGGGCTCTATAAATGGCAGAAATGGAAAGAGCATGTCAAACTTAGAAATTCTTTGGAAAACTTTGGATTCTGTCATCTTAAAAATTGAAGCAATGGTGAATTTTGAAAGCAATGACTTTTCTACAAAGAATGTATGGTGTTTTTCAAATAAGGGTCAAACCTGCCCCTCCCCCAGCGAAAATTACCCATACATTCTTTGTAAAAAACCTAGTGCTTCTAAAGATTCACCAGTTTTTCAATGTTAAAGATATTTATCTGAAACTTTCAGTGGTCACTAAGTTGACATGTTCTTTCCATTTCTGGCATTTATAGAGCCTTAACATTGATTTTTGTGATTGACATATAAAGTGTGACGTCTCTATACGCTATCAGATCTACTCTCTAAGTTTTGAGCTGTTATGCATTAACCTTTCAACTATTCGTCATTGCATGCCACTATTAATCATTCTCGAGAGAATTTACAATAGAGCCAATGTTTTAGAAGTTATTTTGAATACCGAGTAGCACTTTCCACCTTTTCTTTCCTTGTTAGATGGCCGTACTGAGGTGTCAGTGAGAACTGGTGCAAATAAAACAGTAAAAAAGAGAAGTAATTCAATAAAAAGAAGTAAAAAAGTAAAAAGTTAATTAAAAAGCACCAGTCAGCTAAAGAAAACATCACTATGAATTGAACAAAATGTTCGGCAAATTTGCTCAGTGACGACCGCCATCTTGGAATATGGCGGCCAATAAAAGGCGGGCAATGTATTCACAGTGAAACCTTAAAAAAAAAAAAGGGAAACTAAAAACGCAAGTTTTGGCTAAAAGGACCAGAAAGTCCTTAAAACGAATAAAATGCTTACATTTACGAGTTAAACAAAACGGTTTCCAATGGAAACTTTTGGATAATTGATTAAAATATATATATTTATAATCTTAGTTAAACGATTTTAAATATTTCTTAGTTCACATTGGGGGCACTATATAATTTCACCCCTATTAAATATTATTGTAGATATTGGGTTCGGTGTAGATGAATCCTAATTTTTAACACAAAATCAAACTCCTTTAGGAAACAGGGAGAAATATCATGTTAACGAGAAATAAGTGTAGATTTATAAATGAAAAGGGTATGATCATCCTTAGCCTGCATTGCAGCCGAACAAACCGGTTTGGTTAGAACCCAACTAAGAGCTTGTTCGGCTACAACAAAGGCCAGATCCTCCTTGGATTAAAGAAACGTATAGCACACGGGAGAATCAGCTATCGCTGAACGTACAAAGTGTATTGATTCTGCTAGTTAAGCTCGGTTTTACTAGGGAGTCTGGTTTTACTGACGTACTTCCCATGTGCGAGAAAAACAAAACTCACTGCTTATCAGAGCAGTTTTCGTATGACTGTAAAAACGGCACGGTAACGACACGAAACGTTTATCAGTATAGAGCTCTCGGCACTAGCAGTAGCGACCTTAAGATCTATGACGGGAACGTGGACGACGACGCCCGACGGTGACGCAGTTGCACATGCGCGCGCCGTCGTCTTTGCTGTTGCCGTCCTCGCTAGAACGTGAGAATGCACCAACTGACGTCCTAGCGACGACGGCAATGGGAAGGGAAGGAGGATGGCGGGCGCATGTAAAACCGTGCTTGGGTCATTGTTCGGCGTTGCCATCCTCGTTCCTGTCGTAGATCTTAAGGTCGCTAGTCGTAGGACCGCTCGGCCCGTTTCACACTCATACGAAAGCTGTTCTAGTAAGTGGTACATTACTGAGTCTGCGTGTTAAGTGTGCTTATATGCTTATGGAGCGAGTCACGAAACCTACGCATTGTGGATCAAATGCATGTGTAAAGATTTTCTATAAATAAAATCGACCATAATTTTTTCTATAATCTACAAATCCCAAGACTGATATATCATACTCCCGTTCAGCTTCTCATCCTGCACCTTCCTGTTGGCTTTAAACTCGTCCATGAGCTTAGAACACCTTTTATCCTTCTCCTCCGAACTGTAATTGTCCACTTCGTAACCAGAGGGAGGGACATTTGGAGTATAGTTCACCATGTCTTGTATTGTTAGCTTTTCTAGTTTGTTTTTGTCCGTTAACGACTCACTTGAGCTACTGCTTTCTAGGTCAATACCTAAGCGTTGCTGAAGGTCCATAAGGTGGTGCATATTGGCGATCATATTGGGTTTATAAGAATGTCCAACCTCACTACCGCTTTCAAACTCACTCCCCGTACCGTCCCATTCATATGGTTCGTCTAAATGAGGAAATCGATGTTTTGGAGAGCGCCGTAAACTGTTGGTTCTAATAGGATCCAAATACGGCCCTTCACTTCCGAGACTCCCCCGAACACTTTCAAAGCCACTCGACGTCGCACTCGAACGTGCCGAGCCTTTGGATGGTCGTCGGGAGACAATCGGTGAGTCGACGCTGTTTGTTTCGCTGGACGAAACTTGTACGGAATATATACCGCTGGACGCGTTCGAAGGCGAACGGGAGACTGAATTGCGCTTTCTTTGGTAGTAAGGATCGCAAGCTTTTAATTGATCCAAAGAGTCTGCGTGCATGTCCGCTTTTGAGTTCGTTACAATACGCGGTAATTCATACCGCGGCAGTGTCGCATGTTCATTGATGATTTTGCTTTTAAAATCAGGTTTTTCACTAGTGTCTGATGCTGATTCTACATCTATGTGCTTCATGTAAGGCACCCCAAGTAATTTATCACTTTCTTGGGAAAGTCTTTTACTATCAAGCGTATTGCTGACGATATGGCGGGTGATTTCTCCGTCGACGTCGGAGTCCGTTAATGATGCTAGAGAATGCGCCGGCGAGACGCTGTTTTCCGAGTTGCTATCGATTGATTGTAAAGCCTCATCGTCCGTAAGCTTCGGATGAGGTCCGTAAGGTTTACCGACGGACCCATCCGACTCCTCGTCCCAGGATTTTAATCGATCCAGGTATGGTTGTTTTAGAGGGTCATTTCTTTCAAGATGAAGGTACGAGCTCTCACTTCCTCGACCCAAGTCATCATTCTTCGGAGGCTGCTCTGTCTCGTTCTCCTCGCAAGCACATCGAAGATTAGGATCGGAGTCCTGCTCGGTGATCGGTACGAGCTCTGGCTGTACGGATACGCTGCCTTCGTAATAAGATGATGGTCTATGCATTCGTCTACGTCTACGGCCTACAGAACCTACAGAATCTGAATCCGAATCCCTATTATCTGACATATTCTTCCAGTCTCCAGAGTGTGAATAGACAGCAGGTAAGGACCAGTGGTGTGGATGGTTCTTAGAGCGAACGAGGGCAGCATCTTCGCTCACTCTGGGTGGAGGTGTTCTATAACGAGGACCTCTCAACGGTGGCTTCCCTTTGTCGAACTGAAGACTTGAATTCGACCCGTCAAACTTCTTGACGAGGTGTAACTTTGACCCTTTTTGTTCGTACAGCGCTCGTTTAAGGGCGTCACGATCGAGGGAGTCACGCGATCCTATGTCACTAGGGGACCGACAGAATTGGTCATATGAGTCACGCACTTCGTTAGACGCTGGTCTCCCCAACGTGCAGTCATACCAGCCACTCTGTTCGGCATCACCAAAGAATGTGACCCTATCCTTTGGGGAGGTGATTGGAAGAGCCTCGAGGGGAATACGTTGAGGTCCATTAATGTATTCCAACTTGTCACCACCAAAGACGTGATCACACGACGAAAGAAGGAAGAAGTCTTCTTCCTTGTTGATTTTGCGTCGCCAATGGTTACCCACTCCGATGTTTTTATCTGGGACGAAGCGGACAGTCTCGGGTCGAAGTTTTATTTCTTCATCGTTGAAGTCGTCCAAAGGTTCTGTTGCTTGAGACTTCGGTTTGCTGAAAATGAATTAAAACATTTGTTGTTATATCGTACCTAGATTAATAACAGTCCTTAAATATTTCGTGGTGTATTGCCTATCTTGTTATGGGATGTTACCAAGGGGGAAAAATCTGGTAGTTCAACTCAACACGTTGAAAATATTCTTGGTCGGTTATCTAAGCTTGTTTAGTCTAAGCAGGCACAACACTTACAGAAGTTTTACCTGCAAAATATACCCATGCTCTGAATATCTCACTCCTCAAAAAATACCAACCAAAAAAGTGAACATCGTTTTGAAGCGACCTTTGCTACAATAGAACGATGTATTGCACAGTGTTCCAAAAGATATCACGTTTTTCAAACCAAAACTATCAATCCTATTCCAATCAAACTTTCAAGAAAAACACTTTAAACAGCGCCAAACAGAAACGTAGAAAACGAACAGTACCAAGGAGAAAAAATTTCAACGAAATTTGTAGAGATACGGAATTTACAAAAATTCAAAATTTCAAAAAATTCACAGAATTTCAGTGCTACAGAAGGTAATGCCGACGAAGAGTTGTTGGCATGAAGAGTTTGTTTATGTTTGGGTTCATGTTGCGTGTCAATGGCACCTGCTTCATGGAACACCGCTGACACACGATGCAACAGCTCGACTTAAACACCAAACAAACTTGTCAGAAAACATTAGAAATTGTGTACTTCGTGAATGTCCACAGAAAAAGCTGACCTTCTCCGCAGGCGACACTCACGGCTGTCTCTCGGGTTTCCTGTGTTACGAAGTCTCAGAGCGCAAGGAGATTTCGCAACACAGGAAACCCAACACAACTTTCTCACCTAAACCGCAGATGTTACCAGCGGAAGAGGGTAGGAAAAGCATTAATTTAGATTTAGGTATCGAGCTTCAAAGATTTAAGTACAAACGAAAATCCCTTCCTACTAAGCGTTTTCGTTGAAATATGTAGACTTTTCTATGCGTTTTCATTTTGCCTGAGGTGAAAAAAGTGAGAAAAAAAGATCCTGATGCAATTTACTCATTTATCCGGGGATTAGTATGGGCTTAGCATACGAAAAACGAAAATGGCTAGACATCATAAGAAATATAAATAATACTCACTAAACTCGGAAAATATATTCATTTTATGAACAAATAGGAGCCAAATAATACGAATCAGAATATCTTCACTAACGATATACTTCGACATCACATTCAAAACCTCAAAACAATAAATAATCCGTTCATTAACGCCATGAGGTGCTTTAGTATGAGTATATACCCCGTGGACACTTATTCACTCATTTTTTTTTTTTTTTTTTTAAATAAACTCATCCAATTTTCATCGCTCTCACAGTCATTTATGGTTGTGTCGAGTTCCTGTATCGCGAACAAATGCCATTATCTTGAGAGTTTGAATTAGCTGGATTTCTGTACGATATTGTAATATATTTCATGTTCGTGACAGTCTCAATTGTTGTATGGATGTAGTGTTTGTACTCGTACACAGCTGGATGCTGTTAAAATACACGAAATCGCTGCTGCAGGGGAAAAAAACTAGTGTATGTTACAATTAGAACCCTAAGGAAACCCTTGATCGAGTGTTAGCGAAATCCATGTATCGATCTGTCTCAATGATAAATTAATCCAGGAAATTAACACATAGGGGGATAACTGATTCTAATTGAATGAAAATAATTATCCTGCAAGGGAAATTTCCTTTAGATAGAAAAGGTGTTCCACTTAACAGAGGTCGAGAAAAGGGGGTCTTCTAGTTCGAGATATTGAGGTTGTATTGTACATATGTAGTAAACTTACCCATCTGGAAGCAAGAAATGCACTTTCCTGGCGGATCTGTCTCCAGCTATTGAATGAAAAATAGAAATATAGCGTGTTGGTGAGTTGGGGAAGTTTCAAGAGCCAGCGACACACACACACACACACAGACAGATACTGCTACTGACAGACAGACACTCATGCTAACGGACAGATACACACGTAGATTGAGAGGCCGCCAGACAGACAGTCAAGGAAGTAAGTCCGACCAACGAAATCCTCTCTTTCCCTCTCCCCTTTCGAGAGGCTACGCAGACAACCGAACAGATGACAGACAGAGCGACCAACGGACAGAAAGGCAGAAAGACCGAGACAACGGATACAAAAAAAAAAATAATAATATATTAATCTTTACCTCGGGTAAACGGACAGAGAACAATTTTAACCTCCCATAAGCGGACACCCCTCGCAACAATTCCTGGTCCAACTAGGTTGTCCGCTTACGTGAGGTTCAACTATATTGAATCAACTATATTAAATCAACTATATTAAATCAACTATATTAAATCAACTATATTAAACAAATATACATACATTTTTTCCTGGACGAGTACTGAACGATGCAGAAGCACACCAAACCAAAGAAAACTAAAAATGCAATAGCACCAAGCACACCAGCTACAATGGGTATGTAATCGTTCCTCTTGTTCCTTGCAGATACGACAGGAGACCCTAGAAAATGATGAACAACATTAGTGTGTGATTTAGGTGTGGAAAGATCTTGATACTTGGGCTACCTGTGGTTATCAGACGAGCAAATGTGCAATATTACCCAAATGGCCTTTGCAAGCAGGCTTTGTTACTCGGAGCCCGAGTAAACGCTAGATGCTAGAATCAAGTCTGTTTCTTGGGCTTCTTCGCAGCCCGAGTGAACGCTGTTAGAATCTTGTTACTCACAGAACAGATTTCGTGTGTGTATGAAACGGACCACACCGTGCATAGCCTGCGTCACATCCGGACTTTTCCTCCGTTAACGGAGGAAAAGTCCGGATGTGACGCAGGCTACACCGTGCAGTGACCGTGTCAGTCACGAATTGTCTATAAAACATTGGAAATTCCCATATCAAAAAATCGTTGTTTTCGGGCTTCCTGTGGTAAACAAACAGCGGGTCCCTGTTTCTACACTGTTCCAGTCCTTTTTCAGTCAAAATCAAGATGGCCGTTAGCAAGTTTTCTCTCGAATGGCTGTAAATTTGGATGAAATTTTCGAAGAAAAATAGCTTTTATGCCATGAAAATTCATTCCAACTTCCAAATAAGATAAGTACAAATTTCCTTATATGGACAAATTTCTTCATATGGAGCTCGCGCGTAAACAGCACATTTTTATAAGAAATTTCTTAATATGTGTCGTCACCATGCCGTGTCGTGACTGTGTGGTTTCACAGTGACACGAAAACTGGGAACATTGGAAGCATTTGAAATTGTTGTACCGTGCTGTACCGCGCTGTTTTCCTGGTCATACGAAAACTCCTCCATCAAACACAATCGTAAACCTTACCTATAACATAAGTCTTGGAAGCATAAGCAGGCTCGCTAAACTTCTTAGCATAAGCATACACTCTGAACTCGTAAACGGCGTCAGGGTCAAATAGACTAGCCTTTAGCAAGTGAACTCTTTTGTGTCCATCGACACCCTCCTGTACTCTTATCCAAGCATTGGACGTGTTATTTTCACGATATTCAACCACAAACTTGTTGACCACAGGACGACCAGGAACTTGTTCGTGATTCCAGGAAACGTAGTACCCATCTGAGGTGATGTTAACGATGACATTGGTGGGTGGGAGGGGTTTGTCTGAGAAAATAATTGAGCATAGTTAGACTCCAAACTAAATCTCGAAGTTCACTGTTACGAGTTACCGACGCAAAAATGGTCGTTTTAATACCTTTACCATTACCAGAAAGCATTTTTTATTCCGTTTTTGAGCAGTCGAAATCTACTTTTTTATTACCCTGTACCCCCTATCCTTAGAAAGCCTGATGGCTCAGATAGTGAATAGCAGCCGTTTTTCTCCTTGCCAGGTGTCCTGCCTGCAGGCTCTCATTCTTGGGGGAGAGGGGAAAGGAAGTGAGAGCCTCTCCTTTCCTTTTATACCCCCTCCCCCCAACCCAGCACCCCCAAAGCCCCAAAGAGAGCCTATAGGCTGGCTACTTGCCAGGAGTTTCACAGAAAGTAGAATAAACTGTTCGCAGGCCAATGTAATACGATTAACCTACCTGGCAAAATAGTTGGTGAGTCGCCGGTATCTCCTTGAATAACTTGACTAAAGGCCCCAGCGCCCTCTCTGTTAACCCCTCGCACGGCAAACCAATACGACGAGTCCGCGTTCTTCAGCTTGTACGAGTTGGAGCCAAGAGGCAAGAGAGGGCTTCGCTTCCATTGGTAGTCAGTATCGGTCGACTTTCGGTACCAGACTTCAAACCGCTGAGAAAAGCCGCCATCGTGTCCAGGCATCCACGTGATGGTTACCGTGGTACCAGATACCACGACACTAGTGATATTGGGGAATCCAGGCGTTGCTATAGAAATAGAAAGAGATTAATTGCTGGGTTTCATGTGACGTCACGGCAGCCATCTTGGATGAGCTTCAACAAAGGACTTCTCGTTAGCGCCTCTTGTTCAATCATCCAAATGGCTACCGCTCTTTTAAATTTTGATTTTCAAGGGATGATTGAAACCATTCAATACTTGGGTTACATGTGATAAGAATTACCTGCTGTAATTACATGTCAGTTCAAAAACAATGAAATTGATCCGATTCTAAGTTCTCCTTGAAATTCTTGAAATTCTCAAGGAGAAGATAGATCTTGATCACAATAAAACAGCTGGTACTTACCAAGAACGGTTATGGTAGTAGAATGCTTTGCTACTCCTTCCTTAGCAGACGCAAGACACATATACTGCCCGTCATCGCTACGTTGAATGTTCGCTATCGTCAACTTCCCGCCATAAAGCGTGGTTCGGCCTGGAGGGAGGGATTTCCCAACACGTACCCAAGTAACTTTGACTTTTTCAGAGACATCAGATACTGCTGAGCAATCTAGATGAATATCGTCTCCAAGGCGAACTGTTCTGACTGCAGGAGGGACGAGAGTGAACCGAGGAACGACTGGAAGAGAGAAGAGAAAAATTAATGGACGAAAATGGAATGGGTGTTGAGTGAGTGGACTGGAAAAAATTCAGTTTGTTGTGTGCAGAAAGATCATTCGTGTTTAGGAAGAACAAAAGTGGGCCCAAAACCGTTCCCTGTGGAACACCTTGCAGAACCTTGCCAAAGACAAACTAGTGGTAGAGGAAAATGGAATACTATGTGTGTTTGGAAAATAGATATCTAGTATGAGTATAGTAAGAACTTTTCTTTCTCTTGTTCCAAGGGAGCTTCAAATTAGCGGGAAAGTTGTTATAGTAGAATGGTATTCTGTTTATGACAATATTTCTTACGTACTTTTAACTTCAAGCCTTGTTGACTTAGCAGTTCCTTTTCCAACAGCATTCGACGGGGTACATGTATATGTACCAGCATCAGAGGTTTTTAGAGCGCGAATAAGAAGCGATCCTTCTTGAAGTACAGCATACTTGGGTCCTTTGTCATTGAGAGTCTCAATACCACGTGACCATGTTGTCGTCACTGTTCCTGGATTGGCTTGAGTTACACAGGGTAACCGCACGTCTGAACCTTGTGACGCAGACGCCACGGCTTCGATCAGGATGATTCTTGGAACATCTAAAAATGTACACTGAATCAGTCAAGCAAATTATGCTTTCATAAGAATTTAGGCTTAATTAATTTTCGTTGGGAAATAGAATTTTCAAGCTAGCAAGTTCAAAATGAGCGAACTTTGCTGCTATAAGTGGCTTTGATCTTGAAATCATAACCAGAAGACGAATACTTCAAACGCGCCCTAATACCTTTAGCAGCCAAATATGACGTGTTCTTCCGCATCTGAGCTATTTTTAGAACTCGTTCCAGTTTCCTTCGGCTATTTCGAACGACTTCATCTCGCGCTGATAGGAAAAAAACTTTCAGCGCTAGCGGCCGAAAAGCAGTTCTAAAAATACCCCCGAAGGATGGTGACGTGGACATCACGTGACGTTGGTGTCACGTGACAATCAGTATCCCTATTTCTCCTCTCCTGATATTATTCTGTACTTACACTGAATGTCCAGGAATATGTCAGAGCCTTTGTAAGTGATAATCTTTGCTCCTGTTGGATCAAGCGTTTTCGCTGTGCATCGATAGACTCCACTGTCATTCCTTTTTGACGTCTTAATAAACAGGGATCCCACAGCCAGAATACTCATTCCAGACTGGGGCGATATGACCACATCTTTATTGTCCTTTGTCCAGGAATATCGAAAATTATTGTTGGGTACACTGGAGTCCAGCAGGCAGTCTAATAACGCGGGGTATCCCTCCTTGGAAGTTTTACGATGTGAAGGAAGAGGTTGGGTGGTTCCTGGAAAAGAGAGAAAGACGATTCAATCTAAGCTGGGCGTCAGCAATGGAAGAATGTGTAACGAAATACATTGGAATGTCACACAACTAAAAACGTGACTACATGCGTGTCACACAATGAATGATGACCACGTGACACAACATAAAAGGAATGTCACACAATTACGAGTGTTACTTGATGTCACACAATTATAGTGAAGGTATGACTGTCACAGAAACGTGCAAAGAATGAAAGTATGAATAATAGGAAATTAAAGCTAAAGAGGATAAGAGCCCAACAGCATTACAGCATCTAACGGTAGTGCACCTCAAACTGAATAAAATTAAAACTTGAATGACTGCGAAGAGTGCTTCGTTTTTGGAAATAAAAACCAAAAACAGAAAGAAAATGGCAATAATGAATTATGAAGTCACTGTATGTGGTCGTTGTAGGCATCATTGCAGCAAATCTTAACAAACAAAAACTCTAAAAAAGCAACCTTTGCAGCACGAAAATGGATGACAATCGAATTTGCGTTTATCAGAAAACCACTTTCTTACGTGTCACATTAATGTGGAATTCATGACTAACTGAGCCATACTCGTTGGTCGCTGAGCACCGGTAAAGGCCAGCATCGGATATTTCTATCCGACTGAAAGTTAACAAGCCATCAGGATGAATTGTTGTTCTCTCTGAAGGTAGCGGAACGCCATCCAAGCGGTTCCAGTCTATACTAGGTTTAGGGTCGCCGCCGACAGTACAATCAAGAGTAATAGGCCACACGGAATTGGGCTTCGAGTGTATTTTCTTGGGCGGTAGTTTTAAGAAGAACGGTCGGATAACTAAACAGATAAAAGTTACGAGTGCAAATAAACAGTTACAAATATGTCTAGAATTAAAGGTGTGGAATTTGATTTATAAACAGTTGAAAAAGGAGAAAAAGTTATCAAACAAAATGGTAAGTACACAATTACTTCTGCTGAAAATGATGTCTCAAAAATTATGTATTTTTCACACGCAAATTCCAAATATATTTTTAAACAATTAAAAGAAAATTTGAGTATGGCTGATCATGAATTTCGTTAAAAAACAAATTACTGTAGTTCTTTTGGATTAATTTACTTCAACAAGAGAGTTTTCCAAACAGGCTTAGAGACCTTAGAGAGAGCCTTGTCAGCCAAGCAACCTTCTCTCTTATCTAAGAAAACTTCCAGACAAACTTTCAAAATATTTCATTTCTATATTATTCCCGTGACCTACGTTAACATCCCGGCGTATAAAAATAGAAAAGATAAGATATCATTCACACCCAAATATAATGTTTCATTTATATCAAAAGTTGAGATAACTTAGGTATGTAGTAGATTGCTATCCTGGTGGTCGGTCATCAATGTGGGCGAATATGTCACCAGACGTAATTAATCTTTATAAATCAAGCCCAAACTCACGTCATAATTTTGCTATGAGAATTTCACTATTGTTTAGTCTTCTGCTAACCACAGATATTTCCGCTATTAATTTTAGCTACACATTTGAGGCGTAGTTTAACTGACTCGAAAGCGAAGACAACTACACTTTCACAAGTGTTTTGTCATCTCACAAGATCCGATTACCAAAGGACTGAAGTTGACAAAGTTGCTTAAACCAATAGTCAGTTTGCTCTCCTGTCCAGTAGAAAAACACAGAATCTTTAGTTGTCATGACGACCAGAAGGTTGAGTGACACCTTAAACTAATGAAAACAACGACCCTTCAGCTGGCATCAAAGAAAAGCAAATAGATTTACTTTACTTTATTAAAGAAATAATGAAAAGAGTAAATTTTTAGTTTCGACTAGAGAAAACCAAAGTCTACAGTGTCGGAAGTGTTTATATTGAAAAGTAACAACGTAATGAGCGTTTTTTTGCCAGTAATGTACAAGTTAAAACGGTTGTTGGCTGAAGATGTATTGACACAATTTTGGACAATATTTACTTTAACCGGGAACACAAAAAACATTGATCCATTTCTTGAAGAAGAACACAAAAAGCGTGTTTATTTAGTGAGTAACATCTAAAAACCACACAAACAAAATTCGGTACAGTAAAGAAACTTTTTTGATGATTAGTTTTTGGGTAGTTCAAAGTTGCGAGAGCCAATTAAAATAGCGGTCTTATAAGGCCAAAAATGTTACGAATTTGGGAAAGATAGTACAGACGAGATCATAAGCGTCCAAAATTAGATCTAGTTTACATGTCCAAGTACTAATAAATGAAGCTTTTTAGTTGGAAATAATTGTAATGTAGGATCTATTACGCACAAAAGCACTTAGTAAGAAGAACAAAGCGATTTAGGACATCTTTGCTTCACAACAATGACTCAGTCTTAAAAAGGACTACATTGAGCTTTATAATGGCCAAATTTGCCACAAGTCTTTTGTAAGAAATACAACAGAAGACTCGGGGAAAAGGATTATAACAATTTAAATAAATTAAAAATTTAAGCTTGATTTTCTTTGGTTCCGTACTCAGCAGGGCGAATACTCCCAAAAGAAAGCAAAAATGCTGAAAGAAGGTTGATATTTTTGGATAATTTTCGAAGAAATGAGGTTTTTGAGTTGAAGGTATCATCTAGAGAGAGTTTAGTAAAAGAAAATCAATTACTGGTCTAACAGAGTACTTGAGAAAACGGAGTTTTTATGCAAATGACGCAAATAAAACGCACTGATTTGTGACTACCACCCACACAGAATACAGCGATATCAAACTCTTACAGAACAAACTTTTCCTAGTTCATAATATGCATTTTTCGAGATTCGACCGAAACTTCGTGCTTGAGCAAGTCGTATTTGGTACCAGCCGAGCAACGAAGTGTTAAAAATCTCGTACTACAAATTCAGATTACAAAAAAGAACTTAAAGAGTCAAGAGTTCTAAGAAACTTTGGAAATTCAACTTCTTTGAAAAGAAAAACCTCAAATTATTGTCTCATTTGTCAGCACTAATGGAGGTTTTTCTTGTTCTAAGTGTTGAAGATTATGTTACCATTATAATCGCACGGTTTATCTAAAGTCCAGGCTTTCTGATCAACGATCAATCTGTCTTTGATAACGGCGAAATAGCTAGAAAATCTTACCTTCAACGATAAGTTTAATTGGAGTCCCATATTGCATAGCTGCAGGATTTGCACCACTTGATGACATAGTTTTACAGCGATAAATCCCAGCATCGCTGAGAGTCACATGTGATATAAGTATAGCAGAATTATTAAAAATATGAAGTCGCCGCGAAAATCGGTTGGCAATGAACGGCTTCAAGTCCATAAATTTAGCAAAAATATGACTCTTCGAATTATTTAAGTTCCAGTTGATAAGCTCGAAAGGTTTGTTATTCGTATCGCAGTTCAGGACCACATCTGAGCCAGTCTTGACGGTGATGACACGAGCAGCTTTCTCGGCAGAACCTGAAAGATAAATTATGACACGATTACTCCTTGAAGGAGAGGACAATATTGGATCGTTAGCTGGATTACACGCGAACACACACGACCGCCTAGTTTAGTTACTTTAACAGCTGTATAGCAAGGATATAAAACTACTATAGTATATATCAATACTTGCGAATACATCAGTGTATATCGATTTGTTTATATGTTAAAGTTATATAAAATTCATTACCAGATTGTGATCAAGCCATGTTTTCAATCATAGAAGCCAGTGATCTTTATAAAATCAGTTGATCTCGATTTACTGAACATATATTGTATCAATTAAACACGACAATATCAAGCAAAGTTAGCTTAAACTTTCTAAGACATACCACCGCGAGATTAGATTACAGAAAATAGATTTTACATCAAAATAAAGCCAAAAGCTTAGCGCTTAAGTATGGCTAAACCAGCCAGTTGGAAAAACCAATGTTTGGTAATTAATTGAAAGAACCTTTCGGAATTAAAAGTTAAAATCAGTTAAGCTTTGGTAGGGTTAGCCAGAACAGTTAATGAGTGGGTTAAGTTTTGTCCGGGAAGTTGTCTTCAAACAGGGCAAAGGCATCGTGACCGACTGCTTTAACTTTTAGGTGTCGCAGGAGAACGAAGTCCGTCCGATCGCACGTGAATTAAGGACATAAAACAAAGAAAAATCTCCTGACAATTCATGATAACTCACTCTAGATGTTATGTTTTACAAGCGTTGTTTACCCGCGATAATTTTAAAACTCACCGAGTCCCAGTAGAGAGATGGTCCAACATATCCAAGCGATTACTAACATCGTACTTCTACAGAACCTACAGAGACAAAATGGTCACATTTAGACACGCTTAAAGGTAGGGAAGAGTTTAAGTTTAGGTAAATAACGATCAAGCAAAAAACATCAAACCTTTTGCACATGTTTGTGAAACTAACAAGAACAACAAAGCCTCTTCCATCAGAAATCGAGTATAATTACAGCTTTCAAAGAACCGATCCAAAACCGTGTGAACAATACGATCAAACAAAGGTCACCACGGACCAATCACAACGCGCAAAACGTCCTTCCAAACAACTTTTAATTGGCTCCATGACAACATTTATGACAGATTCCATTCTATTCGAATAAGGGTATCATATTCCGTCTCTTCAGAAATCTCATTGAGAAAATCTGCAGACCACAGGTCTTTGAGTTCTAGGATTTCTTTTCGTCAGGAAGCGCTCGCAAACGGAAAGAAACATACTAATGACGTTGGCTATTGTGTAGAGCCTGATGAATGATGATACAGAACAGTTGTATCGCTGCCCCATGGGGGCAATTAGTTGATTAAATATAAAACCATTAGTTTTATATTAAACTGCAGACGATGCACAAGAAATGAAAGTATTTGATTTTGCCAGGGTTTTCTTTTACACCATGTAAACTTTGTAATTTGATATTCGAGGTGTTAAAGTATGTTGTTTTTGAGGTAGTTGATCCTGCGGTGTGAGCCCCGTGTTGCATGCAAACATATTCAAATCTGAATCCAGGTCGAAAACCACAGGGAACCTTAAGCCATAAATAAAATCAACTAGAGGGCAGACTTTATAAAAAGTGTGCTATCTTAATTTGGAATCAGAGATTTAGTGCAGAAGAAAAGTTGTTCAATATTGGTCCCGTCGGACGGGACGGAACTTCCGGTCTGTGGCTGTGCGGAGGTGTGGTTGTACAACTAGGCCTTTGCGTGTTTGCGGTCACTATAATGGCATTTAAGAAATTTCTTTTTATTGAACTTTTGTAAACTCACTTGACATGAATGTTAACCCCTCTTAGAAAAGAGTAATCACAAAACCATATACTTTAGCAAACATTTCCATCGCTGTATTATCAGTTATCAATCGGCCAATCTTTGGAAGAGGATGCAGATTGTGAGTGAAAAATAGACTGCCGCGGGTCACGTGATAAGTTTCTAATTTTGAAACTATTTCGCGTGTCGAGAACAATGCTATGACAGAGTTTTAGGAGTATGTTTTTGTACGCGTGCATTCACCCTGATCTTGAATCCGAATATAACTATCGCTCAAGTGCTAAAGCATTGGGGTTCCTGGACCTTCCTGCTGCTCTTTAGAAATACAAAACTGAGGTGAAGGTCACAGTAATTGAATACTCGGCGGATATAACCTGTCGAGTTATAATTTATGACCGCCGAGTTAAAATTTGGACTTTTCCGATCGTCGTCGTCGTCCGTCACAAAATGCAGATAGTCTCAACCCGCTGAGTGAACGGCCATCTGAGCGTCCTTTTCTCCTTTCCCTTTCCTTCCCCCTCCCCCTCCGGTCCTTCTCCTCCCCTTTCGCCCTGGGTCCCCGAGGATGGGAAGAGGAGAGTTGAAAACATCTCAGTTCTTCTTTCCACTACCCCCACCCCCGGTTTCTCATCTCCCAACTGGCTCGATACTAAAAAGTCTAATAAGATTAAATAATATAGAGCGCATTTACGTATACCGCATTTTTACATGCTAATGAGCTCCGCTTATATTCTAATGAGCTGTTTGGAGTTGCACGAACAAGTTAAAAGCCCAAACATCGTAAAAATGCATGTTAACTAAAGAAGTATGTCTAAAGTAATGTCCAGTGGACAGATGTTAATCAGCTTTTGTGAAAAGTCGATCAGTAAACCAGTGTCAGCAAAGTTAAGCTTTGAACAGTTCTAGAACACTGGGTTTTTTGTTGTTGTTGTTGTTGTTTTGTTGTTGTTGTTTTTTTCGATCCTGAAAGGATAGCTGACTTTGTAAAATGAAAATAAAACTGATCGATTTTATTTCCCTTTACGTACATTTTGCAGTTAATTTTGTTCTGCAGTTATTTTTATTAGTTTTTGCACAGCTCATGAGAATATTCAGAGCTCATTAGCATGTAAAAATGCCGTATACACCTATTTCAAAAAAGGTTGTCACCGCTAAGAGCGATAGGCGATAGGTAATAGGTCATTCCAAGACCGCAAAGCACTATTGATTTCTTAATTAAGCCATCCTAAATCTTTCTTTACACTCTTTCATCAAATATTTGGCAATTCATATGTAAATCAATTAGAAATCAATAGTGCTTTGCGGTCTTGGAATGACCTATTACCTATCGCCTATCGCTCTTAGCGGTGACAACCTTTTTTGAAATAGGTGTATGAATTCGCTCTAATGTGGTCAGCAAACAGGGTTTTGCATATATATGGCATTTTGAAGGACTTAGTTGAAGAGTCAATGGAACAATTGTGATGACGTTTCGGAGCGATTTCCCTTAAGAATCTGAATGCTTCTGGAGGTCCAATTTGTCAAAATATATAAAGTGAGCTTTTGCAAATATGACATTTTCAATGAGTTTGAAAAATAGATCGATGGTGATGACGTTTAAGGGCGATTTGTACGAGGTGTTCTGACTGTGGAACTCTGCAAGAAATCGGCGCCACAAGTTTTAATCACTTCAATTCGTTAAAAATGTAATTACAAAAAATAATAGCTCCATTAGTTTATTATTACCTGGGAAAAAACAGAGGAGAAGATATTACGAGAAAAAAGTACAAGTAGCAACTAGTCTGGCCACGAGACGATTTTTAACGACGATTTTCAGCGCAACGGCATTGCGTTAAAAATCTTTCTCGTGTAACATGACACTTGGAATGATTTTCCTTGCAATTTTCGCTTCGGCGTTGCGAGTTTTTGAATCCAAGTCAGAAACTCGCAACGCAAAATATTGCAAGTTGTTGCAACGTTGCGCGGAAAATCGTCGTTAAAAATCGTCTCGTGTAACACCGCCTTCAAGAGCAGCAGCTGCTATTTTCGCCCGGCAAGAGTTTGCGAGCTGCAATTTAGTTTGTGCTGCTAGACTATTTGCGGGCTTGCAGGAAGTTGCAACAATTGTGTACTTCCGTCTTGATTCATCGAGAGTTTAAAATGTGCGTGCAATTGCTGAATTCTACAACAATGTTAAAGTCACTAACCGCAAAAATATAATCAGATCCCATCACCTGCGATACCGCGGCGATCATCCAAGATGCAATTGTATCGATTGCGCATGTTCCGGCTAGACAAAATTGCTGTAGGTAATGTTACGAGGCTACAACTTTTAGAGCAACATTGTTGTTGGATTAAAGTTAGCGTAATCTAACATCGTGCGCGGGTACGATTTTTAGTGCTACATTGTGCAGCACGCTGCAGGTTTTTGAACGAGTTCAGACAAAAACTCACATTGTTTTCATTAAATTCTTGCAGATGCACGTGCTATGTTAAACTACGCTAAGTCTATAACTCAATGTTGTGCTACAAGTTCTCCATTGAAACATAACTAAGTGTCGTATTTCCATTTTTCTTCACGATGAAATTACAATTCTCTTAAGTAAATACAACAAGAACAAAATTTTCCTGTTTATACGTTGGTCAGCAGGACGCAAAAATGTTTACATTGAGTGTTGGTTTTTGCGCATAAAATTGTTCTTGCAGACACAAAGAGATCTGTAATTTGTAGTTTTTTCACGATGATTTGAAACTCTAATTTCCCTCGGCTCCGGTGTGTCTCAAAAGACAACTAAAGAATCCTGGCATATATTGATTTTATCTTAACAATATTACCCAAATTGCTTGATAATATCAAGAGATAAAACGTCTTTTGTGCAAACACTTTAATTCCAGTTCTCCAAAAGATCAGTTTCGGATCAATTTTAGGAAGCCAGTTAAATGCCAGGTTATGCAAACTATTCGAATGAAAAATCTTATTCTCCCGACAAAAATGGCTTCAAGATTTACACAAGAAAATTGAATGATAGATAAGTCGGATAAAGTTCATAATATCCAAATAAGCAATAACGTTTGCAATTTTTGTAAGCAGTTCAGACTATTTCGCTTGTCTCGTAAAATTCCGACTGGAGCTCAATTAAAAATGTTTGCACCAACCGATGTGCAAAAATTTCCATTCTATGAATATTCAAAATAAAACAAAATTATTTGTGGACTAAAATACGTCAAGAAGCCGACAGTTCAAATGAATTCATTCATACTGTGAGTCATGAAAAAATGAATTCTCATTCAAGTTTTGACATTTTACCGGTAGCTAGACGCATCAAGAGGGGCTACCTGGGAGAGTTTGCAAATGATTCATGTTTTACCTCGTTTAGGAAGACAAATCGAGGTTGAATAGAATCACCGCAGTATATTTCTCATTCCTTGACGTAAAGCAAATAAAAGATGCAAAAAGAAGTATTCTTAAAGCCTCAGGGAGCCTTCATATACCCTTTCTTTCAATTCTAGTTATCTTGAAAATTACTGCGCGCAGCAACAATGATATAGTTCTGCCGCTAGCGCCTCGGAATTGCACTAAAGAGAAAATTGTACGAAAGCAGTTAATTGGCAATGAGATTAGATAACTGACGGATTGAATTGTTATGCTCAAAATACAAAAACACAGTTTTAATTTAACTTTGTCTTTCCTAATTCCTTGGCGCGTTATCTTCAGGGCTCTAGCAATGTCTGCTGCAAAACCCTTCCAGTTTCAACGCCAGATCAAAGATCTAGATACATATATCTTTTCTATAAATATAAAATGCAAAAATACTTACATTTCGAAGAACGGAACATTCACAAAACTAACAAACAACAACCTAAAATGAAAGAAAACAAGCCTCAGAGGTGGTGAAAAACCGGTCGACCATGGATTTGAGCACGAGGCGAAGCTAGAGAACACCAGTTGTTTACAAAGCTCCAACTTTCTAACTCCAACGAGCTCACCTTTTGACGAGGTCCTGTGAAGCTTAGGTCGATCATTCTCCAA
Source organism: Telmatactis stephensoni (assembly GCA_029948255.1). Classification (NCBI taxonomy): domain Eukaryota; kingdom Metazoa; phylum Cnidaria; class Anthozoa; order Actiniaria; family Isophelliidae; genus Telmatactis; species Telmatactis stephensoni. Next base: position 36,265 of record JALIZF010001907.1, read on the forward strand.
CGTAATTCCCTACGACAGCGAAAAAAGTACCTTATTAACTGGGAACAATAAGCTCTGGTGTGAATGAATTTATCAATTCGAATACTATTAGTGGAGTTCACGTGATTACACACACGAACGGATGTAAAATCAGCCTTCTTGCTTTCATTACTGCTTATAGAAACAAGGATCAGGACACTAGGGGGGCTGACTGAACTATTATCATACAAATGCATACAAGTACAAACTACATGCTGGGAAACTGATAAAAACCGAGTTGAACGGCTCAAAGGGAATGTTTTTCCTTGGTCTGGAGACAATAAATATTTCATTGATAGTTAAAGAATGCTGTATTTTGAATGGTGCATGGCAAGGCGATCCGCATGTCGCTTAAAGAAATCAATTACAAAATAGTTAAGATTGACGAAAATCTAAAAATACCTTTAAAAGGAGCCTACCCGAAAAACTGTACTTGTTTTCGTGTCCATAGTCGTCCATTTATATGATTCAGAAACAGAGTTGAAAAATAAATTGAAAAATAAAATGATGCGGAATTTCAGCAGACAGCTAGACAGAAACCATTCGAATGCAGGAGTAAGCTCAATTGACACAAGTAGTTATCAAGTGCCCAAGAGCGTCATTGGCTGACTACTCTCCAATTGGTGGCTTAACAGATCACATGACACAGAATTAAGATAAGTCGAAAGGCAAAAAGCTAACCCACAACACTGGCGAATTTAACATGATAAATAACATGTCGTTTCTAGGAGGCTTTCTAGGATATCTGAAAACGTCAAAATTGCTTTTTAATGATGACGCTTGCTGCAGTTTCGACTCGATGCATTCAGAGCTTGTTTACTGGTCTGTACTGAGGCCTCAGTGCTCTTCAAAACACGTGCTTTTGTTTCTTTGTTGTTTTCTCTTGAATTGCACAGAAAATGACCAATGCCAACGTCCGTAATAGCGTCGCATTTTTGCAATTTAACGACAAATTTGAAGAGCATTTCAAAGCGGTAATTTTCGCGCCGCTTTAGCACGTGTTTCGTGAAGTTATTGTTCAACAGTAATTTCTCTCTGTACTATTCATCTCAGTATCATATGACACTAAAAACTAAAGTTTCTACAGCGTTGTTTATAGAATTAGTTTTTAAATTAACGGTTTTCTTAAAAAGATCTACCGTTATCTTTGAAAAAGAAATCTCCATAGCCAAACAAAAGAAAGGAAACAAAGCTCAACGGAAATCTTCCATGTAACTAAAGTGAATATCCTTTTAATCGAGATATCGTCAGTCAAATTAATGCCATCATACTCAATGATTGAGCAAGTAAAATGCGGTTTTAAAGAAATTGGTCCGAATACTTCGATAACAAATTGTCCTTCATATTTTGACTACTTCTTTGACGGAACTTTCTCCCATTGACTTAGCTTGGTATCAGAGCTAATTCACCACAATGGAAAACTCTTTAATCTTAGTAGCGAAAACATAATTCAATTACAAGATTACCTCAAAATCGTGCAAGCTGAAACCGACTGAATGCTGTAGCGTACTTACAGAGTCACTTTCCGGCCCGTTTTAACTGAACTTCGCGTGAGATGAATGAACGGAAGAATGTCACAAATTGGAATGAAAACTGGATTTCTGGAAAATAAACAGCCTGAATATCCAAGTCTACACTTCTCTTGCTTAAATGCAGATTAATATTAGAATTATGAATCAAAATCTGTCAACCTCAACTTGCAAAACCAACTCAATTTTAAGTGCTATTTTTAGCCCTTGTTCATTGTTTGTGCGACAAGTTGCAAGATTTTCTTCCCGCTTGTTTTCCACTGCTTAAGGCTATTTTTTTAGTTTTGGTTCTTAAAAATGGAATATTTTTATGCTTATTAGCCAACGTTTGATGCAAAGTTTAGTAAAAAGTCAATCATTTTTTAGTTTTGTCGAAAGGACATCTTGATATTGCTCATTGTTATCATCAGAATCTAAAAACAAAACTTCATTAATCTAATAACATATTTTCCCTTACCTTAAGAAGTTTAGTGTCTTTTTCACTTAAAGCTACAGACGATATCAAAACTGCATTGAATAACCATATGAATAAACAGTTCAGAATAAACAATTCTGACAAAATTGAAACGATTGCTAAAATACAGCGCTGGAACAATAAATTCTCTAAGAGGCTATAAACGTAGTGAAAAGCTTTCTTTTTGGCTGTTGTGTTGCCTAGAGGACATTAAAAGCCTAATTTCTATAGTTTTGTCTAGCTACTTAAAACTACTGCAGTCTTACCGCCTCCTAGCCTCCAGTTAATTTGGCTGTTTTGAAATGAAGGGTTAGACTCAAAAGCACGAGGAAATAGAGAGAACAAGGGGTGTTTTATTCAAAACATTCTTTGTCAAGAACGTTAAATTTCCTATGACGGTTTCAAAAAGCCGAGTTGGTCTAAGATCAAAATGGGAATGGCAAATTTGATTGACAGATCAAAGCAATGAAGGAAATGTTCAATAAAAAACTGATTGTGCTACCCTACCCAGTTGGCAAAAAGAAAGCTCAATTTTATACAATGTAATTTTTTTGGCCAGCAGAAAAAATTCACGGAAAAACTAAAGCTCAAAAATCTGCATTGAAAGTCAATTTTCAGTTTATATTCATAATACCCACATTTAAAAAAATGCCAAAAACTGATTAGCAGTTGGATTTTTTTTAGCTGGATCCATTAGCAATTTCTGACAAATGTGTTTATCAAAACAATCACACACTCCATTAAAAAAAACAATTTCCATTGATAAATGATGTGACTATATTGGATAATAAAACTGGAAAATACATTTAGGTGTGGGAAAATCATTATAGTAGGTTTTTTGTTTGTGTTCTTGCTTTTTTGTTTGCTTGTTTGTTCTATTGTATTGTTTGTTGTATATGTAAAAAAGATATTTACATTCAAGAAATTCAAGACACTTTAGAATTAACCTACATGCCTTCCACAGTGAATTTTGCAAATGCATACAACAAAAATATTATACATATATCATATTCTATTATCATGTTTAGCTGCAAGCACTGCAAGACAACCTACACACGGAGGAAAAAATTACAGAAAAATATTGATGTACAACATCAATTAATCTGAATACCCCTGGGCATAGAGCCAGTATGTCTTGACATATTTAGCTAACAAGTCCACTTCAAACTTGTCTAACAGAAAACCCATAGAGTTAATGCTAATAGACTATTGCTAAACAGCAGCATATTAGTCTATATAAATAAGCAGTTTGCTAGAGAAGTCTCAAGTGTGTTTACTTTTAGTAAAAACATTTAAGGGATGTAAGAAATGTGAAAAATTTAAGATAAAACAAATAAACCTGCATATAAATAATTTGAGGGAAAAAATAGCTGAAGAAAAGAAGTTCATTTGCAGAACACAAAAAAGAAAGAAATTTCAATTCTATTCCATTTTGCTTCCATTCCATTTTCATTCTTTTCTATTTTCATTCCATTTCATTTTCATTCCATTTTCATTTCATTTCATTTTCATTCTGTTCCATTTTTATTCCATTCTATTCTATCCCATCCCATGTCATTCTATTTGCTTCCCTTCCCTTCCCTCCCATTTGTCCCTTCTATTCCATTCCATTCCATTCTATGCTCTAACACACCAGGAATGAGCTGCAATCAAACTCACATCAGCTTACATTACTGAATAACCAGGTGAAGATTAAATAAGTGAATAGGATAGACAAAAATATTTATTGCATAGAATTTACTGCTAGAAAATTTGGTTTGTTTTTGGAATATGATATTCATTGCATAGGCAAAACAGAAATTTCATATTCTTCTATCAAAAATATTGAAGTATCTATTGATATAAATAATTGATTCTATATATTGATTAACTTTTAAGTATCAAAAAGCAAAAAAACATGTTTTCATCATCATAATATACAAGTCTCCAATCTCTTTAAGCCACCTTTTTTAATGAAACTATAAAAATACCTTATTAATTAAATAATAAACACTGTCAAACACCAAAATATTTTCCTTTCATTTAACTTTTATCAGTTTGTTCAATTTCCTTTCAAAAGAGAAAGCAATGAACAGAACAATAAATATTATTGCACTTATTTTAAATATGATTTAAATATCTAAAAGTTTCATCTATAGACTTCCTGTGGTCTTATCATGCATATTTAAACATACTGTAGCTGTCTGGGGTTTTACGTCTGCCTTTTGAGATCCATAAAACATACGCTTATAGTTTGTTGCATATCTCCTTAAGTTAATTATTGAGCACGATCTCTCTTAAGTTCAAGGTGACGCATGACTAAAGCACTCTATCCAGCAATAATTTTATCATTTTTGTAACAAAATATCCCCAAAATGATCTTTCTGAAAAATATTTTGAAATGAATATCTTTTGATGTAAAATTACCCCCGTTTAACCAATTTGCATAAAAGAAATATACATATTCCGAGGGTTGCTAAGCATTCTGGGATGCACCTGTTATAAACTCTATAATTTCTGAATATTCATCGAGTAAAAATTTAAAAAGATGAATAAAATTATTGCGTATAACAAATGGTCATTCCATCGAGAGGGCATAAATATAAATATGTCAAGTTAAATAATTTAAGCGCTGTATTTGGCGTTGGGGTAAGGATAGAAGGTTACGCTTTGTTATTTTACAGGTAGCCAGCAGGTATAGAAGCAGAGAGAGGGATTATAGTACTCGCAAAACGTGTGCGTTGTGACTAGAAATGAGCTTTGTCTTGCCTTGAGTCAGTCCGCATTAGCGAAAAACGTGATAACAAATACAGCAGTTCAGTGCAAAAGACGTACATAATAAATAGCATTCGGAAATGTTGTACAAATTTTGCATGTGTTATCAACTTCAGTTGTATTGAATTACAGAACTATTAGTTCTTTGCTACACTGCTTTGACTCATTTTTTCTCACTTCAGAGAGTAAAAGCATTGGTTAATCTATGTCCAGTTCAATAAAGATCAATGATAAAACCATTTTTCTCGCTGAATAATTCTCGTCGCATGAGAGCTGCCTGATTGCCTACTTATTCATCTCACTGACTCATGACTAAGGTATGAAACCCACAGATACGAGATGAAAATGTGAAAAGCCAGAGCAAAAAGCCTATCATCATTCAACCTAAAACCTTCAGAACCTAGCCAAAATGTTCACAAAATTAACACATTTTTAGACAATTCAATGAAAGACGATATATTTAAAATTCAAAACCAGAATTTCAAATGCGCCCACTACAATGAAAGCTTAAGCTTACCTGAAAATAAACCCGACTCTCCTCTCGATCGTTTGAGTGTTGGAAAACCACAAAACTCATGAGCAAAACCACTGGTTCACTACATTTTGAACCCCAAAAACACGCTCAGCGAAGATCAATCCTTCCAGACAAGTGCACTCAAGATTGAGCATGAGAAATTATTTAGCCATTTTCTTTTTAGTATGGAAATCGCACGCTGACCTGACGTTCGTTGGCTCGACTCCGCCTTATAATGAGTAAGAGGGCCAGTAACATCATACCTTTTTACGTACGTTGCTAATGATATTCAAAAAGATTATCATGTCTAGCGACAAAGCAAATAATTTCTATACCTGATGACGTTCTTACCCTGGGATTTTCAGATTATGTTATTCATTATAATATATTCAACTCAGAAAAAATTATAGGGGTTTTAAGGTCGACTAGGTTTTGAATCGAATCAGAAAGTTGATTTTCAAAGCCGAAATGAATGCTCTGGCAATGATATTTGGCTGCTGTTCAAATACATTTATTGATCAACAACAAAGACTAAATAGAATTCTATAAAAAGCCTCTAATATAGAAAAAAAAACAGAAATTAAGAGCTTTTGGAATTTAGCTCCTCTTGTGTTGCAGCCGAAAGACCGGTTTAAACATATAATTTGTTGTTGTAATTTTCGTTGCACCCCGCTGGCGAATGATCAAAATATTTTTCTACGTAACATTACCAAATATTACCCCAATGAGTCCAGAGATTAAATGTGGTAGAATTTGGCGTAAACACATTATATATCTATAGTAAAAGTCGGTATTCCAGACGCGCGCGCGGTCTTGTAATAGAGTACCATCCGTCTTTATTTCCCATGTTTTCTTCCTCCTTTCTTTACTTTTCCCCAAGAAAATTTTCAATTAAACATCTCAAATACATGTCAAAAACAAACAATAATTTTGCACATGGTTATCAAGAAATGGAATATGGAAAAAAGCTTAAATAGCTGGACAAAAAAACGACGATTGTTGTCGGCGGCAAAACCACACAGCAATACCAATCAGGCACTTCAAAATATCTCCTACTCTAGCAAATATTAGCAAAGTACTGTTTTTCTAGATCCACGTCCAGCAAAAATGGATATCAAGACAATCAAGATAAGTTGAAAAATTGTGCAAATTTAGTCTGAGTTGTGGAGTTTGAACCGGAGGATGCCAGTCGAAATTCTTTTGACTCTGGACTTTGTCGGTAAGATAAGAAATATCTGAAAACAATGTAGCTCTACGATGAAATTCAAGAGGAATTTTCCTAAAATACTAGAGAAATATTCTTTAATAATCATATATCCGCACAAGCGGTAGAAATGTCTCCCACCTTTGGCTGCGTCAAGACAGTAAAAAACCAGACACGCCAACGTTGAAGATCCTTTGTCGTTTCCTTCCACAGCATGAGTTTACAACAGACATTTCATTCGCATTAATTTCCCGTCAATTAGCTTTTCAGGTTTGCTACCTCTAGAAAGAAGACCCAGGAAGTCACATGAAAAATTGGTTTTGAAAAAAGGACCGCCAGCTGTGACGGAAAGCGCAGATAATGAAAAATCTCTATGGTTCTTAGCGCTCTCCACTCAACCTGGAAAAGGGTGCTTATATAAGAATCATAATCATTGGCCGACCAAAGAGGGTAGTTTTTAGGAGCCTTTTTAGTCTGAAAATTGGTCTACATTCGTCTACATTTTGAATATTTTGGTCCAAAATTTGGTATATTTTTAACGTCCTGTGTGATCAAGGATTTCGAGGCCTTGCTTGATTTTTATAATAAACACATCTAATTTAATCCGGAAACGACAAAAGGTATTAGATTATCACAAAAGCACCCGGCATTATTCAGTTCGGGATATTGCCTTTTCGGGAAGAACAAATGACGTCACGAATCTATTGTCTTGCCGAAAAATACCAAAAAATTGATAAAATATTCAGCAAAAAAGACCGCCTTGTTTTGAAATCAATTCCAGGACTCTCACGGCCGACATACGGGACCTTTTTAAGCCTTTTCGAAGAAGAAAGCAATATGGCGGCGTTCGGAGTAGAAGAGAGTCACAACAAGCATTTTATACGGATATTTTCAACGACAGAACATCACGTCCGCCGCCATGTTTGGTGTTTGCTTCTGGTAAGTGCTAACTTTAATCTTGATTTTCATTTCTTTGGACAATTTTGTCGCTATTAAGAGTAATTTTTAACGATTCTCGTATGCATGGTGCGTGTTTTTGCTAAGTTTCGTGGATGGTAACCACCTAGGAAAAATGGTAACTCTTGTAGAATGACTAGTGGTATTAAGTGCAGTGAGTTGTATTGTGTAGTGTACTGTATTGGGGTTGAGTTTTTGGGCCCTCGATTGTCCGATTGTTCCGTAAAGCCATGATTTTAACCATGGAAGCTTTAGAAGTTTACATATTTTCTGTCGTAGTCGGCGACAACGAAATTTCTGGATAAATTCTCCGCAGAAAAAGCATCATGACGGTTGAAGTTTGTATATATCGTGTACTAGGATTATCTCTCTTAGGACCATATCCATATAAGTATTATTTTCAAGCTGTAACTGGACGTTGTTTTTTTTAGATGGAAAATCACGTCTACATTGTACCAATTCACATTGGGCTATTGCATTTTACATCCGCAGTCTCCCTGTTGAGGACATGTTTTCCAAAATAACCCCTACTCCCTTGGATTTTCCATTTATTTTGGTGAATTTTAGACCCTACTCCTTTGAATTTCCATGCATTTTCAAGAATTTTAGACCCTACTCCCCTGGATTTTCAAGTAGATTTTCAATGGAAATCGAGGGGACCCATGGAATTGCAGAGGGGTTTTAGTACCCCTACTTCCCTGGAATTCCATGTGTCTTCAACAGGGGGAGTGCGGATAAAAAATACAATAGCCCATTTTCATCAAATGCTTTTATGATAGCATTTCATTTACTGCCATGTTCCCACAAACTCACCCAAAAACCTCTGTTTGCTTACTCCAACTTTTTTTCACTTTATAGGTTGATGAAATCTAAGATATAACTCTACATATGGCAGATTTGATTATTTCAGTAGCTATATGAAGTAGTACTGTATTTCTACCACTATTGCTATGTAAAACCACTCTATCCCTGAGAGTGGGGAATTGACATTACAACAGTTACTGACTAGTGCATTAGCCTATTCACCATTCCAATTTTAACAATTCATTTGTCCTTTTATTCAGCTTTTCAACTGAAATATAATCCAGTGTACTAAGAGTGCTGCCAATACACCTGTGAACTATGCGTAACATTTTAGTTGGGTGTACATGTACATATATTGTCTGTTAAATTGGTGTGCCAACAAGCATTAAAATATATGTACATGTATTTCCCCATTTTCCTAGGTTTATTGAAAGCACTTGGATTCAGACAAGCTTATTTAATGTAACATGATTTTGCTCTAACAAGTTGTAATGTATATTTGGGTTTTAGGACTCCCCCAGGCAAATTTTAACTGAAATTTGGACATTTTTTATAAAGTTTAACAACTTTTGACAAATCTCCCCATTTTTGAAAACTGTCATTTATTAGTTCTTCCATGTTTGCTAAAACATGATCATTATATAAAAACTATATATTTTGTTGGATACATTTTCTTTACAATTTGAGCCTAGTACACTCAATTACCCCAACAATCTGAAAACAGCTATATATAATTCCAGATAAAATCACTTCAAATTATTATAGGCAACGAAAACAAAGAAATCTCAAGAAGTAACCCTTTTTAAAAATTATAATCAATGAAGATTAATTTGCAAGGAAAAAATATATTATAATTTGAATTTGTTAGAGTTAAAATAAACACCCAATTTACAGTTGTTCTCGTCTCCAATCTGTGGATAAATATGCTATGAATTGATGATATATGTTTAAGGGTAGGGTCTGGGTAGTTTTTACAACACAGTATAGAGTCAAAAACTAAAATCAGGAGCAAGTCTTTGTACACATCCTGTAATGGAAACAATTACAAACTTCCCAAACTCTGGTAGAGCCGGCCATATGTTCAATGGAATACAAGAAGGAAAGGGAAATGACTGCCAGAATATTACATTCTTCTTGTAAAATTTTTGATTGTCTGTTCGGGGATGGTTGATCCAACTGACTGGTGCATAAATTCTTGGAAACAAGTATCCTATAAACGGTTGTATTCACTTGTACATATTATCTGCGGTGTATATTAAAGTTTCGGCTGGCTCACACAAGCTGGTTGGTTCCTTTTCTCTGTCCTCGACTCTTAGGGAGCATTCATTTTTTAGAAGGGGGGGGGGGGGGGGGGGGGGGGGGGGGGGCTGGAGGAATTGAGGGGTGGGCCAAAAGAAATTTACTCTATGAAAGGGGGTGGGTCATGTTTTTCTGAAAGTTAAACCAGGTCAAGGGACCATATTTTCATATTTGGAAGTGGGGTGGGTCATCAATATAGTTCAATTCCTTACCATGGGGGCTTGCATTTTTTTGTATTTGATTCCTGCAATTCCCCCCCCCTCCTAAAAAATGAACGCTCCCTTAAATGATTTAAAATGAAGCCTATTTACTTTTTGGATCACTTGGCATCTTATATGCTGGGGAAATAGGATCGCTATGCATAGTTCAGTAAGTTATATAAATCGAAAACTTTCATAAACAAACCCTTTCAAATTAGTTAGCGCAAAACCTTGAAGGCGTACGTATGCAATATATAGTTGAGTCGTACATCTCCAAATAACAACTAAGTTTATTCTATAGAAACAACAAAAGTTACAGAGTAATACTGTTTAATTCCGTACAATTTATGTGAGCTTACAGCTGAGGAGCCCTGATAATGAATTCTTTCATATCTCTTGCCTTTAATACCATCTTCGGCGATAACTGACTTGCATTAGAACTCCTTGCTAGAAAAAAAACACCATAAACCAAAAGCCACTGAAGCATTTGGCTATTATATGCGTACCTACAACGCTTTGGTTCTCTGTCAAGTTGAAAAATGGCCATCCGAACTTCAAAGTAAGGGCACAAAGACGTTTCCCCTTCCTAGCCTTGATTCCCCTTCAGAGCCGCCATATTGAATTCTCTATGATGGCCGAGTGGAATTTAGAAGGAGCCTAGGTTCGAATGTTTTGAATCATGACGTATTTCTATTGTTTCAACTTCTTCCCGAAAAGGCAATATCCCGAACTGTTATTAGGTATACTGCAGACAGCCGAGTGCTTAGCCCGAACTGTGCTACCTCTGCAATATACCTACTGTGTACGGTAGTGATTGTCTGATATATTTACTGGACATCATCAAAACCGTCAAAATTGTGATTTCAGCAAATTACACTTCAAAGTCATAAACGCGCATGTGTACAACGTTTGCTGTAGATCCCACACGGCTTGTAGCACCGCTTTGGTATAAGAGAACAAGTTGTTTTTGCAATCATACTTGAATAGAGGGCCTGGATTTTGAGAAGGTAGTGAATAGTACTGAAACCCCTAATTTAATATTTTCATTACTAATCAATCTCCATAAGCCAGTTATCACTTGTCCCCGTTGGTACTTCATTTGTCATAGGTGCAGAGTATAAGATTAGGGCCAGGCTTAGTATCCGTGGATATTTCTAAAAACAATTAAATGCAGTACCTACCCTTGTCCCCAGGCATGCTGCAATATTGTCAATATTGCTGTTGGATAAAAGATACATTGTTAATACTGCCGTCTGTTGACGCCAGCATTTATGATATTGCGGCGTATTATATATTTTGCTGTCAACAATTGCTAGTTTAGAGCATAAAGATATTGTTTCGATGAGTTTCAGTAAATATTTGGAAGAAAAAAGTACACGCAGGAATGTATCAGAAAATCAGTGGAAAATCACCAGTAATTTTCTTGTCAGAATTCATCGTTCGTACCGTACGTACTAGGGTAGGCACATGCGCACCCTCTCTAGATATCAATTTATGTTCTAGACGCATATAAAAATCTCTATGCGTTTACAGAAATATAATTGAGTTTCAATTTACTCTTTGATGCCATTTGTCTTTAATTCTATCATAGCCTAGACAGCAATTTAAAAGTGAAAGGGGGGGGGGGGTATAGACCTATAATGTATGAGCTGTAGCAGATTTGGGAGGGAGGGGTGGGGGTACATTTAGTTGGAGGAGAGAAGAGGATCAAGAGCAGCCTCCATATTGTAACTGGTGGTTTTGGGAGATTGGGGAGGTGGAATGGGGAGAAAGAGATGGGGGAGGGGAAACTCAAGTTAGGTGTGGCCAATAAGATGGTAAAATTTAGGGGAGGGGTGCAGTGGGTGCGCACCCACTCCTGAGATGACTTTGGCCCCTTTTCCTCTCTATATTTTTCCAAAATACCCTCTAGATAGTTTCCAATTTCTATAATGCAAATACTCTTTGGACCACAAAATGACCACTAGATATGAAATGGTCAGCTACAATTAATTGAAGTCCCTCCCAAAATAGCAAAAGTGATTTTTTGGGAGAATGTACTGATCAGAGAGTACTTTGCACTGTTGTCTTCAATTAAGGTCCTAAACTTTGCAATGAGTTGCACATTAAAGTAATGAATAAAAAACAACAATACACGTTACTCTTTGATAAAAACTATCTACAAATAACTATCCTAATATCTTGAGCTTCTGCCATCTTGATGATTCTTTGTTCTGTGATTATATTCCAGTGTCTGTTGAGGAGTAAAGCGTGCTGGAGGTGTATTCCTACCCTGGTAATAAGAACGGCTACAATCATAACTTCTTTGTCTTGTATATTCCTGAGGTCTGTGTTGGGAGATTAAATTAGGTGGCGTATGCCTACCATACTGATGAGTAAAGTTTTGTTCATAGCTGTTTTGTCGCATGGGTGGTGTTGGTAGGAGGGATGGTCCTCTTGTAAATGGCGGTGTTTGAGAACCATTTGGTGTTGATGGAGTTGAACCACCATTTCGTTGTTTAACAGAGATTCTTTGTCCATATAGTGCTGTTCCATCCAATAGATCAATAGCATAAGGAACTGAAACTGGGCTTGTGAATGTTGCAAAACCATAGCTTTGTTGTGCTCCTGTTTCCTTGTCTTTGGGAATAGTAACTCTATCTAATGGTCCTGCCTATATCAAAGAAAAAAAAAACAGAAATGAATCTTAGAATAATAATAACTGTTATTTAAGTGTCCAAGTCTTCTAGTGCTCATGCACTAATGTGGGGACACTGTACTCTAACACTTACTACCTCTACATGAAATATTTTGCAAATAATCACTCAACTCACATGCTGACTTTTGCCAAGGGAGGAAAAACCGGAGAACCCAGAGAAAAAACCCTCGTGGCATGGTAGAGAACAACACATCAAACAAACTCAGTTCACGTGTGATCCAGGCGCTTGAGCTGGAACTCGAACCCGGACCACAGCGGTGAAAGGCCAAACTGCTTGGCTAACCCCCGGGGGGGGACTCCTATATATAAGAGGACTGGGATGCTCGTCGGAAATTTTGAAAATGACCCCTAAAAGGTACCTGAGTGGGAGTGCCAACAGTTCATTTCTACCTGTGACAGGGTCACTAGGACCTCAAATTATATCATTTTTAGTTTCTATATTTTACTATATTTTATGTTAAGGAATTTAGGTTTTCATGTTTAATTGTTAGGGAATGTAACCATCCTTAGGTGTGTTTAGGTATTTACATCCTGTTTTCGTGTTCTCATGAGTAATTCTCCTTATTTGTGATTTTCCTTGTTATTATTGAGTGCTATAATCTGATTAAGCCAGGCACTCCTTGCATACGTATGACTGAGTAGGAGTTTTAAATACTTTTTCCAGTCACACCTTAGTTCCTTTAAGTATAAATATAGGACTACTAGTCCTAGCATTTTAGTTGAATAAGTTGGGACAAACAAGTGCTACAAGGAAGAAGACAAAAGAACGTTTCTACTATTACTAAGGTAAAGCTATTGCTAAATGTTAGGTCAACACCTATTACTAGCACTTACTGCTATGTTGACAGATTAAAGCACTTTTACAGAGTTTCTGTATGTTTTTGCAAGTTATTCACAACCAGTTGTAGTAGAATAATAGCTTTCAGTTTCAATCTAGTTAAACAAGCATTACAACTTAGCTAGAATAATATTTTAGAGTTAGCCTCAGAATTTGCCTAATCAATGCATCAGAGACATGTTGATTGATTTGTAACACAACTAACATTCAGGATAGCAAATCCACCTTGTTCAGTCATAGACAATTTAACCCACTATAACAAAAGCCTTTTTAACTAAGTAATCTAAGTTGTTAGAATAATTCTTTTTACCTTTAGAATAACAATCGATCTCTAACAAGCTAGTTCACTAAGTTTAGACATTTAATCCTTTTAATCATAACTTGATAACAACTGCATGTAAACAATTGTTCCAATTTGTTTTAAGCCATTAACTACTAAACTTCAAATCATTTCTTAAAACACTAATGTTCTAGTAAGTATATTTTAGTGCCACATTAACCTATGATACTAGAAATTAACCTTAGTTTAGCTTACTAAGAAGGTTTAACTCTAGACATCCTAAGGTTACAAATAAGGTCATATTTCACAACTCATTCACCTTTAACTTCAACATATTTAATTCATTTCTTACCTTTAAGGCAGTAATATCATTTAACAACCTTTCTAACCATTATCATCCATAACTAAAGAGTAATTCTTATACATAATCACAAGCATTATTTGCATGATTGTTCCATGCCATGCATTAAGTCAATTAGTCAGTTATCCATTAAGTTCTCATTTTACATAGAGCTATGATGTCATTTCCTGTATTATACAAACTCTAGTTAGTTACATAATTTTAAGTATTTTAGCATGTTTATTGTACATAGTTCAAAGACTCTCAATTTATAATGTTGTATATAACATGATTGTATTATAAACTTAGCTTATTTTTATATTTTTCATTTCATTATAGAAGCCCATATGTTAGTCGTTCCCGTTTGTTAGACTGTAAATAAGCGTTGGAAGTCAATAATAAAATTGTTTTTAAACTTTCCTTGAATCACTTTCGTTCTCGCGTGACTGCCCGTGTCACTCTGTTACATAAAAAGGTACCAATTCAAAAACAATAATAAAGAATTAAAGTAATGAAACACTTTGTTATCGATGTACTTTGAAGATTCAATTTAGATAATCGAAATCGTCCCTGTTATGCTTATTTTAGATAGTTTATTTACCCCAAAACAGTCCCTAAAAGGTACCAGCTAGGTCTCTGGTAGTCCAATAAGTCTAAAACACCCTAAAAGGTACCAGATGGCAGATTTTGACCCCTAAAAGGTACGACGAGCATCCCTGTCCATTTACGATCGGAGTCCCCCCCCGGGGGCTAACCATGCCACCTTGGAATAGCTATGAACTGCATGTCATTAGAGACACTCAATATGACAATGTTTTCTCATTAAGATTGACAAAGTCTAGGTGAATGATTAGATTAATTGCACAGGGCCCCTGTGATTAGTGCTAACCCAGGATTAAATCTAAAGAAAACCACCAATTTTAACCCAGGATTAACTTTAATTGCCCTTCAAATAACCACACTCACTTAGATGTACTTGTTATTCTCATGGAACAAGTTCCCACCATTCAGCTATTAGGGAGTTTAAGATTGTATGATGGCAACATCGATGCTAACGTAGCCAGGGGCGGATCCAGGGGGGTGTCCATAGGTGCACTGGACACCCCCATTGCGCCATACTTACTATTTTTTCTATAAGCTTCTTATGAGATGACATCATCAGATTCCATTATTAGGAGGTCGCCATCTTAGATGTGACGTCATCTCTCAAGAGACCTATATATTTGGGACACCCCTCAAAAATCCTCAATCCGCCCCTGGTAGCTGAAAAAGTGCCATATTCTATTTTTGCTAAATCTATGCTTTCTTGTATTTGTTAGTAGCTGAATTTGCATTTGTTATCCTACAACATACAATGAATGGTACATAGCAGAGTAAATTATGAAAGAAAAATGGTTGGTGCATTCACATTGTCAGTAGAGAATGAAACTTTCAAGTTTGCCATTGTAAATTGAATGGGGACAGTTGAAATCTACTTATTTACTAAACATTCCACATGTCAGCTTTATTCTTCTTGATTGATCTCATTGTTCTCTACTATTGTTGTCAGCATTCCCATCGTACAATCTTAAACTCCCTATATTTAAAAATCTATGAATACAAAAGACCATAATACTAAGAGAGCAAAATTCATGGATTGATGTCTGCCCGATGTGCTTGGCACTTAAGGTTGATGCCACAATGCCAGCAAGGCTCTCAAACAATGGAATTTGATTTTACATATGAGCAGATATGAACTGTTTCTCCTCCAGCAATCAAATTTCATTGTTTGCATGCACGATGGTGTCAACTTCCTGTTTCTAAAAATAACCTTTAGCGCCAAGCACATCGCACACACATCAACACCAGTTTCGCTCTCTTAGTATAATTTATGGCATCTTGATGAATATATCATTATCTAAATTTGACTGAGAGGCAAAACTATCCCATGAGCTTTCAACCAGAAAGAATTCTTTTGAAAACCTGTAACTCAGCTGGCAAAAATTCCACACAAGACAGGATATGAGGTCTATTGATAGCAACCTATATTTTCCAACTTAGACTGCAAAGCAGGCATTCTTTGCATGGCTGCAAGGAGAATGAGGAGAGGTGAAAAGGAACAAGAGGGGGGAGGAGAGAAGGGAATCTTTCTTCCCATTTTTCCTGCACCTCAGCAAGGAATGCTGAGGCGCCAGGAAGGAATGGCTTTTTCTACCATTAGCCATAGATAAATACTTAGTCAATAGATAAATATATTGTCTAATAGCAATATTTTGTACACAACAATAGGTGCAAACAGCAGATACTACTGCCCAACATGGATAAATCCTTATCAAGTTGATAAAATGTTAGAGTACTTTGATTTCTTCAATATTGCCCTACTGACACCAAAGCGAGAGGACTGCAAATCAACATAATTTCCCTTCTAGAGTACAACAAACACCTTAGTAAGCACAGCGACAAGCAAGAAGAGCTCTCGAACTCACCTGTAAGAAAAGCTCAAAAATAATCTCCTCCGTGACCCTGTGATGGACATTTCCGATATAAACAGTACAATCTCTTTCAGTATACTCCTCATTAGACATATTTCACTGATTAACTCACTTATAACATTAAAAATTGCTAAAAACTGTAGGGGGAAGCAAAAATACCCGCGAAAAATACAAGAACTGAACTGAAGGCGCGTGAATTAGGTCAGCGGAGTCATTAGTAGTACCATACCTCCACGGCCAAAACATCGTGCGAAAATCAGAATTTGTGCGCAAGAAAAGAAACCCTAAAAACCGCGGTAAAATGTTCTTATGAAACGCCTCTCCAATGAAAACATTTTTTCTGCTCTTCGAAAACTAAAATGACTCCTGAATGACCGGTTAAAATGAAAATAAAGTCAAAATACAAAAATCGAAAAAAAGAAAAAACACTTAATCAAGAACTCAGATCTCTCCTCTGATTATACATCTTTTTTCTGAATAAAATGGAAAAATTGACAATATTTTGGGATTTAAAGTTTTGCTTGTAGGGGCCACTCTCCTGTAATCTAACATTTTTGAAGGCGCGTCTAGATTCCAGGGTAACGTAGCACTGGGATGCAAATAGCACTGTGACAATGCCTTCAATGCCTTAAAGTTCTCTTTGGATCACCGTTAAAACATTATAATAGAAAGCTTTTTCACAAAACCAAGGCATGTTTTTACTTGTTTAATTAAAGAATCTTTGCCTGATGCCGGCTCGCACATTTTCCTATAACTCATCTGCACGACTGCACGAAGTTGCTTGAACATTGCTGCCTTTGGCTATAGTCATGGAAAATATTTTCACTGTAAAATCTTTTATCACCATACCTACTACCAAAATTGAATTTAAACCTTGACCATCCATTGCTGCAATTAGTTAAGCTATTGTTAAAGATTAAAAGATTCAAGATTAACAAGTCATTTTGAAATTTTTTGACATTTTTTATTTTGGCCGTTCGGTAATAATTACAAAAAGATGGATAATATTTCTATTTACATTGAGATACATAACTATTAAGTATATACACATGGAAAGTTGTATATAGCTATTTCAATTAACGTTGTTGCTGAAAAGCCTAAAGCCTAAAGCCTTTCAAATATCTTTTGTGTACTAACAAACTTCTCTGTAGGCTATCTGAGAAATTAATGAATATATATGTCCAAGTTGTAGAATTTGCGAGCATACAGTGAGGTTTTTATTGTAATGATGTCACGGTGATAAAATTTTTCATGAATTCCGCTCTCAAAGCTTTAGGCTTTAGGCTTTTTTCAGCGACAACGTTAATTGAATTAGCTATATATAAAAAGTATTAAAGAAAGAAGAAGAGAGAGAGAGATAAAAGCGAAAGAAAATGGCGAGGAGATTTAATTTGAGAAACGACGAGGCTTATCAAGCTTTAATCTCCTCGTTAATCTATCTTTTAAAGTTTAGCGTTCTGGCCCCAGTTGCACGAAAGGTGGATAATAAAGAAAAATATTGCTTGGGATTCCTGTGGTCAAGTCGTGGTGCGAAACCCAATCTCGTCTTACTGCGCATGCACAGTAAGAAAAATCGGCTCTGGGTACGAGATTGTGCGAAATCTCGAGCATGCGCATGCACAGTCGTTGTGCCGCGGTGTCATGCGCAAGGACGTTTTCGGTGCTACTGGTTTGAGACTAGGGATATAAGGACATTTGAGTGTTTTTGTGCCTTAATTTTAGCTATTTTCCTATTCATTTCTCAGTTGTGATTATGTTGCACGGAAAAAGGACTAGCCGTAGTGGAGTCCATTTCACGGAATGCTCAGGGGCCGGTTCCTGGAAGTCCGATTCAAAGCGTTAATCCGGGATTAAAACCAATGATTTCATAAGAGTTAATCCTAGATCAACGCTAATGGGTTTTAGGAACTCAATTCACTTCTTACCACCGAAAGATGGTCAAAGATATTTTTAAGAAAAAAGTGCTTATAGCAAAAGTTCTTCTAATAAGGTCTAGAGGGCCTTATACTAGACGCATCTGTCAATATGTTTTTATGAAATATTGGTTTTTGTTTTGTTGAGCTAATTTTACAGAATTTTCTACCGCTACCACAGGTAACCCATGTCATTGGTCATGTTCAATATATCTAATGAATTAGCTTAAAAACTTAAACCAAAACAATGATAATTATCTTATTACGTGGCTGAACTTGAACTTGAAAAATATTGTACCAGGCTTTTCTTCACAGCCCCCTGGCTTGCTATTTATAGACACTGAAACTGAACATGAATCATTCTACAAAGTCGATCGACCAAGTAAGTGCCTGGCTTGTTCTCTTAAAGGCAAAGGTAAGGGTAATCTATTTACTTCGAAAGCGCGGGGAGTGGTCGTCCAATTCTCGAGCCGAGCCAGGGGCTCGTGTACATAGCGTTCGACGTGTGTGCCGTCAGCCCCCTCAATCTATTAGTGCTCCGTTTTAAGTTTTACACGTATTTAATAAGCTAATTCAAGCTACACGGAAAGGAAGGCTGAGCTTCGTATAAAAAGGAAAATAAAGATTGAAAGCTTGGTATAAAAAGGAAAACAAACACGAAACAAAACTAACAAACTAAAATCCAAACAAGCAAACAACTCTCTGATAGAATGTTTTTGGTTTGTTGGAATTGTCTGAACTGGTTTCACCTTAGTACTGGGGGAAACCAGTTTTTGCGCAATGCTGTCAGTTATACCCAGACTACCTTCAATTCAAAAAATTTAGAAGAATTGCATCACTTTATCGTAACTGGTAAAAGAGAAAAAAAAAATGATTGAACGTCAAAAAGAAGATTAGAAACAAAATCGTAGCGAAACATGAAAGCTCAATATTCATTCAAGTGCCCCTTACCCTTAATTTGAATAATTTTTGATAATCGTTTCTGAAGTGACGTCAACCCAGGAAGATTAATTGTATAATAACAATAGAGATAATAATCTTAGCTGTTTTCCATTTGCAAAACATTTTCATTGCTGATAAACACATTATGGTGAATGCTTTTGCCACTTCACTCATACGCACTTGTTGCAAAATTGAAAACAAAATTACGCAAATTCCTGGATTGACGTTGATTCAAATGCTTATAACTCAAAAAGTAGACACCCTCATTCAAGAATATTAGACTACCAAGCTTTTCAATTCATGATCGTAAGAAAGATTATCAATGATTATGCTTTCCGATAATTAAAGTACATTTAATTATAGCACGATCGACACGTACTATCACCTCGTGCTTATCATCAGTTTTATTCACATAAGTACAATATTTTAAGGATGTAAAATATGACCGTAATGTTCAGTTAAAGTAATCGTTTGCTGTAATACAATCCCACAGAATAAGAGCTTGGGCTGCCTGTGCACCAGCCTTCCTTCTGAAGAACGGGAACGCCATTTTGATTGTTAGTATTGGTAGCGATTGCTGACCAGTATAGTATGCAGTCCTATCTACAACTTATCTGATCATGAACTGGACTCAACAGACATTCAACACCATAAATGAGACTGGACTCAACGTGCGAAGCGGGTGACTAGAGATAATAATCTTACCTGTTTTCCATTTGCAAAACATTTTCATTGCTATAATACACAGTATGGTGAATGTTTTTTGCTACTTCACTCATATGCACTTGTTGCAAAATTGAAAACAAAATTACGCAAATTCCTGGGTTGACGTTGATTCAAATGCTTATAACTCAAAAAGTAGACACCCTCATTCAAGAATATTAGACTACCAAGCTTTTCAATTCATGATCATAAGAAAGATTATCAATGATTGTGCTTTCCGATAATTAAAGTACATTTAATTATAGCACGATCGACACGTACTATCACCTCGTGCTTATCATTCTGCACTTCCGTTAATACCGTGAAGATCCGTCAATATCATTATTCTCTTGCCCTCTTTTATTTTAATCAAATTATATACATTTTAAATATATTTATGGTTCGCTTTATACGATAATATCACGATCATCTTTCTCTACAGCCGTCAGCACTATAAAAATGCGTCAATATCATTATTAACGTGACCCTTTATATTATTAACTGATTAAAACTAGTTTTAACTCAAAACAGGAATTCCTGTTTTTGGAAATGAAGTTGAGTCATAAGGAATGCAATACGTGGTTGAAAAACTGCACTGAAATATTGATCGTGAGCAATTAACAAAACATACTTATGTCGATACTTGGGCTATCTCATCGCATGGGCGCATGCATAGTGGTTTTGTTTGAATGAAGAAAGAAAGAAAGAAAGAAAGAAAGAAAGAAAGAAAGAAAGAAAGAAAGAAAGAAAGAAAGAAAGAAAGAAAGAAAGGAAGGAAGGAAGGAAGGAAGGAAGGAAGGAAGGAAGGAAGGAAGGAAGGAAGGAAGGAAGGAAGGAAGGAAGGAAGGAAGGAAGGAAGGAAGAAAATTGTTTATTTAAATGTCCAATGTCTTCTAGAGCTTGCGCATTAATTGGGGGACACTGTATTCTCACACACACTACCACTACATCACTACATTCTAACATTCTATGCATACAACTCTCAGCTCACTAGCTTATACGAATTGTTTTCTACGCGTGTTAAGCCTGAAGAAAAAGAGGCACCTGTAGTGAGAAAGCTTGGCGTAATTAATACAAATATAAAAACGGCGGAAAAATTACTAACTCAATAGGCATGATTGTTCCCCAGTGGGAAATGTCATTAACATGCAAAAACAGATGTTTAGTCTTTGAATAATAGAGAAATACTAGGGTTCGAAAATGAGATAAAAATAAAAAGGGTGAATGGATAAACTAGCTGGAAGAATTAAATGAACACATTAGCAAACAAACAAAGGTACATGTGTGTGAGTGAACGAACGGATACTAGAAATGTCAATCGATGGATTGAATTAAGAGATTTCATTTCCCTTAGATCCTTGACGTCATTACGTGGTGAGTTAAAAAGTATGACACAAAAAGTCTTTTATGATAAAAATATAAACATTTTAAACCAATCAGAGCGCGCGTAATATTCTGTGACGTCAATTGTACGTCTATACTTTAATTACACACGGATCTCGACCAATCAGAGCGCGCGTAATAAATGATAAACAGTTGGATAAATGACAGTTGTTAAATATAAAGATGCCTAAAAGTGATAATATCCGAGGAAGAATAAAAGCAGATTAAATTCTCATGCCTTCAGTACGAATGCCAGAACGTCTACCCACACCGCCAACCGACGACAAAGCACTTAAATTTGTAGCTGATTTGTCGTAAATTATCCTCCGTGTACGAGTATTCTGTCTACTAACGCTTTTATACGATTACTAATACTTATCGTTTGTATATAGATTTAGCAGGCTGCTAATGGTGAAATCCGGTGCTTAACGACTTCTTAATACTAAAAAGGGAACGGCCCCATCACTCGTGATAAATAATTGAGTTTGGTCACGTGATTAGGAGATCGCGGTGCTTTTGAGTTTCATCGCATTGTACGGAAATCCACGATCTCAATTTTATCTGCTTCTATAATAACATTTATTACAGTGAATACCTTTGGGAATATCGTGTAAGATACCTCAAAACTAGTCAAAGAAAAAGCCAATAAAATACGAGTTGCTTACAAAGATATGGCTTTTATTATTTGTGGTGTGTGACTATGCTGATTTGAGCAGATGTTAACTATTTAGGGTTTTAAGAATATTTTCCAGGTTTTCATGAAAAAAATAAGAAAGATTAATAGATATTACTCATTGTTATGGCATTTTAATATTTGTGTGCATGTGATCATGCTGATTTGAACAGATGTTATTTAGTTATCTTGGGGATAATTTCGAGGTTTTAAAACACAATGCAAAAAAAAAGATCAATGGGTATTACACACCTTTGAAAATATCGACTGAAATTCAATTATTTTGAAAACTGCTAAAAGCTCTTGAAAAGATGGGAAAATGTCTGGAACATCAGCTGTTGTGACTACAAATTATTTTCTAAACACTTTTTAACTTTTCTTTCTTACTTGTCTTTTTTCTTTTCTTTTCTTTTCCTTCTCTCTTTCTTTTTTATGTGCTTAAAAATCCCAGAGAATGTTGTACACAGAATATATGTCAATAAAAGAAAGCCAACCAAAGAAATTATTCCGTACAAAATGTTTTAATTGCATCGTGTGTCAGCCTCTGAAATTATTGCGCAATGGATAAATTACATCGTGTGTAAACCTCTGAAATTGTACTGTTGTGCGCAATAAATATATAAATTACATCGTGTATCAACCTCTGAAATTGTTGCACGCAATGGATGAATTGCATCGTGTATCGACGTCTGAAATTGTTGCACGCAATGGATAAATTGAATCGTGTATCGACCTCTGAAATTGTTGCACGCAATGGAAAAATTGCATCGTGTATCGACCTCTGAAATTGTTGCACGCAATGGAAAAATTGCATCGTGTATCGACCTCTGAAATTGCATGTTGCACACAATGGATAAATTGCATCGTGTATCGACCTCTGAAATTGTTGCACGCATCGTGCGTCAACCTCTGAAATTGTTGCACGCAATGGATAAATTACATTGTGAGTCAATCTCTGAAATTGTTGTACGCAATGGATAAATTGTATCGAGTGTCAACCTCTGAAATTGTTGTGCGCAATGGATAAATTACACACGTGTGTCAACCTCTGAAATTGTCGTGCGCTTTGCAGACGAAACTCATTGTATTGGCGTGTGCAACAGTATCTTGGGCCATTCTTTTTGTTTTATATTTGATGATGTTAATAACTCTTGCATCTTGTTCTTGCGACAAAAATAACGTCTGTCACAATTTCAAGTTCCTCAAACCAACAATAACTTCCATTTTCAGCTGTTCTCTTGCAATGGTAATTACTGATAAACAAATTACAGCAAGATAAAGGTTACAGTAATTGTAAGCTTATGTTAATGTATTGACATACGTAAACGATATTTGTTTCTACATTGCCCTGTTATTTTTCGATTTATTCTCTAAGGGAAATGAGATCATCGCACAGATATAAAAATAAGATAATACACGGGAGTTTTCCTGTAGCGAACGCCCTCACATCGAGAATTGAAGTAACGACTTCGAAAATGTAGGTCGTGGTCTGCAAGAAAATACTTTTTACAGAAAGCTTTTACCAAATCAAAGCTCAAGGACAATTGTCGCCAGAAAGATGTAAAAATTTAATGTAATTTATTGAAAAAGTAATTACTTTTAATATAAACAAGAAACATGCAAGCTTCGACTCGACTTTTTGAATTGAGTAAACTTGAATTCAACTGCTCAGAAAGTTAAGACGAAATAAACTGTCAAATATTTGAGTAAAATATTCTTTTATTTTCTTTTTCAAAGTGAGTTTCTGTTAATCAGTTTCTCTTGCCTGGAGCTGTGGTATTAATTTTGAAAAACCCTTTTAAAGCTAAGATAACTGACTTCAATTCAAACACCAGGCTATTTGCAGTTAGTGCACTTAGGCACGTCAAAAACACCAAAACAAACTTTGCATTTTTTTACGTATATCGCTACACTTTTCGTTGTTTTGTAAACATTACTGTTTACAGGCAAAGACCAAAGGATTTGGACTATTATTGGATTGAAATTGTGCAGGAAAGTTGAGCACAATTGGCTGAGCTTTTCTGGACTTCCTTGACAGCGAGTGAGAGTTGCCTTTTATAGCTTATCTTTACTCGGAAACATCGCGAAACGTGCGGAAAAAAAATTGCATTAGCACTATCGAGGAGATGCTAAATATCAGCCATACTGTCGCTGCTCATCAGGGATCTAACATTGTCTTATCTTTATTATGGACCTACGCAATACATGAAGTAACAGACTTCAAATAACTGTTCGTCTGCCAAATGTGCAGCAAAAGTTATCGGTGTTCATTTAAACTCTTGGATACATCGACAGCCGAAGCTAGGAATACGAAGGTACTTGTGTTTTCTCGAATCAAACCATATAAATTCATGTATAAACAGGGTTTTTTTTTTTTTTTTTTTTGAAATCTTCGGTTAAAATCCAGTCTACTTTTGTAGACATGTCACATCCTGTAGCTTTTTATCTTAGTTTTTTCATGTTGCTTTGTTGCTTGTCTTGTTTTCAACGGATCATCATTCTTCAATATTAGAGAATTGAGGTGATAAATTAAAATCAAAATTGACATTTTCAAGACTAACGAATTGAAAAGAAGCTCTTTTTGGCAGTCTTTTTCGACAACAAATTGATAATAAAAACATGCATGGAATAAATAACATATGAAAAACATATTCTTGTTTCAGTAGACAATTGGAGTTCTTCGTCCAACTTAGCTTCGTATATCGACGTGGCCAGTTACGTCCGAAATTTTCGGGTAGGCGGGTTTTCGTTAGTTACTTACATAAAGTAGTTTTGCAAGCTTATCGGGCCTACATAATGGTAGAGATTGCATATTTAACCTTTATTATACACTCCTCTTATCCCATATATGATATAGTTATTCGCGAAGTTTCTTTTTTCGCGCGATAACAAAACAACGAAAGAAAGAAAGAAAAGCGAATTACAATAATACTTATTGTTTGTAATCAATTCTGATTAAGACTTAATTAATTATATTACTATTAAGAAAGAAAGACAGAAAGAAAGAAAGAAAGAAAGAAAGAAAGAAAGACAGAAAGAAAGAAAGAAAGAAAGAAAGAAAGAAAGAAAGAGGAAGGAAGGAAGGAAGGAAGGAAGGAAGGAAGGAATCTAGACAGAAAGATAAAAAGAAAGAAAGAAAGACGGAAAGAAGACAGAAGGAAAGAACAAAAAAAAAAAAAAAAGGAAGGAAGGAAGGAAGGGAAGGAAGGAAGGAGGAAGGAAGGACGAAAAAAAAAGGACGAAAAGAGAAAAACGAAAATAGAGAAGATAAAAGTAATGCGACACTTCTGATTAAGAGTTTTTCTTAGTCCTATTTTTGTTAGAAAGTTGAAACGATTAGATGTTTCTTAATTGCATGACAAATCAAAGTGCATACCCCTCGAGATTTCTTCTTAATCAGAGGAAATTCTTAATATATTACAACTGCTAAAACAATATCGGTACCAGTGACCTAATATCACACTCTTAACCATTATTCTCTTATAGTTGTGTTATCTTTTTTTTTTTTTTGGCTTAAATCGCTTATAGTTACATTACATGCATTGCCTTTATTGTTGCTGTTTTAAACTCTTCTGTAAAAAATATCTTATAATTAAACGAAAGAACAATCTTTGAAATTTTCTTACTACGTGTACAAACTAGTTTCCAATCTATACGCGATGTTTCGCCCGAACGCCTTGTCATTTTTGTAACAAAGCATCGTTAAGTAATGGCGCTGTTACAGGCTAAAACTTTCCTCTGAAACTTGCCTGAATCGCCGTTGCGAGACAAGTTTCACAACGCATTGCACCGTGTAACATGGTCATTTAGCTGAAACCTTCCCCGTGGTGTCGGTTTCACGAGACGGTTTCACGAAAAGTAGGACTGCTTTCTACTCCTGCAACAGAAACTTGAACAAGTTTCAGGACGAAATTTCAGCGTGTAACACCCCTTATGAAATTCGTCTCGCATCGGCGATCAACACAAGTTTCAGATAAAAGTTTCAGCACTTTAACAGCACCTTAAGAACTAGTCAAAGCAAATGGCAAGGAACACAGAAAGGTGCTCATTGTGATATTATTTATCCGTTCATCCATGCGCATTGGTTAAAACATGAACATCTGCCATAATGAAACTTAGCGCATTTGTTTCTATTTTATTTACTCTAGTAATATCTGTTTCCCTTTTCCTGAAAGCTTTCCTGAGTTTAAATATAACAAAATTGGGAAAATTTTTTGTGTGGGCAACATGGCAAATTAGAAGCATCTCTTTAGTAGATCTTTTAGTACAAAAGAAACTTTTCAAACATAATTTTTTGCATATTTTATTTTTAAAAATGTGTTAGTCATAGGTTGATATATTATCAGTCTGAAAGCCAAGACATTCTTGTGTGGGGAAGTTGAAATTGCCGCAGAACAGTAGAGAGTTATCAGCCTAGTTCTTCCGCGCCTTGTTACTTAACGTACTCTTTACGTCGTCCTACAATTTCCTGAACCTCTGAATACTTATTCCAAGTAGCCTGAAGTGACTCGTGACTATATATCGATCCCTCTTAATTAATAAAAACGAAAAAAAAAACGAGCTCACGTTTATTTACTGATTTCAATCTCTGACGCACTTTGTCTGACCAGGCCATTATTGTCACAACGCAGTTTATCATTGGCTAGACATAGGTGACGTCATACCATGCAATTACCAAGTTTTCAATCACGAGCGATTTTGCTTCCGATTTTGAGTGCGAAGGGATTATACTGCGGCTCAAACCCCCTGCGGCGTGCGTCTTGAAAATTTTTACATGCGGTCCGTCACCGCTCATGTTCTGGGGTGATAGGGCGGTATAAATGTGCTAATCACACCATAATTTGCTAATCTATAACTTGAGGTATTTGTTCATTGAACTTTGTATTTGAGTAGGTATATAAATCATGTTAGAAACACAGTTGAGAATGCAAAAAACCTAAAGTGCTTGTCTAAAAGATGAGTTAGTCGGATACATATCTGTACATAATCGTGCCGATCAATGGAAAAATGTGGTTGTTCTAAACCGATATGTCTTATTAGTGCAAACAAAATCGACATCGTCTTTGATAGATAACTTCCCATACTAAATAAGATGGGTTCCCAGAAGAAGGAGCGTAGTGGAAGAGGCAATTTGTGTTGTAATTCAATGGAATCTTATCAAAGCCTTGCCTAGCGAAAACAGCAGGTCATAGATAGCACTATTAAAAACACCGCAATACGACTGATTCGCGTTGCGTGATTACTCTCCGTGCTAAAAATAGCCTCGTTTTCTTTGCCTTCCAAGGAATACTTGAACAGAATCGTCAAACATTCAATAAAACCATCAGTTAACAACTCTTCAAAAATCTTTTACGCGGGTTTCCTGTGTCACCTCTTTTGAAAAAAATCAAATCAAAATAAACATGTTTTTTTTATTATTTTATGACGCAACCTGCTTGTATGGCCACAAACTCGCCGTATTAATTATCAACTAAATCGATCAAACTATTCAGCTTGGCTTAGTATAGATATTTTTTTACTTTTGAAGGAAAACATCACCCCAAGTGGAATTCATTGGTAACTGCAAATTATAGAAAAACAAAGCTTTGCAGCCTTCAGCTCTCTCAGCACCGCTCTGTCACTGGTATGTTTTGTTTATATAAACTTGTCATAATGAAAAACAAATCAATTTTTTTAGAACAACAGCCGAAATTTTCTGGTTTCAAGACATAAACTTTGCTTTTTTAAGAAAAAAAAAACAGAAAATTTAGTTTTAATGAACGTGAAGATGAGCATGTATTAAAAATCGCAGGTACAAGAGGAAAACGCACTGACGCACCCATTAAAAGGCGTTTTAAGTGCTTATGATTTTGAGCCGCCAAAGTCCATAGACATCTTTTTAACAGAGATTGATTAGAAAAGAGGGATGACAATAAGGGCCAGTTCTTCAAAGTAATAGGATTTCAATTAATATTGATTGAAAATGGTTGAACTCCACTATAAGCCAATCGCTTCTATATCCTTGAAACCTGCGGTAGTACTCGAGACATCTAGAAAACACTGAAAGTAGCACGGCATTCAGCTAATTTTATAAGCCTTTGAAATACACCTCTCTATAATTAAAACCAGTTGACAGTGAAAGACCAAGGAAGCCTCTGATAGTATTATGAAAACTATGCAAAACGCACGTTCTGGATTTTTCTGTTCTAGAAAAAGGCGCCTTTGACTAGTAAGTCTAGTTTTTTTCCCTTCTGTAGTATGGTTATGTTAGTTATTACAATACAACGCACATACCGTATTCAGTGAAAGCCATTTTTCTATCAGGCTCATTATCTTGTCTCACTGTTGCGATATCTGTGCGCGTTGTTACGTTATCTGTGCGTGTTGTCGCGTTATTTGTGCACGTTGTTGCGTTATCTGTGCGTGTTGTTGCGTTATCTCTGGGCGTTGTTGTGATACCTGTGCGCGTCGTTGCGTCATCAGTGCGTATTTTTGCGTTACCAGTTCGTATTGCTGTGCTATCTGGTCCCTCTTATTGCGATATCCTTGGGTGTTGTTGCGTTATTTGTTGCGCGTTGTTGTGATATCTGTGCGTGTTGTTGCGTTATCTGCGCGCCCAATCATGCGTTATCGGTGCTAATTGTTGCGTTAACTGGTACTCGTTGTTACGATATCGCTGCGCGTTGTTGCGATATCTGTGTGTAAGTTGATTCGTTATCGCTAATAATTGTTGCGTATGACACTTGTGTTATATATATCTGTGTACGTTTTTACGATATCTGGAGCTTGTTGCTATCTTTGAACGTTGTTGGATTATCCGTCCATGCTATTGTGTTGTCTAGTTGCGTTATTATTAGATGTCTAGCATATATAGTTATTTTTAACTCACAAGTGTTGGATTGGCATGCATTGTTGTAGTTATATCTTGGATATTCCTGCTTTTAAATTCCGGCATGTTTCACTATAAGTCATAAACCACCCCATCATCCTGATGGACAACAAATTTCATATCTTTCGTATTTCATTGAATTTTAATCTTCACTATTTCATTTAGGCTCGATTTCCAGCCGCGAAGGGTTCCGGTTAAAAAATCCTCACCCGTAATCGCGGCTGGATCACTGGTCTGTCTGCCTTGTCCGTGACGTCATTTCCGCTCACAGCAAACCCAGCACTGGAGTGGTGTCAGGTATCAACATGCAAATAAACAAACTTTTGTATTTCTGACCATAACGATGAAAAAAGTACGATGTATCCAAACACAAATTTTATAGAATAGAGAAAAAGTTTCAACCAAATAAGTTAAAGAATAACTGAGCAGCATAATTTATTGTTTTTGTTGTTAAGGGCTCTATTTCCAGTCGCTAATGCCGTTTAATGAATTCTAATTAATTCTTTACCAGTGTTTGATGCAATGAGCTTCGTCCACGGCGATTAAACACAATTTTTCTTTATATACTGCACTGCTTATCATCTGTCTCCAACGAGTGTTGGCTAAGAACGATTCTGGCGAACCAAACACAAGCTCGTAATGACCATCTTCAACTTTCTTCTTCACGGAGTCGTCCGTCTGCTCTTCTCCAATAAATGCCGCATGAATTCCAATTGATTGAAGATAAGCAACTTGGTCTTGCATTAAAGATGACAATGGTGAAATAACTAAGCAAATATATAAGCTCGAACTACTACTTTTTAACCGTTGGTCCAATATTTGCTTCAAACGGGGATAGCATTGGAATATTAACGACTTCCCGGATCCCGTCGGTAGCCCAACGAACACATCTTTTCCGCCGAGCAGTTCAATAATTGCTCTCTCTTGGTTATCTGTGAATTTCTCTAATTTAAATAAATCTAAAACATCTTTTTTAACCGATAAAAACCTTTCCTCTGTGCTCAAGTTGTCACGAATGCCCGCCATATTGAATTTTGCTGATATTGACCAATCACAGCAAAGCCTGCAAGATTCTGGCAGGTAACTCTCCTATTGGTCGAGAAGAACAATCGACAGACCAGTGATCCAGCCGCGATTACGGGTGAGGATTTTTTAACCGGAACCCTTCGCGGCTGGAAATCGAGCCTATATTTCATTTCGATTGGATAAAAACATAGTAGGTCAAGCACTAGAGATTTAAGTATTAATGGTCTGCCACATTGAGAGCATGTAGTATGATCTTTCCTAATAAAGTTCTTATTACCTTCGACCAATCTTGTTAAAGCGTCAAAAGTACGAACACTTATACGTCGCTGACTCCTTGTACTGTTTTGTCTGCTTCGATTAACTCATAAATAGTTTATATGATAGATAAAGGCATTGGCAGGGACATCGGCACGGTCTAAGAAATTCCATCTGTGTTGGGAACTAACTCGCTGAAGGCACTCAAAATGTAAGTGAAAAAAATTCTTATTTAGCAAATAGGGAGATCTATTTGTGCTGCTTAATTTGCTCTCCTTGGAAGGCAAGTTCTTTACGATTGAATTAGTATAGAAAAGTAAGCTCTATTGATCTTTTTTCCTCGGAAATACTTCCGCAGCTTTTATATTTCATAAATTCATTTTCAACAGCTTTGAAGAAACTTTATATTTCATTTACGTAAGCATAGCAGCCGTAAACGTTATCATCGGCATCCTGCGCGGAGGCGACACGTACAACATATGTAAGCTTTTAGTGTCAGGATCAATAGTGTGTTTATCATTCAAGAGGAATTGTAAAACACAGGGTGCATTTTTGATCGTTTTCCAATTTGTCTGTCGTTTGTCTCGTCCTTGGCATGCTACTTTGCATGAAAATGGTTCCATGCTTGACTCAGTAGGAGGGAAGCCAAGTGTCTTAGTCATCTCAGTAAAATTTAAGCTAAATGAACAACCAATGTTAAGAATGAATTATTACAGTTATAAGACACATGAATCAAAGGTACATAAATGACTTTACTCAGTTCATGATTTTTGGTCGGTTTTTTTGCCATTTGAAGGGAACGGGGAAATACATCCTGTGTTTAAGTAGCGTAATAGCAAAAAAAAAATGGAGAGAGTTTTCCCTTCTAGCTCCCGAGTTTATTTTCCCAACAACTGAAGCTTAATTTCCTAGTCGTAATACTATTTCAAAAGTCACATTTAAAATTTTTTTGAGTGTTTTCGCCTGTCTTTTTCACTAATTCCCGATTATGATAATAACTCTTCAGTTGTTTATCAGACATGGTCAGACTTTAAGCTAATTCGGATCGCCGCGTACGTTTTTTTTGATATTCTTAATTGAAATTCTAGTTTAAGCCATACTATATTCAGCTGGCTTTGGTGTGCTGAATGCTTATTCCATTCAAAATCGAACAAGCAGACCCAAATATATTTAGACGCGAAATTTTCCTTGATTTTTTTTCAACAATTTGGTACGATACATGGCTTTATATTGCGTTTGAACTAGGCTTGACTCGCGCAAGAAATAATCCTTTATATTAACTTACTTTTATCTAAAATCTCTCGGCATCTAATTAAAATGTTATTTATCTGATTGTGAAAGATGTTTGGCGTTTTCTTACAAAAGAATAAATAAAAATATCCAGACAATGTTATAAAGGTGAGACACACGGCAATTCAACTCAACATGAATTGAGATCATTAATTATTCCATAATTATCAACAGCATAAAATGCTTGGCCTGTTTGACCCTACGGTACATCAATGATCTAAAATTCAAGCCGAGTCTAAGGAGTTTTTAATGGCTTTCCATCAATAGGGATCTCTGATCCTAGCGCTGACTTGAATGTCCCACCTCCTTTACACTGAGCCTGCCGAACTGGGCGTACAGCCCCGCCTCCACCCATGGGATTTCAAGATCTTGGTGTTTCTTTTAATTGTTTCTTTTTAAGTGTTTTCTTTTATCTTTCCATGTCTTCATTCAAGTCGTGAAATTACCTTGTTTTTATGAGTTTTTCCCACTTCATCAACGTTAGCCAATAATTTTGTGATAACGATTTTCATGTCATTCAATTTTAATCGAGTTCACCGCCTAGGGGCGAGTGATGGGGTGTTCATGCATGATCATATGCGTTTAAATTCCAGTCCCGTCTGATTTTTACCCGATAAGTTTTGGAAAGCATGCAGTCTTGCCATCGAACGTTAACACTTCAAGAGGCTCTAAGAGCCATAAAGCTTCAAGATCGCATGTCAGCTTCACGATTCTACTAATGACTTCAACACATGTCTTCTTCTCGTCGTTGTCATATCGGTTTTTGATCGCCTGATGTTAAATCTTGTTGTTTGCTCAACGTGAGCAAACGAAGACCACTTTTCTGCCATTAGTAAGATCTTTTGTTTGGTTGTCGGTGAGGTAGTCCAACTAAGGAACGGACATTTGTTGTACCAGCTGGACGGAAGAACTCACCTTTTACTCCTTCAAGCAACGACGTCAACTTCTTAAAGGTAGATTTTGTAGGGGTTAAATATTGATTTCCTTGTTTTTTTGTATGTTATCGTTTTGAATAATGCATTATTTGATTTCCTTGATGTAAAACAATTGTATAATGGCAAACACAGATGTTACAATCACGAATTCGAAGCTGCCCGCAAACTCGTCGCGCAAGCCTTCGGTCGCAAGTCTTGCAAATACAATTTTACTCACTTTGCAACTTCTACGACTAAATCATAAGATTATTTTTTCTTTTTGTAAATTTGTACAAATGATATCTACAAAAATATATTTTTAGTAAACATTCATTTATTATTATTTAAAATTACCCTTACTTGACTTTGCAAAAAAAAATATGTTCGACGCGACGCGATCAATGTGAGCAATTTTCACTGAGATTTCATTCTCGCCTGATGTCAACAATGATTAACAAAGCTCTCTTTTCATTCCGTGTCTTGTATGTTTACAAGGACTACTTCTAGAATACTTCTGGTTATATTGCGTCACTTAGGTTAAAGTCAGTCAACGAAAGAAAATTGCCGGCACTTGGAGATTATTGCAGGCTTTTCTTGTCACTTCACACGACACACCTGTAATCGTAAGTTTTGGTGGTGATAAAAAACAGTCCCAAAACAGTGCAAACGTATTTTGTTGATTCGAACCACCCGTATGCGACCATCCAAAGTGTCAATTTAAGCTGGTTGCTTAAGAGAGGTGGTCGCCTACGAATTAAAGTGCAACACCACGGAAGGTTTATATCTTGAATCAAAAGGAAACTCCTGACAATTTACTCTCATGCATGAATATTTTCCACGGAAAGTAATGAATATTTCACCACAATAAGAGTGTTTTCTCGGCTTAGTATTGTATTAAGAGGAGATTTTTTTTCAATGACGAAATAATAATGACGAAAAGCGCCAAAAACTAAACCTTCGTGCGAGTTTTAATCCAAATTTTTTGTTCTGGATAAACACTCAAATCCTTTTTCTACCGGTTAAAACCTGATGTACCAAGATAAAATACCTGTTCGAAACGGATTTTTGAATTGTACAGAGACTTTTCTTGAAGTTATGTTGGGATTAAGCTTTTTCAAGCTGAATATAAAGAAAACATGCAGCAAATGAAGGCCTAAACCTCATTTTCGATCCAAATTTAATTTTCGCTTTGGATTAACACCTCGATTCAACTTTCATCGGCCAAAACTACTTACAAACAATTTAAACTTTCTGACAGAAATGATTTTAGTCTTGTACAACAGCTATTCTTCAACTCAGCAGTTTTTGTCGTCACTGCTCGAACTTGAAAAAAATCCTCTCTTAAAAACCATTTATCTGATATATGACAGCAAAGCGGTGGAACTCGCATGGTGAGAAAGAGGGTTATGTATCAAGTGGTAGCTTACAAGGAGGTTAAAAACAAAACAATTCAACTGACAAACCGAGTCTTGGCTCTAAAGTGGTGCGGTCGGCCTACGAGAGATGCCAATGACCTAATCCACCGTCACAATGTTTCCCCAATTCAACGTGACAAACCTCCAGCTGAGGATTCAGTTTCTGATTGTTTTACTCTTCAAAAAAATCTTAAGTATCTCAACGGAATAAGGATGATAATCCGATAATCCTCCTCGGAAGGTTTATCACTGCGACACGATGGATTAAGTCCAAAGTCCGTATAGGGAAACTTTTGCAGTGTTTTTGAAAAATGGTCGAAAAAGAGAGGGCTGGTCGCTCACGGGAGCTGGTCGTGGGGTTCGACTATAGGTCCTAATGAATTTATTTTTAACACATTCGATACTCAGAATCATCATCAACACCAACGTCGATAACGACTGATATCACTATAATATCATCACGATTATCTCGAGAGTATCCAAGCTACTATTTCAACATCATTTTCATCACAACCATTTAACTTTAATACTATCACCATCATTATCAACACTGGACCTCCCATCAGCATCATCAGCATCAGCATCTTGGCCGCCATAGTTGATCTTCTGTAATACAGTTTGTTCTCCGTTTAACATCTGCTAGTCATTTTCCAAGAAGACAATTTGCAAGTGCACGCTTTTTCCATGTTTCATATCAAAAGGTCTTGTCGGGGCTTGATTCACGGATCCTTCTAGATAAATTCTAACCTAACACTCTATCTGTCTGGTCC
This sequence comes from Telmatactis stephensoni, assembly GCA_029948255.1. Classification (NCBI taxonomy): domain Eukaryota; kingdom Metazoa; phylum Cnidaria; class Anthozoa; order Actiniaria; family Isophelliidae; genus Telmatactis; species Telmatactis stephensoni. The sequence continues at coordinate 70,776 of JALIZF010001907.1, forward strand.
GCTTTTATTGCTCCAACGGGTTTTTTATCGTACCAGGATTTTGTTTCTAGCTGTCCTGAAGGTTTGCGACTATAGTTTTTTTCTATATTTCCGTTGAAATAAAATGATAATATCAAACTATTAAGCTTGGTTCTGACTAGCGGCACAAGCCGACGCAAGGTACGCAAGCACATCCTGAAACGGACTTTGCCTCTTGATTTTCGAATAAGATTAGTTTTGCTGCGCAATCAGCTGTTCATAATTTCAAATATTTTTGTTTTTATCAATATAGTTTTTCCTAGCTTATCTATTCCTTATTCTCACTCATTTTTCTCTGTTGTCATCGAAGTTATCAAATAGATAAATCGCAATATTGTTATTAACTGCAAAGTATAAAATCTTCCCTTTGTAACGATAATCGTTTTATCTCGGTAGCGGATCTTTGTGCGGAATTTTTGAAGTTCTGATTCCATAGCATTATACATCTATGTAATGAAATGATTCCACGCCAATATACTCTTATAATGCACATAATACCTACCAGCTGACCACGCCCTAAGGTCATCTATTTTTACCGCATGTTAATGATCTAAACAAAACCGAAGAAGATGCATGGAATGGATTCCTTAATTCATTTTACGATATCAAAATATAAATCGTCTTCCGACATTTTTCGGTACATTTATCTTCTATACTGAGTCTCAAATAGCACAAAACGGGGAATAGAGTTCAAATGTCGAGGAGCATAAGCTGTTTTATTTCCTTCAAGGAAAACCGTCGATATTACCTTTCAAGTGAGTTTAAGCGGCAGCCACACACACCTAAAATTAGAGTACAAACACTAAAAGCGTGCAATACTTTGCACTATTTAGTACTAAATAACACTAATGAAACAATAGAAAACAATAGAATTAGCATAAAATAGCACTATTGGTTGCACACTTTTAGTGCATGTTTGTACTCTATTACCAATATTTATATTTATTACATATCTATTGTTGTCAATATTCATTGTAACTTTTTCTCTATATGTACTCAACTTGCAGAAAAAATATCGCGTGTAAATAAAGTACAGTTCTCATTGTACCTATTTTAGAAATCGGTTCATAAATAACTCGCTAAGATATCGCCTTGATCGCTACATCTGTCTTTTCACCAAGTAGTTAAATCGAAAAAATCTGCTGAAGATTCTGAATGAGTGTGCATGAAAAAATTCTCCATCCTAATTGGTAGGGCTGATTAATTGTTTACTAACGCAAAAATAATTGGAAGTTGGAGCGAATAGTTTTCTCAGTGATAATCCAGATAATCGCTACAGTATTGAATCTCCTCTTGTCATAATATCAGTAGTTTTCAATCAATCATGAGTAGCAATAACCATACAACTCTCAATACTGTGGCAAAACGACTACGCATGCGCGAGTTTTCGCGGGTCTTTCGCGCGGCCGCTTCGTGACCACAGGAATCCCAAGCAATATTTTTAGGATTGTTTTCTTTAGATTTCCCCATATCATATCTTTGAGCTTAGTTTTGAGCACGGGAGAAAACAGAAAGGTATTGGGAGAAAAAGGCAGGCCATAGAATATACTACAAAGTCCTTAACTTCATATTTTGGGGACTAAGTTTGGCTTCTGTGGCTCAATTTTCTTTTGTTTAACAGTGGCCGAACGTTTTCAATGAGGCCAACATTGAGGAGGACTGGGGAGGCACGCATGCGTGATACATTTTGCTGCGGTGTTACAACCCTCAGTTTGGAACGCTATGAAGTCTGTATTGTATTGTATTGTATTGTATTGTATTGTATGTATTGTATGTATTGTATTGTATTGTATTGTATTGTATTGTATTGTATTGTATTGTATTGTATTGTATTGTATTGTATTGTATTGTATTGTATTGTATTGTATTGTATTGTATTGTATTGTATTGTATTGTATTGTATTGTATTGTACGACAAGTCTAATTATGATTTTATTTCTTGTATTTACTCGCCTTAAAGGACTATAGCTACTGCTATCTTATTAGTAAATTAGTACACATAACGAAATAATGGCAACATGAAAACACTTCAGTATCCTGTAGTTATACACCTGTAACTCCTTTAGGAATAAACCTGTCCCATGTCAGGTATAAGTGATTAGTATAGACTCATCTGTGATATGAACAGAGTAGCCTAGGGGTATAGCTATATCTTACTAGTATATGAGCACACATTAAGAAATGGTGACATGAAAACACTGGTATCATGTCAAGTCTAAGTGATTAATAGACATATATAGGTTTATAGCTACTGTTATCTTATTAGTATACGAATACGGTATACGAATGCTGTATGCAAGGAAACACTCGTACACACTTGTAACTCCTAGAGGAATAAACTTGTCATGTTAAGCCTAAGTGCTCACATACACATTTATGATTGATCAGAGCAGTTAAGGCTATAGCTACTGTTATCTTACTAATTTATGAATACATGCACATTAAAAAAATGCATGCAAGAAAACACTCGTACACACTTGTAACTCCAACTGAGGAATAAACCTGCCAAGTCTAAGTGATCACAGACCCATTTATGCCGGATTGATCAGAGCAGTTAAGGCTATAGCTACTGTTTTCTTACTAATTTATGAATATACATATAAAGAAAAAATGCATGCAAGAAAACACTCGTCTACATCTACATTATTTATTTGCAACAATCGTACACACTTGTAACTTCTGCTGAGGAATAAACCTGTCATTTCAAGTCTATAAGCGCTCACAGACCCATCTATGATTGATCAGAGCAGTTAAGTTTTACTGTTATCTTACTAATTTATGAATACACATTAAAAAATGCATGCAAGAAAACACTCGTACACACTTGTAACTCCAACTGAGGAATAAACCTGTCACTTGTCAAGTCTAAGTGATTAATATATAGATCCACGGCCACCTGTGATATGAACAGAACAGCCTAAGAGTATAGCTATACTGCTGTCTTACTAGTATATGAACACAAATTAAGAAATAATGTATGCAAGAAAACACTTGTACACACTTGTAACTTCTGCAGGAAGAAACCTGTCGTCTCAAGTCTAAGTGATTAATTGAACTACCGGTACCTGTGATGACCACAGGAGCCTCAGGCTATAGCTATATCTTGCTAATATATGAACATACATTATAAAATGGTTGCTATATCTTGTTAGTCTATGGAAACACATTACAAAATGGTGACATACACTCGTGTAGTCCACACCTTGAACAGTTTTAGGGATAAACTTGCTATATCTATATGTCTAAGTGATTCTAAGAGGATTATAGTTCCAGTAGACTACGTCTATTGCTAGAAGAGAATAACTGGACTCCGCGCGCGTCCGTGTATGAACCTCCAGCAGTCAAACGTGAAATGTTGTCCTGCATTCAGGACAAGTACAGTGTTCCCACTCATACGAAAACGACTCTATTCTGCCGTAACCGTACCGTGCGGTAACTGTGCTGTTTCCCAGCGATATGAAAACCGCTATATAGTTGTGGGAGGTACGATATTCATTGAATTGGGGCGTACTTCTGAAAAACTTCTGGTTACGCCACTAGTGCTAGAGTGGTTTTCGTATGAGTGGGAACACTGTACAGTTACGATACGATTACAGCAGGAATTTCGAATGTTTTTATAGACATACTGGTACAGTTACGATACAGTACGGTAAGTTTCCCACTCATACGAAAACGACTCTAATTCCATAACTCGTTCCGCCTTCCGTTTTGCAGAGCTTCCGCAACTTATGTGTACTATAAACACGTTTGTAACAAACACCTTTATTGTAAACTAAAGGGAATTTGTACAAATAAACTCGAAGCAAAGTAAGAATATAACTGCATAATAAAAGATTCTGGGTTTTAGAAGTGAATAAAGTGGTTTTAAATCCTCGAGAAAATGAACACGGTTTACGATTACTCGGCTGTCACAGACGCTTTGTGGCCGGTGAACAGCGGCTCGGTCTCAAATTCAGTAGTATAACATGGTGCGCGAGTACGATTTTGGACGCAACATTGTTGCGGCAACACGCTGCAGGTGTTTGAACGAGCTTCAAAAACTCACAAGGTTTTTGCTATCAATTTCTTGCAGCCATGCATGTTGCAAATACACCTTAGACCCAATGCACGGGCCAAAACATAGAACGCTCTGAATTAAATGATAATGTTGCACTACACAAACGTTTGACAATTTTGCGAACAAAGTTATTCAGTGTAGCATTATTTAAGTGAGGCATTACGTCACATCACGTGACTGAGACATGTCACGTGATGTCACGTCACGTGATGTGTCTCAGTTTACCTGTTATGCTCTCTCGTGTTAGAGCTTGTAATCAGAGCAGCTGGAAGTTACAGCTATCTATTTTAGTAATACATAAATGCATTCATTATGGTATGGTGATTTGAACATACTTGTCTTGTATAAAGACAAGGTGTACCCTTAAAGGAATAAATCTGCCATTTCATGTCCTTTATAATTGAATCCTTGGACAATCTGGATGTAGTCGGCACATTGGAACGCTCTACGTGGGTCATCAGTGTAATTACAGCGGGCAAATTAACTCATAATTACTGAGTACTATAAATTAAGAATTATTGCGGACGAGCTGGCGGTCGCTTGCTGACAATACAAGGTAAAAGTGGTGAAGTAGCGGCAGAATTCAAACGCTTTTTCGTGAGTAACATCCTAGCTTAATCCGTTTTACTGTTTCTTTATTGTCATTGTTTTCTGCGCAATTTTAATCAAATTACTTCAACTACGGCAGATTGAATTCAAAAGTTATTTTTTAGTCATTTCCTTTACTGTTTTGTTCGCATTGTTTTTGTGTAATTTTTACTAACATATTGCTTCAAATGTGGTAGAATCAGAGATTTTGTTTCTAAGGCATTTCTTTTCGTCAGTTCTCTTTATTTCTATGATTTTTTAAGTGTTTGGATGAATTTCCTATCCTTAATACACATCTGTACTTGAATTTAACTTGAATGAAAAACACACTTTCATGCTATTTACTTAAATTCTATTTTCTAATCTCTCAGTAAATATCCTTTAATTTAAAGCTTTTTAAAATATCAACAAAGATAAACTAGAACTTAATGGGTGAATTAAGAGTTTATCTCGGTAAAGACTTAACAGATGATCTAGAAAAAAAAATATCAAAAAATAATAATTGCGCTGATATGGCAAAAATCTACGTTTCAAGATCTATTGACGGTGCTTTTTTGATAACGTATTATTGTTATTATTATTATTATTATTATTAGAGTGGTTTTCGTATGAGTGGGAACACTGTACGGTTACGATACGATACGATTACAGCAGGAATTTCGAATGTTTTTATAGAAACTATGATACTGGTACAGTTACGATACAGTACGGTAAGTTTCCCACTCATACGAAAACGACTCTATTATAGCACAAACCTACGTGTAAAGATCTATTTACGAGCCTTCCCACTCTGCTAGCTGTACGCGGTAATCTGCTCCTTAGCAAAATCGAGACTTTTTGAATGGATGAAGATAACGCAAAACTTGTAGCGAGGGAGGAAGAATTTTCATTCAAGTTTTTGATAACGACGACGACGACGATGATGATCACTTTTCTAATATAGAAAATAGTCATCAAAAAAAGATATTTTTACAGTTTCCTCTCTTTTGAATGATAAGTTAATCTTTCAAAAATTTACAAATGGAATTAATACGAACAAAAATCTAATTATCCGATGGATTTCAATACAAACACGGCATAATTCTATTTGTATACGTGACCAACAAAGTGCCACATTATTTAATTGCTTGACTATCTTTTTTAACATCTTGTCATCTTGTCCAAGTCCTTGATGATCAAAATCCTTTTCGACATTTTCTTGGTGTTAATTATTATTATTATTATGGGCTAGAAGCGCTAATGTGAACAGAATTCGCGATCTCGCGTGATCACGATTTATCCGTATTGCTCGGATTTCTTCGAAACGTGAGTATTGTGAGTGTTCCTTGAAGTTTCATTACGCTTTGAAATTTGTTTTAAAAAGAAATTCAAGAAAAAGCGCGCGGAAAAAGATCCGTTTTTCACTGGCAGCACAACCCAACCCAAGTCAGACAGAAGCGTTGGCACAATTGATTCTTAAACGAAAGAGAACAAAATTCCTTCTTCCTTGTTCAGCCGCAAATCAAATGTTTAAGTTTGCGACAATCAAGCCCGATAAATATATGTGTAGCAAAATCAGTTTCGTGTCCGCACGAAATAACTTACTACTTTATATGACAATATTTTGAAAACGAGTTTAATTATTAAGCTTTCACCGAAAGAGAAATGCCATATACATCATAGTTATATAGACGAAGCATCGAGCGTTGGCCGACGCGTGCTTTTTCCAATCTCTATAACAAAAAGTATACATGATAGCAAAAACTAAGAAAATCGATGAAGCCCTATCCATTTTTTTACACAATTCATAACCGATAACAATAGAAGAACATTTGCATACTGTGCTTATAAATAGTTAAAATTAGAGAACGAAAAGTGTAAAGTGGTATTATTAGCTAGTAGGTGGGCTCAATGTATTTTCAAAACAGCAGTTGTGTATTCAAATGATCATTTTCCTCTGAAAAAAATCTCTTTCATTCCAAATTATGTAACTTCTTTTTATTCAAATTATAATTAGCTAAGATTGATAACCTCTAAAATGATGTTTAATTAAAACTGCAACGTTTAAATCAAAATTGAATAAGCTAAAACTATAAAGGGATTTGTTGAGTGTTTTAATAACAACAGCCGAATTGTAAGTCGAATTCTTGATTCATAATACTGTCGTCCTAGTACACCATGTTATGACATTTTCGATATAGAGCTGTTTCTATGACAACAAAACTAATCTGTTTGTCAGTTGCCGCTTCCCAAGAGTCAGCACAATTAGAAGTGTAAAGTTTTCCAGAATGGAAAAGAATTGTTTTGAGACAGGAGAAAAGATCATTAGCGCTAAAGTACTTCGGATATTGAGCTCGTGTTCCCCATCTTAATGAAACTCCTCGATAAAAACAATTAAGACTAAATGATACTAAAGTTTTCAATACCTTTTTACGACGTTGAGGATTTTTTACAAGTGCCTTAGTCTGCAAAATTAATCTCTCTAACTGAAGTGTTCATTGAGTTTATTTTAAGTGACACCAATATACGACCAATTTAAAGTGCTTATTGAAAAACAGGTGCGGACAATATGTTACTAATTACCTCGGAATCTAATTAAAATTTCAGTAATAGACAGAGAAAATAGTTTTTGCAAGGTATTGAATGAAAAGTGATTCTTTGTATTTCAGGAAACCTTTACGTCAAGGGAACCGGAGATTAGAATTTGACATAAAGCCGGAAAATAGAACTTCAAAGTTTGTTTAGGTGGTGGAGAAAGGAATTACTGTTTCAAACATCGTAATCAGAATCAATATCACTTGAGGGCAAGCTCCACGTGTGAAGAAAATCCTCATTTGGTTTTGAGGGGAAGAACTGAAACGACGTCGCAAAACATGCATAACAATTGTTCATCAGTAAACTACACTTGTCTTCCAGTGTCTACAGCCGAAGAGGGTGAAACGTTAACCTTCAAAATCGTGAAATTATGTCTATATGCTTTAATATTCATCATAAGTGTTGTTGGAAACGCACTTGTGTGTATTGTAATCGCAAGACGACGTCGCATGAGGACTGTCACTAACTACTTCATCTTAAACCTCGCCATTGCTGACCTGGCCATAACTTGTATTTGTATTCCATTTGACATCCCAGTCCAGGAAAATGGTTATAAATGGCCTTACGGTCCATTTATGTGTAGAATTCTATACCCTTTACAAACAATGTGTACTTTTGCGTCCATTTTTACTTTAACGGCAGTAAGTCTGAATAGATTTTGGGCCATAGTTTATCCTCTTCGTCGACAAATGACCAAAGGGAACGCTACGCTTGTGATTTGTCTAATATGGATGATCTCGCTTGTACTGACAGTACCCTACGTACTTGTATTGGGACTAAAGGGTTTATTCTGCGAGGAATCATGGCCTTCTAACGAACACAGAAAAGCTTACACACTGTGCATCTTCGTTTTCCAGTATCTTCTCCCACTATTTGTCATTGGCGTAGCGTATGTAAAAATTGGCATCGAGTTGAAAAAATGTATCGGTCCGCATCAAACAAACGCAGCACTATACCGAGCGCAACAAGAAGACGCTTCTAAAGTCGTACGGATGTTAATTATTGTTACGGTTTTGTTTGCGCTATGTGTTCTCCCGAACAATATCGTATGGATTTGGTTGGACTTTGGAAATGGGGAATCGTACGCGCATTTCTGGGACTTGGTGGCAGTGACTAACATTATACTCTTTGCCAACAGTGCAACTAATCCTGTGGCATATACCATCTGCCATGAAAGGTTTCGCGAGGAATTCAAGCTGTATTTTACATGTGACAAAAGGGTCTTCCATAGTATGCAAACAACGACACGATTTACTCACTTCAAGAGTTTCAGAAACGGGACTGTTGAAAAGAGTACGCCGTCGACTCCTGAAGAAATTCTCTTAATTTTCTCTAAAGAGACCGTTTTATGACTGAGAATCGAGGAACAATTATCTTCTAAGCCTGTTTTTTCTTTATCTAGATGTGCGATGGTCTGCATACAATTTTTGAGGGATAGAAACACTGCCTCAGTTCATGGAAAATGCGATGATCCCACACGGGTCACAGTTCATCCTCTTACGATCTCGGTTTATGCACTCAAGATTATTTGGCAACCAGACTTATGAATAATGAGGAAAATTGCGGTAATGATAGTCTGGGAATGGAATTAAGGTGACTAAGGCGATGTTACACGCTCACACTTTTATCTGAAAGTCGTGTCGATTGACTGAAATTTCGTCCTGAAACATTTCGCGAAACAAGTTTCTGTTGTACGAGTAGAAAGCAGTTCTTACTTTTCATGAAACTGTAATTCTCGCAATGAAGATCGACTCAAGCTTCAGATAAAAGGTTCCAGCGTGTAGTAAGATAAGGTAAATAAGATAAATCTTAGGCCGGGTCTCAGTAATGGTTGTAGAGCAATCATCTTATCTTAAATCGTCTTGAATTCTGACGCGCGCCCAGGAAGAAAGGTCGGAAGGAAAAAGACGAAGAAAGTCTTATGTACCTTAATTTCTATCCGGCTTTTAATTGGAACTGAATTATCAATCCCCCACGAAAATGATCAAAAACAATTAACTTTTCCATCAGAGATTTGTCTATTCAATTGTAATGGATTGTAATATGTTAGGGGGAATATAAAAATGGGGAAACATGTTATTTGTTTCTGTTTCAACTGTGGAAGCCAGAAGGTTTTTTCAATTTCTTCCTCCATTACAGATGGTCGAATCTTTAAGCCGGCGATACACGCTGCAATCTTTACTCGCGCTTGCAATGCAATTTTAGGGAATTTATTGCGAGAGCGAAATTGCCGAGTGTATCAAAAAAATTGTTGCAGAAAGTTCACGTTTGAACTTTTGTCTGCAACATCAGTTTAAACATTGCATGCTCTTACTGAATGTTGCAGAGTGATGATAGACGCTGCAATTTTTCTCTGCAACAAAATCTAAAATTGGGTTTCAAGTGCGAGAAAAAATTGCAGTGTGTATCGCCGGCTTTAAGGCCAACTTCTAGCAACCAGTGTATAGTCAGTAGTTTGTTCCCTACATTCTACAAGACTATTTTATGTACAAAAATAAAAGATTACAACACTCAACTTGTAGTATCAATCATTATTCACCTTTTAAAAGAGGTATTAAGTGGATAAGTGGAATAATAAATTCTTCAGAAGGTCAAGAGAGAAAAGTCAAGAGAGAGAAGTTTCATTTGGTTACTAAAATTGCTAGACGCAACGAAGAGCATTTGACCTAAGGACGATTTCTTGTAAGGGAACCTTTTGACAACCAGTAGAACTGCGTGAGAAAAGACAAGCACAGCTAATGAGCAGTACATTACTGAGTCTGCGTATGTTGTTTGTGCTTATGTCACTAGTGAAAAGACAAGCACTGCTAATGAGCAGTACATTACTGAGTCTGCGTATGTTGTTTGTGCTTATGTCACTAGTGAAAAGACAAGCACTGCTAATGAGCAGTACATTACTGAGTCTGCGTATATTGCTTGTGCTTATGCTTATGTCACTATCGTGAAAAGACAAGCACTGCTAATGAGCAGTACATTACTGAGTCTGCGTATGTTGCTTGTGCTTATGCTTATGTCACTAGTGAAAAGACAAGCACTGCTAATGAGCAGTACATTACTGAGTCCATGTATGTTGCTTGTGCTTATGCCTATGCCACTAGTGAAAAGACAAGCACTGCTAATGAGCAGTACATTACTGAGTCTGTGTATGTTGCTTGTGCTTGTGCTTATGTCACTATAGCTAGTGAAAGGACAAGCACTGCTAATGAGCAGTACATTACTGAGTCTGTGTATGTTGCTTGTGCTTGTGCTTATGTCACTAGTGAAAGGACAAGCAGTGCAGTGCATAACTGAGTCTGTGTATGTTGCTTGTGTAATAAAGTATATAACGAAAACGGACTGGCGATTTTTAATTCCACGAACACGTGCGTTTTCCAGAATGTTCGTCAACGTTGTTGTAGCTGTCATCTGTTCAGTATAAATCTTTTAGCCACTTCGCTTCCAACAAGATGCCAAAATGAACTACTCATTAAAAAATATAGCTAGTTTCACAAATACTGGCATTTTCAAAATTACTAAACATAAAAGCTGAGACCGAAATGGCCATCGGGTACCTAGTGATAATTAGTTTTCATGTTTTATAAACATAATTCAAAATCTTCTCTTTTTGCAATGCACTATAACCATTAAGTTCCAAAATAATAAACATAAAAACCCGTTAGGTGATATTGCAAGAAGGAAAAGCCCGATGGCTTCAAAATTAGAAGATTGGGAATCGATAAGATTTGTATATACCACTAGACAGACTAGAGCTATGGAGCTGAGCGCGATGTGCGAAATCTCAAAAATTGCATTTGTGATCTCCTGCGCTAAACTGAAGAATTTTCTCCGATAATTCTGGCCTTCGTGTTGGTCATGTACCCAACATGAAAAAGCTTTTCAAACCATTTCAATAAACTTGCATGGGAAAGTCATTTCCACAGTCGTCAGGGTGCGCGGGTCGGGAGGGGGAACAATCAGTGCTGGCATATTTTGAGGCAATCGTACAGCTATTCATCGTGATTACTGGATACGATAGCGTAGCCTGTGTACAGCCGTTTTTCCCCGTAGGGGGGGTGGGGGGTGGGAAATTAAACGGCTGTACACATGCAGGCTACGATAGCGCTAGACGTGTTTGTTTTGCATGGTCGAAATTTTTATGGTACAAAAATAACCTAACCATTCGTTCTGAAGTAAGTACCTCACAACTTCAACAAATTCCTCATTAAGAGGGTCATCAAGGACAAATACATTGTATAAATTCACGAGAATTTATTACAAAAATACTCGGTGATGTATAGATAAACGAAATAGTTTATGAGTTATGAAAGATGATAACCTCCCTAAGGTTATACGTACATACGTACGTTTGACGCGTTAGAAAACGTAAATATACGTAGGTACGTATTTACGTATGTATTTACGTATGTACGTGCGTGTGTTTGACGCGTTAGAAAACATAAATATACGTAGGTACGTATGTACGTATTTACGTATGTACGTGCGTGCGTTTGTCGCGTTAGAAAAACGTAAATCTCCCGGCGGCAAGATATCACCCTCAGCCTCGACGGCCATAAAAACACCCGTGAGGAGGATTACCGTCGGCGAAAAGTGAAAGGAAATGAAGATGGTGGTAGATACCTGAAAGTTTTAATTGTAAAATAATGGCTGGATGAAATAAAGAACCGGAACGCCTTTGGGTAGGCATATACGAGTGCGATTATGATTTGTGTTTCTGCTTTTTTCAAATACGAGTAGCCCAAAGAAATAGTACTCACATGGTCTAGCAAAAACAAATTGCTTTCTGTAAAGGGCAGAGGAAAGGTTTTCCGATTGGGTTCTGATAATGTAGGCAAACGGTTTGAAGGGTTGGCACTAGACTTTCATAAATGCCTATTGAGCGGAATTCCTCCGCTGACCCGAGAATTCCCCACCTGCAAATAACTGACCTGAAAATTCTTCTGAAACTTCCTTGTTATCTGAAAATTCCTCGTGATCTGAAAATTCCTCCTCCCTTGCAAATTCCTCCCGAAAGCTGAAAATTTCTCCCTAGTCAAATCACCTTCAAAGTGCATGGGCTTCCTGTGGTATTTAGCAAATTTTGAAATAAAGATGAAATAAATTGCTGGAAGGTTTGTTTTTAAAAATGCTTGATATGATAAGCTTAGACAAGAGACCATAATACTAAGAGAGCGAAGCTCAGTATTGATGTCTGTGCCATGTTCGTGGCGGCTAAGGCTATTTTTAGTAACTTCGCCATCGCGCGCGCAAGGCTCTTAGACAATAGAATTCAAACGGTCCCGTCCGCGCGCACGTCAAAAATCAAATTCTATTGGTGGAGGGACTTGCGCGCGCGATGGCGAAGTTACTAAAAATAGCCTTAGCCGCCACGAACATGGCACAGACATCAATACTGAGCTTCGCTCTCTTAGTATTATGGTCTCTTGGCTTAGACCTATATTTCTGATATTCATTCAGATTTACAGTGATCAATAATATGGAATTATACAAAGCACATTGCAGTTCACTCAATCTGTTTAGAAAATTAAAAATCTTGATGCTCTCGAGATCCTTATGAAAAGAAACTTTACCACTATCTTGTCCTTTAGACTTTAAGCTGCAAAACATTTTAAATTAAATTCTTTAATCTTCATAATTAGCCCTTTTAGTTCAGTTCTCGTGTAATTGTTTCAGTCGGCCCACCTCAGTTTTCCTTATTTGAAATCAGAACATGTAGCTTATGGCAAAAAGTTGCGACAAATGGAGCACGGATCTACCGGAAGAACCAAAAAAAGCAGGAAAAATGGATTACCACAATCGGCATTTCTCTGTTCGACTAGCTCCTCCTCTTATACTGTACAGGCATTCTCATAAAAGCCATCATTTATACAAATGATTGGACAGCAGCAGTAGTGACGAACTGCAGCATTTTCGTGCTCTTGGTTGCCTGTGAAATCCACAGCAGGTAGATGGACTCTCCTGGACTTTTACTAGCTAAGTAAGAAGTCGGAGTGGTATCCTCTTGTGATATTTTGAAAGCGTTTGTAGTCTTCTTTCAATTCCTGCAATCAAATTTATGAAGTTAAACAATGTTAGCCAACTGTTGGTTTTCCAAGATAAGTTTAAGGCTCTGACTAGGCTTTACAGTAGTAACTCACTTTAAAATTGAAATTATTGTTGCAGCATTTCTATCTCAAAGCGCGAAGATTTATTTTAAAGTGCGATACCTACTTCGGAGTGCATCAACTATTATTTCTAATTGCAACAATTGTTTTAAAGTCAGTTTGAACCCCTAAGGTTAAGATTAAGAAATTCTTATTTCTAGTAAGCAAAACCTCTATACAATGGACAATTTTTATTTGTGTCCCTTCAGTGTACACATCAGAAATGATGAATATTAAATCAAATTAAGAAGAAGAAGAATGAAATTAATTAAAATAATTGATTAAATTAAATTAATATGAATATGAATATTAAATTAAGAAACACCTTACCGCGTGTGTGTCAAGGAGCTGTTTGGCAGACTTTCTTTCGCTACGGAGTACTGAATTTAACTGGTCAATTCTAGTAATACAGTAAAAACGTAGACCCATAAACAAAGACAAAAATGGCATGAAATCTTTCAAAAAAAATCCTTGTCAAAGCGAAGTCTAATTTCGTACCTTTGATTGAGGTCATCAACTTCGCTTTTGTGTATCTTCGCTACCCGCTCTGCCTCGGCAGCAGCTAGTTCTTCACATTCTTTTTTGGTGGAGTTTATCGCTTCTTGAAGTCGTCGGTCAAAGTTTTTCTTCAAAGATAACCAACGAAAATAGATATTTTTTTAGGGTCGGAAATAATCATGGAGTAAAAGCATTTTGTGAAAAATGAGTGAATAAATTTGAACGAGTGGGATTTCAAAGAAATCCCATGAGTTCAAATTTGTTCCAAATTGCACGAGAAAGCCATATGATTTCCTGTTAAGGTGACTGACTACGTTGGCAAAAAGTAATTAAATATCGTTTAAACCACAATTTTCTAGAACGAAATTTAATGCTGATCCCAAAAACGAAAAGAAAAAAGGGGGGTCCCGCACTCGTTTCCGAGATAATCAGCATTGTATGAATGCCTATCTCCGAATTTTTGATGCGAAAATCGCTTAACCGGAAGTGAATAGAAAATAAATTAAGAATTAGGGAAATAACATTTCTACAAAGGCTACAATTGCGTAAATATTAGCTAATGGAGTATTCTGCGAAATGGCATAAATACTTTTGATGTGAGAACAGCAAAATACCTTCATTCCTTGGCTTTTGTGCCGCGAGTACCAACCACAATTGTCCTCATGTCGAGCAAAATTTTATACAAAAATCAATTTTTTCATATGCTAGAATAATTAACTTTTTTTGCAAAATTGATATGATTGAGATTTTTAGGTGTTTTTTTAAATAAACGAAAAAAAAGTATAGGGTCCCGTGCAAAAATGAAAGGTTTTGTGCCTTTGAAGTTGTTAAAAGGGCTAAAAAATGCTAACCGGAAGTGCCACCATTTTAAAAATGACGCGTAGCGCGAGCTTGATTCAAATTTGTGTTGACGAAAACAAGCGAGCGCTCACTGTTTTTTCCAAAAAGAAAATATTTTTACTTCATTCTCTAATGATTTTGAGTATTTAAATCCACAAGAATAAATTTGGAACTGATTTTTGTACAAAAACTTAAGTTTTTCTATGATTTTTGCTGTTCGCTGAATCTCCGCGCGCTATGACATTGCTTAAGACGTAATGCGCGAAATCATGCGCAGTGCCAACGTAGTCAGTCACCTTAATAATATATATGAAAAATTTTTAGAAACAAATGAGTTTTTTTCTCTGAAAAAGAGCGAACATTTTTTAATAAAACCTGAGCGCGCGCTCGATGACGTGTGATGGCGTCAGTAGCGCGCGCACATTTCAGCGAAAATTTCGGCGGGAAAAAAGCGCGCGCGCGCCAGTAAAAGCCTCTAGCTAGTTTTGGCGGGAAAAGTACAAAAACTAGCAGGGAAAACTGATTTCATCTTTTCTTACCCTTGCAACCGACAGAGCTTCAGCAAGAGCTCTCTCTCGCTCCAATGCAGCCTCATTTCGTAGTCGTCTTGTAAGGCTTTCAGTAAGCTCTTTGAGGGCATTTTGCTTATCTTCTTCTGCCTTCCTAGCAGCTTCTTTGAGTGCTTCAGCCTTTTCCTTCATGTAATTTTCATAAGCAAGACGAGCTCGTTTTTTCTCGGCAATTTCACAACGATACTTTATTTCAGCCATTTGTTTCTCAGCTTTCTGCAAGGGAAACATTTCATTTGTTTATACATATGTATTTGTTAAGTGAAATAATTATTAATAAAGTAATTTGTATGATATTATGTCGATATGCTCATAAGAGGAAGGGCAACAGGGGTAGACTTAGGAGAGGGGGGAAGGGTGCTCACCCCTTCCTGATATGACTTTGGACAATTTTCTTCTTGATACGTTTCCAAAAATATATCCTCCTCTGGATCTTCTGGACAGTTTCCCATTTTCTATTTAACAAATAGATTCCATTTTTCCGTGCGTCTGTACTCTAATCGATGCACAGATGACGTCAAAATGTTGACTGTTGTTCTCACCACATTTTGACGTCTTCTGTGCATCGATTAGAGTACAGACGCACGGAAAAATGGAATCTATCTGTTTTATATAATATTTATCGAAACATTCCAACCAATCAGAGCGCGCGTAAGATTCGATGACGCCATCTATGTGTGTGAACTCTAATCACACATGGTTGTTCGACCAATCAGAGCGCGCGTAATATGCCAATTATTGTATAAAACACTGTAACTCCTCCCCCCTCCCTTTTATACACATAATCAGTTCTAAACAATTAATACATACTGACCTGTCTAGCTTCTTCCAGAGCCTGTTCTCTCTCTGCATTCATTTTCTCTCTCAGTTCTTCTAATGCTCTCATTCTTTCTGCTAGTGCTTTGGCTTCTGCCTCTGCCAACTTAAAATGAAGATTCCAGTGTTCATCTTCCAAAATGACATTGAAAAAATGGTGTGGGCACCTCTATTTGATGACCACCCTCTAATAAATTTGATCAAAATGGACACATTGCAAATTGTTTGTTTTGATGGTCTGTCATAAATAATAATTTTTTCAAGTAGGTCAAAAGTGGAGACTTCATAGATCAGAGATTCAATAGAAGATGAATTACAAAATTATATTCTTTAAAATTAATTGCAGGGTGTCTGCAAATAGTTGTTTTATATGGCAAGATGGATTGCATGTGATATTTTGCTATTTTTGTACAAGTAAATTTCAAGTATGGGTGGCATGGGTGGTGTAGTGGTTAAGCCACTTGCCTCTCACCGCTGTGATCCGGGTTCGAGTCCCGGCTCGGGAACTGGATCATATGTGTTGAGTTTTTTTGATGCGTTGTTCTCTCCCTTGCCACGAGGATTTTTCCTCCCTCAGCAAAAATCAACATGTGAGTTGAGCATTGTATGAAAAATATTCAAGTGTAGAGGTAGTGAGTGTGAGATGAAAGACGGCCCAATGGAAGATTAGCGAAAGCTAAATTGGCTTCCGTCTATAAATAAAGACTGTTTTTTGTTGTTGTTGTTTTTTTGTTGTTGTTTTAATTTAAGGTGGCTCAACTACTCACAGCTTCTTTAATGGCCCTGTCTTTATCTTCTTGCATAGATTTCCTTAGCTCATTAAGTAGCTCTGTCCCGATACCTTAATAATGAAAAACAATCAACATTACTCAAACTTTGGTTCTGTCCCCTAACTGGCCCCTTTAACCTAATTTCTATATAACATTTATTTTACTTTTTCCCCCTTGTCCCCACTGACTTGGCAGTGGAGTATTATTCCATATACCATTCCCCAAAGGAAACTTCCAGTAAAGTGGTACAGTCACATTAACAGTGACTAGTGTTACAATGTTCCTCAATTATAATTGGCTATCCTATAGATACAGTATTATCAACAAACTCTATACCAAATCTAATTAGCCTGCATAGTAAACAGTTCTTTGATGAGATTTAGGGAGAAATTAGGTTTAGGGATACTCACAATACCTGTTTTTGTTAACACAGGTATCTCAACCCTACTTTCTCCCTTTCTCCTCAAAGAATAGTCTGCATCACATCCAGAAGAAAACTCTTCTTTAGTCCGTTTGTGACATGAATTGTGTTCTGGACTCCCAACAGTCTTTCTGGTAAATGTGTTATTTTCTAGATCTGATGCAGGCTATTCAAAGAAACACTTGTTATGCAGGCAAAAATCTGATGGGCTTCTCTATAAAATGAATATACGTCACTGTCTTCATTCCAGCAAACAAACACAGCAAGGGAGCAATCAATTCCTGAGTTGACATCAATTCAATTGTATTTTCAGATTTAAGATGCTTAAGTTTCAGAAAGGAAATGTCTATATATCCAGAAATATTTTAAAAATCAAAAAAGGATTTCCATTCATGAAGAAGCGATTGTCAAAAATTCAAATTAGGAATCAAGGGTTCTTTTAGTAATTTTTAAAAAAAATGACTTAATGATCTTTCTGTACATTGATATATGTACTGGTATGGATTGAATTGGGTATTGATTGCTCTATGTATTAGTATCTAATGTATTTGTCCTCACATAATAGATACAAAATACAAAGTAGAAAGTCAGTTTACTGTCAACAACAAAAGAAACAGTCGATGAACCTCGTCCGTTGTTACATTCATGATATAAACTACAGCTGAGATATCAAAACCCTATGTATAGTACTTACATATGATATTATCATGAGTAGTTTTCCGTGTTTTTAACGTTGTTTTGCCGCTCAACATTCGTTCTAAAGTCAGAAGTGGGTTTACGGACGCCATTTTGGATGTTACCCTGGCTACAACAACTGGGCTACCTGTGCTTTCTTTACCACAGGACCCCCATAGGTGAGATCCATAAAAACGATACGCTCCATTGTTCTGCGACATACATATCGCTTTCCAACACAAGAATTTTGCGATTTTCATAATGGGGATGTATCAACCTATGAAAAACATATTTTGAAAGAAAATTTATTAAAACTCGTCTCTAAAAAGATTTTCTTTTGATTTTAAAATTTTCAACCAATCACAAGAATCAAACACAATGGAAAACAAAAGCTACCAATTTGCAATGTTCACTACCTGTATTTAAACCAAGAAGAGTTATCACTCAAAGGAAATCAATAATAATAATATGTTACATTTCAAAAACAGTCGTTCTTCTACCATGTCAAGCATTGAATAGCAATGAAGAGAGAATATGCCGCCATCGGCCAAATTCACCACTAAACTGATCTAACATCATTAATAATGGCAATGAGCAATGGTTTATTACCACGCTTTCTGTGCTGCTAAAATATTGATCATAAGTATTAAAGAGATTTGCCTCTAATCAAAGACCCCATCTATATTCCGAAATTAAATTTGCGCCTTCTTTGGGTGATTATTTCAATCATTATTCCAAGGGCCATTGATTTATCTAAATGAATTTAGTTAATGCCAGAAAAGAAAAGAAAAATATGTATTGTGGTTGAATTTTCTCCCTTGTTCAATTTTTCAGTTTTTCAATTTATTTTCTTTTGTTTTTGTGTATGGTGATGTATGATAATGATATAAAACAAAGAAAAAGAAAAATTGAACCTGCAAGGATAAAATTGTATCACAATATATATTATAACCTGACTTTCGCCGAATAGACAACCAAATTAGTTTCTTAATGGTTATTTAGTTTCTAGGTCACTATTTCTAACTCGTCTCTTGAGTATTAAGGATGTCGCACGCAGATGGGGACAAAATTTTTATCGCACAAATGTACGTAAATTCCATTCGACGTCTTGATATGTTTTGCGTGTCACGGAGGAACTATCGCATTTTCGAATTTGTTCGTTATTGTTATTCTTATATTATTGTATCCTTTTATTAATTTCCTGTGATTCTCTTCTTTTCCAGTTTTTACTTTTGTAGATCCTCAAATGGTAAAGCACTTTGTCAATAGCGCAGGAAGGTTCGGGTTTTTTTACTTTTAGTTTTAACTGGACCAAAAAAACAGCCTCTAATTTTAACTTCAGATACCACATAGCTACCACGTCTCGTGACAATCAACACTAGACCTGATGAAGGCCGATGGTTTCGGTCGAAACGTCGTTCCAAAGTTTCATTTATTCCAGTAATTGACTTAATTTATCTGAATACCACATAGCTATGTTCCTCTATTTTTAGCTGCAGGAAGGGAGGGCTATACAGTATAGCAAAAGAAGAGGACTAAAAGGGGGATGAGAAAGAGGATAGAAAAGAACAGGTTTGCTCCTTGAGCGGCGTGAACAGTTTGCTGCGGTTTTTAGCGACAGGGCCGCGGGGAGTCCATGTCAGCGTTCAATAAGATATTGGTAAAAACCTCTTTAGATTCAAAGGATTTAGTTATTTAGCACTGTTAAGTACGACAGACACCGCAGCCATTTTGTTGAGTGCTTCACACAACCGCAAATTTACGATATGCAAAAGCACCTGGCTGAGACACCATAAGCGAATATCGACACACAGGGAACCCGTCAAGCAGAAAATAATTTCAAATTCATTTAAGAATAAACATTAACCAAACCGCGCGGAAAGTACAAACACAGCAGCTTATCACAGTGGTTAACTCAGTATGAACATTACGTATTAATGCCTGTTATAGGCCTTGTTCATATCGATAGCCAATTGTATTAGGCCGGTCGTTTAACTTTCTCAAATGAGTACCCAACGAGCAATTTTGAACCAAACCACTTTGCACATTTCAATTTGTCGCTCTGTTTTGGTTGGTTAAAAATTGATAACAATTAGGATAAACAAAAGCTGACTAAATATCGTAAAAGGGCAAAAAATCTCACGAACAGCTCTTGCGACTTGGTTTTTATTGCAATTTCTTGAAATCTTTGGACTATGCATGAATAAAACGATCTTTGACTTGTGCTAATTTGAGTATTCCTGAGTATATGAATTGAAGACATAAGTAAAAAAATATTATTACTAATATGATACAGTTTCTTGGAAGGTTATTTTGGTCTGTGTACAGGTAGTCTATCACGTTTTTTTTTTCTCACTACAGGTTTTTTACGTAGACTTTCCCCTAAGGCAAGGCAGTTCATTCAAGGGCCCAGGCTGGCCGCAAATTACCAACTCGAAGACAAAATTGTACCAACCACTATTACTGTCGTACAAACCATTAAAAACCGTAGTTTTGAGGTAAAAACTCAACATCAAGTACTCCAGGGAGTCAGAGGATAGGTGTTTTAATGTTTTCTGTGAGCGCGCAAATTCTTCGCTTTAGTTGATGAAGTTTTTATTTTCTTAGAGAAAAATGCGATGAAGCCCCTTAAATCTATGGTCAGGTGGAAGAATTCATCATTCTTTATATCATAAAGATGGCGCAAGTTATCAAATCGTGGCTATCTATCGAACGCCTGCCTTATAAGAACGCGTCCTCCTGTACGATCTGCTATCGGGCGGGGGTTGCACGCGTACAGGTTCAGACTTGAGGTACGCGTTAAAATTTGTGGCCAGCGCCATAACTGGGAGAGAAAAGATCACCACCCCTAGTACAGCACAAACACTTCCAACAAGTCTCCCAAGATGCGTAACGGGCACTAAATCCCCATATCCCACTGTTGTTATGGTATTAATGCTCCACCAACATGCTTCAGGAATGCTACTAAACTGAGAGTATGGACTCCCTACGTCTGCGAAATATACTGCGCTTGACGAGAGTATAACAGTCATGAATGCAAACAGCATGACCATTTCAAGTTCTTTAAGACTCGCGCGTACTGTGTTCCCTAAAACTCGTAGTCCTCTAGAATAACGAGTTAATTTAAAGATTCTAAAAACACGAATCAGTCTAGTAACCCGTAGAACTGAGAGTGATACCATTTTCCTGTTACCAGCAATAAGAACAATGAAGTATGGCAAAATTGCTAAAATGTCAATGACGTTGAGACTGGAGAAAAAGAAGTCAGATTTGACTGGAGCGGACCATAAGCGAACAATATATTCTATCAAGAACCAAGAGTAACAGACTATTTCTATGATGACAAATATTTCTTCTGTATATTCCTGGCAAGTGTTTTCCTCTAAAACGTCCCCATGGCATGAACTGTTTGACGTTGCATTGCACGAGCTTTTAATATTCTTTGTATCTGGACAAGAGTTCGAGTTTAAAAATGGCAGTGTTTCCACGCAAGATAACACTAAGGATATGATTATCATAGATATTGAGAACATCGCAATTACTCGAGCACAAGTCGACGTATCAGGATGCTCAAATAGATTCCACATTTTTTCCTGTAAATTCTTAGCTGGCCATTTTGTCTTTGTTCTGGCCATACCCTTTGCAATGGAGTCTAAGGCTTGTTCTCCAAGTTGGAAAAAACGTACTTCCTCCGTAAATACGCGAAAAGGGACATCGTCCGGTAAAACAAGTCTTCCATTGGATTGATAGTAGTACAATATATATTCAAATGCAATACGGTGTCTATTGAAGTAATATCCATTCATAGATGTGTCGAAATATCGCTGCCGTTTGTTGGGGCAACCAAGAAGAGTCTTTGGAAAACGACGCAATGTCTCGGGTCTCGTCTCAAAGGTTGTTCCACTTACATTTATTACCACACGGTCGGACATATTCAACGAGCGGTCACGCAGCCCTTACAACGAGCCAAGTTGTACATGTTTTCTTTCTTGTTGTGGGATTAATACAGCGTCTTGCAGATTTGACTTCATATTTTGCTCGAGGAAATCCTCAAGTGCCTCCTTTTCCAAAACATTCAGCTTACAAATTGACTTGCTCAAATTGCCTCTCAACGTTTCAACACCAAATATTTTAGATTCAAAATTATTGGCTTTTCTTCAATGAATTAGCTTAGAAATCTTAAATGTATTAAAAATTAATCAAGAGAATTGACTTTGAATTTCCAACCACCAATCGAGAAAGTCTTTTGTAGCTGGGCGGTGAGACAGTTGACTACCGTATTTTCTTCTCTGATATCAATATTCAACTCACGAGTTAAGCCACAACAAACAACTAAAATATACAACAGTTTTTTAATTTTATTATAGGAACGTCTTTGTTTTTCTTCTTCTCTAAAATTTCTCGTCTTCTAAGATTCTTGAGGCAGCTCTTTTGATAACAAATTACGTGGGGTTCTCAGTCAACGATGCGGTTTGACAGCGAGAAGAGTTCTCACATATTTTTGGCGACAAAACGTGTTTACGATATTTCGCATGTCTATACGGTACTGCTGTTAAAACCAGAATTAAATAAAGAAGTTAAAAAGTCAAACATAAGTCTTGCTTTTCACTTTAAATGCTTTAGAATTGCAATTAATGCTCTGAAATTCTCTCGGCTCAGAAAGAAGACGTGGGAATCAGATTAATTCTGCGATTTTCGGTAGAACGACAGGTAAAAACCTCAGAAATGATAAATATTACACAAACTGTACCACTAAGAAGAAAGCGAAAAGAAAAACATGTCTGTGTGGGGAAAACAAATGTAAAAAGGAAAGGAACTTAGAAGATTTTGCAGTAAAATATGCAAATAATAAAAAAAAGGAATATTTTTCAAAAACAAATCGCGCCGCGCGATATTCGTAACATCTCATGACATGTAATGATTACAACAGAAATTTCTCTCCGTTACTTTTTTGCTGAAACTGTCAAAGACGACCTATCGCAATCCGTAGAATTTGTTAGTCAAGAATAAATGGATCTTAGAATCAGTTGAGGTTATCCACAGCAGTTTATTTTAATTGCAAGGAAGGATTTCACTGGCGAAGAACGAAGAAAAAATAATGAAAAATTTATTGGTCAAGTCAGAAATAAAAATGAAGAGATTTAAACGTCATACCGCATACAATCATATTTTTATTTTGGTTACCACCCATGTCTCAGTAAAACAGCTGTTTTGATTGAATTTGTGATGAATGATAAAATCTGCGTGGTCAGTTTAAGTGAAAGTATTCGAGTTAAAGTGCTGGATGTTTGAGGCGTGAGGAAGATTTAAAAAAGGAACAACAAAGTAATGATAACGAATAAACACTCGGAATGAACAGAAGAAATGGACAACAATGATACAAAACTACAATAAAACAAAATTAGAAACAAACGAAGTTAAACACACAAGCAAAAGACAGAAACAAGCAAAAGAGCTGAACAACAGTAAGTATAAAGATATGAAAACATAATAGTGTACAAATTACAATTAAAAGAACGGAATGCACCGTTAGCACAAATTATCAGTGGGTAAACTAATGACACGATGAACAGAACACAGAGGAAAGATATTAGCGTTTACTAGACGACAAGTGATCTAGGGATCAAACCAAAAACGACTGAATCAAACAAATAAACAAAAAAACAAAAAAACAAACAAAAACGAACGGACGGACGAACGAACAAATGAACGCACAAACTAAATAAATGAATCAACGAATGAATGAAAAGATAGTGAATGAATGAATGGATGAATGAATGAATGAATGAATGAATGAATGAATGAATGAATGATTGAACAATCAATCAATCAATAATCAACAAACGAATGAATGAATGAATATATACAATGAAATGAAGAGATTAGAAATAGACAAAGATTGCGCGGAATGTTTCAAGGTGATTTTGTTGCACTCGTGCTCGCAGACCGCCTTTCCATTTTAAACGACGGCTCAGGAGCCGGCGAAAGATTAATTGCTTAATGTCTACACTGTGCTCACCGCAACTTACAAATTACTTTTCAATAAACAACTCCGCGAGTTATACGTAGCATACTATCTGTGGTAAGGGCTTCATCGACGGAGAATCAAGAAGCCGAGAAGCATAAATTCAACTTTTAAAACAGTCGAAAAACAGTTACGGTAACAGGCCTTCAGCCTTCATTTGAATATGCTTAAGATCGTTACTGAAATATGAAATTGGTTTCCAACAGAAAAACTTAGCTTCGGATGATCAACCGGTAGTGGAAATTAATCGAAAATTCATGATAAAAATGCTCATACAAATTGATTGTTTTTCTTGAGAGACTTTGATTGGCTCCGATATGTCCCCAAGGATTTGGGACAAACATATTAGCATTATAATGAAACTTCGCCGAATAGACTACCCCGATTAGACATTATAATTATTATTTAAGTGTCTAGGTAGCGCAGCGGTCTAAGGTGATATCTAAAGGTATGGATTAGGGTCCGGATATCGTCTCCCTCCCTGGCCTTCGGGCTAAGTCAACTGTAATATGTAGCACCGGGATAGCGTGGATGGGGCCGAAATCTTCATCCGTAACGTAAGTCGATTCGATGTCTCAGCTTCTCTGAATGTCTCGAGAGAATCGTCCCAATTTTTTTTTTTCATTTATTATTGTTGCTCATTTTATTTCCGGGGGGTGCATATTTAGGTGTCACAGGTTCGAGCCTCACTGATGCCGGGTTTTTTTAATTTTTTTAATTTTTTAATTGGTCTGCTTCAATTCTGGTCTTTCTTTCTGAAAAACTAATGTGTTTTCGGAAAATGACTTGAATTTTTGAAAATTAAATAAAGTCAACTCTAGCTCCCAGTGACTACTCGTAAGCGACCCAGCTCTCGGCAACCTCTTGGTAAATATACAAAATCGCTTTATTCCAGTCATTTACTTCCAAAAAGAAGCTCTCGCTCATAATTGCCGAGGTGGCCCTGATGACTGTGACCAAACTGAATTTTAAGAGGAGATTTTTTTCAATGACGAGCAATAATGGCCAAAAGCGCCAAAAACTAGACCGTGTGAGTTTTTTGATCGAATTTTCGCTTTGGAATATCACTTTGATTCGACTTTCATCGGCCAAAACTACTTTACAAACAACTTAAACTTTCTGACAGAAATGATTTTAGTTTTGTACAACAGCTATTCTTCAACTCAGGAGCAACATTTCAGGTAACCCTTGTTTTTTTAATTAAAATTGATTTAGTTAGACGATAAAGAATTTTTCATTTACATTTCTTTATAATGATTACACTAACACCGAAACTGGGCTTCCTGTGCACAGGGGTGGTCAGCTTACGAGAAAGTCGACTGAAGCATCACACAGCTTTGGAACAATATGGTATGGACATTCTCGAAGAGAGAAAAAAAAAAGCACGCAAAGCATCATGGTCGATTATTAACGGGAGCCTGAAGCAAAGAATAGACAAGAAAAATAGAAATTCTAATCAAATAGTTATTTAATTCGTTTATTCATTTATACAGTTAATTAGTTTTACAATATCAAGATTTCTATATAAAAACTCAAACATGGGAATGTAAGCCAAGGTGTAAAACCTTTGGAGGTCTAGACGCGGAGTTTTCGGCGACGATTTTGAGTTCAGTTAGCGGAGAACATCTCTGGGACCAGATGTACTTGATTGTAGTGATTAAAGAGATAAGTAAAAGCCGGTTGTCACCAGATAAAACACAAATCTTCTCTTAATTTGTTTTTGAAAAAATAACGAATCAAAGTGGCTTCGGACGTACGCTGGCTTTCCCCTCGTAATTAACGAGTTCTCAGATTAGAGAAGATGCAGATAAACATCAACTAGCAGACGATCTGAGTATCGTCATCACATGCTCACCTCCGCCATCAAACGTTCTAGAATGTTTCATATTGTACATTTCGCATGATGAAACGTTCTGGATGCTTTACAAAGTAAGCTTCGTTAGTCAACACAACTTGTACAATTTTAACCGGTTTCCATTAGCGACAGAAGCATAAGCGTCAGTCACATACACAGATTCCATGCTGCATTTCTTTACTTCGATAAGTGACCAAGACACACAATGGAGCTTTTCTTGGAACTTTGCGCGCAACAGAAGGTACATTACGCAACAGAGGCTGCACCGTGTGTCCGCAGCAGTTGTGCGTAACATTGCAGAGGTGGACACACTCTGCAAATACTGTTGCGCGCAAAGTTGCAGAAAAACGTATCGTGCAAAGCGGGCGTAACTTACGTACTTAACTTTACTTGCGTAACTCACCAAGTCGTATTTAACAAGCGTTTTTATCGAAAACTCAAGGGAATTTGCACAAAAATTCTCTGCAAAATAACTAGAAATTGCATATTAAAAGTACTGGCCGTTTTAAGAAAGAGACAGTAGTGGTAAATCCTCGGAAAAACATATCCAATTTTTGGATTTACGCCGAGCGCTCGTAAATTACGCACGCTTTGTGATTTAACACCAGAAAAAGAAAAGCAACGCTATTACGTAATACGGTACTGAGCCAATGTATGTCACTGACGCTTATGCTAATGTCGTAAAAGCCATGTAACTACAAGGCCATCTTTCTTCCTTCGATACTGATAGTAGCGGCATGAGTAGGTGCTTTGACTTTGTTGCGATCTTTAAACTTTCTCATTTGTTTGTCAGCTCGACTGATCAGTTTCTGGAAAATTATAAAATGAAATAGAAATAAATTTGAAATACACAGGAGTGTCTCTGATAGAATACCTTGTTCTCACCCCTCCCCCTCCAGGATCAATGATGGTTTTCCATTCTTGTTTCTCTATTGGAAAGGCATTAGTCTAGCCTCGTCACGCAACGCCCCCTGACAAGGGAGCGTTGCGTGACGAGGCTAAACACGGCTGCGAGGGAGACTAGAAAGGCATAGGCTTAGAGGTAATTCGGAAACAGCATTAGGCTGATTTAGCAAACACGACGCGACAACAGGCTAGGACGTGAGAAGATGAATATATCACACTCATTCGATGCGTGACTACCGTGACGACATCGCGACGTCGCGGTTCAGGGCCCGGTTACTCGAAAGATGAGTTAGTGGTAACCCAGGGTTAAGACCAAAGGTTTTCTTCAGACTTAACCCTGGATTAGCGTTAACCCGCCTTCAAGGAACCGGATCCAGGACGTCATTTTTGCGTCCTCTTCTTAACGTTGGCGACGTCAACGGTCATTTCGAACAAAATTCATCATCATCATCATCATCGTCATCATCATCATCATCATCGTCATCAACATCATCATACTACTTTAATTACCCACGTCACACTAAAGAGCTTACAAGAAAACTCGCGCGTTAAAACGTGTACGTGAAAAATTCGTCAGCGCGCACGGCGTCCTCTTTCACGTCGCCACTGTACTGTGTAGCCTCCTCCACAGGCAATTCTTTTAATGGGTATCCTGTGGTAGCAGACAAGAGGGAAAACTGGGAACGAGAGAAGGAGGAGTTGGCAACTCCTTCGTTTTTCTCTCCCCCTCCCCAATCGGCTATTTGTATTGCCACAGGAAGCCCGGGACGGGGC
Source organism: Telmatactis stephensoni (assembly GCA_029948255.1). Classification (NCBI taxonomy): domain Eukaryota; kingdom Metazoa; phylum Cnidaria; class Anthozoa; order Actiniaria; family Isophelliidae; genus Telmatactis; species Telmatactis stephensoni. The sequence continues at coordinate 98,302 of JALIZF010001907.1, forward strand.
ATACTAAACATGGCGCTTAAACACCGTAGCTGTCACCACGTGTGCTAAAGACTAGCCTTAATTGAGCTGGTCGACTTAAACATAAAGGCTGAACAATATATCAACGCAGAATACTAACGTTAACTCTTTGAAAGTCCAAGCCTTCTAGACTGGATTTTGGTCTTACGACGTAGTCTTTGTTGGAGGGCGTAGGAACACGTGCTCTCATTATAAAACCCTTCTCGCCTGGACGAGCAGCCCTGGAAATGAGACAAATCATACCATGGTGAAAGACAGAAAACAGTGACGTAACAAAACTGGAATGACTTAACTTGGGAGAAAGGGGGTAGGAATCCAGTTGGAAAGTCTTTGAAAGGAGAGTAATTTTACGACCTCGATCACCACAGGAGAAAACAAACACCGGAAGAATCACTACAACGGGGCTCACAAATATCTTTGCCACTCCCCCAACCCTAAAGCGGTTTAACAAACAAACAGAACACAGTGGAGTTTTATGGCTTACTTTTTCTCTCCTTGTAAAGCACGGTCGATAGAACGAGGCGTTCTGCCTCCCTCTTCTGTGGAACTAAGTCGTCTTCGTTTGGACATGTTTTGGTAGTCTCTCTCCTCACGTTCTTCGCGCGACATTGATTTAAAGTTCGAAGTAACACCGAAGATTGGTCGCGCCCATTCGTCTGTGGGTCAAAATATAATCATTAAAGTGCTCTCTGTCAATTATCTTAATGCCATGTTCCCAATATATACCTGTTTGGATAAACGTTGACCCTCGAAGTTTGATTGTCATTATCACAATATAATCATTATTCGGATTTATACATTTAATTAACAACTTAGCGTGCACAATAAAATATTCAATTACGTGTACTTTTAAAATGTTCACCATCTTCAAAAATAACAATGCACCACATCATAATAGCAATTCAGTTTCTACATGATGATATTGATCATCATCATCATCTTCTTCATTATCATCACCATCTTCATCATCATCATCAGCAGCAGCAGCAATTAACTTTCATTATCCTCATTACCGGTACTGTCATTGAAAAAATAAACATTAAAAATCACTACCATATATCAACTTACTAATAAGCTTTCCTGCTATGTCCTTGTTTTGTCTGATTTCCTTGGGATGTCTGTAGATGTACATAATAGCTTTACCCAGACCACTCATCTTCAATGCTCCAGTGTCCAAACGTGGAAACTATGGATAGTAAACAATAGTAACATAGGTTATCCACTGAACTCTGTATCTTAGTCTAGGGAACACACTTTTGATTTTTCACTGCATTGTGATGAGTTCTACTGCATTTTGATTTTTTTTCCGCATTGAAGTGGGTTTTCCTGCATTGTTTTCCTGCACTTGATGGGTTTCCCAGCGTTGTGATGGGTTTCCCTGCATTATAATGGTTTCCCTGCATTGTGATGGGTTTCCTTCCATTGTGATGGTTTTCCTGCATTGAAATGGGTTTCCTGCATTGAAATGGGTTTCCAGCATTGAAATGGGTTTCCCGCATTGAAATAGGTTTCCTTGCATTGCTATGACTTTCCCTGTATTGTGGTGGGTTTTCCCAACATTGGGATGGATTTCCCACGCATTGTCATTGGTTTTCCTTGCATAATAATGGGTTTTCCCAGCATTGTGATTGCTTCTACAGTACATGTATCATTGCCATGGTTCTTACTGAAGATAATATCTTGAGCAGTCCACTTCTAATTTGTAGATGCGGCAAAGACCCATCTGGCAAAGGACTCAGCCAATCCTAAAAAAAATAACACAAAGTTACACATCACCATCAAATGTGATTTTACAACAGAACAAATAAAACCCAGTATCTTTATGATACACTTACTTTTAAAGCATGTAGAATTCCTGAATCTATGAAAGTAAACTGTAGATCAACCCTGCAAAAGAAAAAGAATTAAAATAAAATAATAAATAAAATAAATAATCTTCTACAGCAGATCCACGTAATGGCTATTCTTCTGCTGGCACTCACACTCACTACCTCTACATTAAATATTTTGCATACATCGCTCAACTCACATGTTGATCTTTTTGCTGATAGAGAACAACATATCAAACAAACTCAATTCACATATGATCTGATGCCCAAGCCGGGACTTGAACCCAGACCACAATGGTGTTCAGTGCTCTCACCACTCGGCCAACCATGCCACCCAATTGTATCAATGTCATCATCACTAGAACATCTACCACTAACAATAACAAAATCACAACTTTCAAAAATCGTCCTTCAGTGAAGACCATCTCTAGAACACTTTGTTATCATTTGCATGATTGAAAATACACATCAGGCAATGAACTGTCCAGCAAATCTTATATATAGTAGCTTACTTGTTGAGATGTGTTAATACCAAGGGAAGTAGTTTGAGTTTCTTTGTGGCAGCTTGTTTTGCTTCGTTCAACATTTTGTCATCCTATAAAAGGAACAACAAAAAAGATATTAAACAAAATGTAAAGTGAAAAGAGTGAAAACAGAAGAAGGGTGGGAAGTCACATCATACAAATGCCATGCATGAAGCTCAGAATACAAATAAATACTAATCATAAAGAGATGACTTTCATACTTCAGCAGCTTGCTTCATCTGTTTGACCATTTCAACAACTAAATCATCACTATCACTGATCAGTTCACTATCCTGCAATAATATTGATGTCAAAAATAGTAATTAATCATCATCAATGAATTGGTTTTAATAAAAATTTATATCAAATATGAGCAAAAACGGATTTCTTACTCCTTTTCTTCTTCTTCTTTTTGAGCGGCTGGCCTGAAAGAAGGACATGACAACAATATTTTAAAACAATATTTTAAAAGTACTTAAACTTAAATCAATACCTTAGGTTTAAGATTCAAAAGGTGACAGGGCAGTCATGTTATATGAAAAAACAGTAGACACTATAAATGATAAATGTTTTGTTGAAGTTTGCTGCCACTGATATCTTCTGTCAACCAAGATTGCTGCCACTGATATCTTCTGTCAACCAGCACAAGTTGCATGGGTGGTGCTACCACTATATGTATCCTTCTCTACATTATGTCTCATACCTTCTTTTGTTCCATCATGACATCAAAATCCCAAACTTTTCTGCAAACCAAAATGAACATTGTGAGCTAAATCCATGGTTAGGGGGGGGGGGGGGGGGGGGGGTGGAATGTGTGTATGTGTGTGTGTGGGGGGGGGGGGGGGGGGGCAGAAAGGGAAGTCATTGGAAGGAAGTATTGAAAATTTGTCAACAAATCCAGAAATGGTAATAAATTTGAATGCCAACCAAGGTCTTCCAATCCAAAGAAGAAATGAATGATAATGGAGGTAGACATTGTGGAAGTAACTGTTCATAACACTCATTCCCTGGCTATCACACAATACTCACCCACCACTACCTCCTTCTTCATCAGATTCACTACTCTCTTCTTGGTCTATCTTTGGTTTGGGTACAACCATGGTTTCAGCTACTTCTCCACTGACACCTTCATCTTCATCATCAGAAATCATGGACTTTGATTTCTTTGATGCTAGATCTACAGTAGACAGTGTTTACTGTAAGTCATACATGAGGGATATTAGTGATTAAAGGTCTCTGGCACTGAGGGAGGGTTAGTGGAAGTCACTATGTCACAGGTGAGACAGAGAGAATGGTGGAGGAGCTAGAGGTTGAATATTCTTATTGAAACAATGGATCCAAAGGAGATCATAGTATCATACAAGAGTAAATGGTTGGTTTATGATGTTTTTGGGGAATAACAAAAGTTAGAACAACAATCCAGACAAAACCTCTTGGGAGTATGACTTTCTCTGTTTCTCATGATTCCTGTTTCTCATCTCAAAAAATGTATTCTCATCTCCTCTCCCATTTTTTTAAATTTGAGCCCAAATGGTTGCTGTTGTGCCTGCAAGTCTTTTAATAACCTTTACAACATTTAATGGGGAGGGGGAGGGGTGACAAGCACACCCAGAAACTCAAAACAGAATATTCTAAATTGCCAAAAAATTTCCATGGGTTCTGTCTGGGATTGAAGTCAAGGCCTTGTCAAAGTCCATTTTCTCCTTAAGAAAACAAAGAGTGTTAAGAAGAACTTTAGATTTGATCAGATATGATGGATCCTTCACACCATCTCTGATTGAGTTCTCAGTTCTCTTGCAGAATATCTTGAATTTTAAAAGGGAAGTTATATTTTGATCAAAAATCACTTAATTCTAACACTGAGCTTTTTAATTGGCAACAATCCCCACTTAAAATATAACTTTGTAACTACATGTATTAGTTTTAAAACTACCTTGTTTTACTTTAGATATTTCAATCTCATCTTGACCAAATCCCTACAAGAGTGAAAACATTGGTAATTTATTGTCCATGAGGTTTTGAGTTGATATCAACTCTTACCCTTATAACATAAATTAGGAGTAGCTCATCACCCTTCCTTGCAGCTAAGTGCTGAATTGCGAAGGGCGCAGCTCAACGTGATCGAGTCGACGGTTTACAAGGGCGCTTTCATTACAAACAATTGAACAATCACACATTTACATACAAATTTACATACACATACACGTACCATACAACCCATGTCTGATCACGGAGCACAGCTTAGATAACAGACATAAACTACAATCTTTTTCAAAATTTCTTTTTATATTCAAATGTCAAAACTCCTTCTGCTCTAAAGTAATATTTGTTACCTCAAATTCTTCCTCTTCATCACTGGCACCAAAAATATCATCAATCAGCTGGTCTACAGCCCCTTCTGGCTCTGATCTGTATTTTTGTTAAGACAGAGTAGATCAGTATATTAGCTCATATCAACAGCTGTTTATAGGAGCAAGGATGGCACAGTTGGTTAGTGCACAGCCTTCGGTGCGATCCCTGGATCTCGCATCCTTGTTTCAACTTCTTTCTTTTCTTTGTAGCTTTAAGTATAGCTTTGAATACCCTTAAAACAGAGCACTAATGGAGAAAGGGCAGTAAAATGAGCGCACCGTCCACCACAAGTTTATCAGCTGTTGCCGTCCACTGAATGTTTACTATACAAAAAGGACAAACTACAGTATAACTGCCCATAACTTTGGTGCTATTCATCGAAACTATCTCAAAATTTCAATATTATATTTTTGTTGTTGTTGGATAAAAAAATTAAAACGTCACGCAAGGGTGAGAAAAGCTCATTATTGAAAAAAGTGTGATATTTGAGATGCAAATTATTGATAATTCACCTCTCTTCATCTTGAGCATCAATATCTTCTGAGACACCAGACTTGTCAAAGACATCTTCATCATCATCTATAGCACCAGGAATTGAAGAATGACAAAAGGAAATTAACAAATAGATTCAATTTTGCCATGCATGAATTGTGTACTCTAATAGATGTACAGAAGGCATCAAAATGTGATGAGAACAAAAAGGTATGCCACGAGACGAAGTTGAGTGGCATGACTGTTGTTCTCACCACATTTTGATGTCTTCTATGCATCAATTAAAGTACAGACCCATGGCAAAATGGAATCTATTTGTCTTTTTACATAATATTTTGAAACATTCCAGCTAATCAGAGCATGCATAAGATTCAATGATGCCATCTATATGTGTGAACTGTAATCACCCATGGTTCTTGACCAATCAGAGCACATGTAATATACCAAATATTATATAATATAGGTTAACAGTTCAAATTAAAAGCTGTGGCCCAGATAGAGTAGATTTTGTATGACTGTGAAAATGGCACCGCACGGTCACGGCATGGTTACGGCAGGAATTTTGAATGTTTTTATAGACAACACGGCACTGACACGGACACAGCACAGCGCATTCCATTTCACACTCATACGAAAATAAATTACTCTAGCTTCAATTGGAGTAGTTTGTTTGAGTCCCACTTGAATAAGGGATATTTTCCTTTCATATTGTACTGCACCTAGGCACTTAAACTTTTACTCATTTATGTTTATATCGCTACTGTAAAGACAAGCATTGCTAGTGAACAGTACATTACTGAGTCTGTGTATGTTGCTTGTGCTTATGCTTATGCCACTGTGAAGAGACAAGTACTGCTAATGAGTATTATATTACTGCGTCTCTTTATGCTTCCATTGCAAAGGACAAGCACTGCAAATTAGAAGTGCAATGCAAACTTGACCCATGTATTACCTTCTTTTTCCTCCTTTTCATCTTCACTCTGTTCAGTTTCTTTCTCTTCATTTGTGGATTTCTCAGTTTCTCCCTCTTGGTTATCTTCAGAATGATCTTCAGGTGATACATCACTCTTCATTATATCATCAACTATAGCAGCTTCAGGCTCTGATAATCCTAGTCCTATAGGTGACAATGGTATTCCTAAGCTTTCCTCGTCATCATGTCTTTCTTTATGTTTCAACTCCTTTTCAGTTGTTGTTTTATCACTAGTAACATTTTTTGGTTCTGAATCATTTGAAGTATCAAGAGAGGAATCTAATTCCTTTTGGTCCTCGTTATCGTCTTCTTGATCAATTTTTTCCTCGTCTAAATTTTCACTTTCTTCCTCTTTAGAGTCTGAGATCAACTCAACGTCTTTATCCTCGTGTTCTTCATCTATCTCGACCTCACTCGGAGATCCGACATGCTCTGTTTCTTGATTGTCTGTCTCATCTGGCGGTTCACTAATAGGACTATCAATTTCTGGACGCATAGGCGATTGTTCTTGCTCAATATTTTGTTCTTCTTTCTCTTCATCATCAGAAATATCACTAAAATTGTCGCCTTCGTCATGTTTCTCGTGGTAGTCTGGCGTTGGAGGTCGTTCAATTTCTTGGTCTTCATCGCCACTATTCTCCATCGGATCCTCTATATTATCACTCATTACGATAATAGAGGTTTCAATGAGATGCTATAGCTTGGTAAATTAAGAAAGATTTAAGAAATGTCGCATAAAATAACAAGTTTTTTAGGAAAATGTCAAAGAAAACCACTTCTTTCTGCTGTTGTCTCGTACCTGCTTGGTAACCTGGCTTGAACTGTTTGTTACATTGCATCATGGGAGCGAAAGCTATGAAAATCGAGAAAAGGTAAGTACTGTAAATATAGAAAACGAAAAAAGGAAAAAATAATAGATATAGCGTTCATGCTTATTTGGCTAGTTGGTTTGTTTAGTTTGAGGTAGCGTCGGACATTTTGTTTCGCTCGCTCATTCTCCCTCCCTCCCATTCCTCCACTCATAAACACCTATTTGAAAATCGTTGACACTACAATCCTATATGACACAACAAGACTTTCTATACCCCTTGAACCCTAGCCTTGTACAGTGATTTTTAACATCAAAAATGAGATAGGTTTTGAGTGTACCAAACTCCTTTTCGGTCTTGTCGCGCGTGGGCTTTTGGCCTCTCGTCCAACAACCGTTTTGACGTTGGTGTATATGTCCAAGCCAATAAACGTGCTCGCATGTCTCTGTACTGTGATATAATGATAATACGAAGGAAAATGAAAAGCACGTGAAAAGCAATCTTAGGAACATGGGGTGTAGCCCAGTGGTTTTCTTGCTTTTCCAGTGCCTCTTTATATCACAGTACAGAGACATAAGCGATAGTTTTATATTGCTGTTATTAAAATGTTGTTTGACGTTTTTTGTGCGAACCATGGGCCCGTTTCTCAAAAGACCCGATGACTTTACGGACCTGTTAACCTAAATAAATCGAATAAGTTAACGGGTCCGTAAAGTTATCGCGTCTTTTGAGAAACGGGTCCCATGTCTCTGTCCTCTGAAAAAAAACGTGGTAGCTGGCCAGTGTTTAATCGGGATGTGACGTAGGCTACTTGCCAATCAGCGCGCGTGTTATATCTCATTCATATATATTAATTGGTATATTACGCGCACTCTGATTGGCCAAGAACCGTGTGTGATTACGGTACACACGCATAGATGACGTCATTGAATCTTACACGCGCTCTGATTGATTGAAGTGTTTTGATCTATATTTGCTAAATAGAAGTACAGGTTAGTACTTCTGGGATAGAATGTAATAGAATAACTATTTCAATTAACGATTCTCATTCATTCACATTCTCAATAAATCATCAGTCACTCAATACGCTCAACCTCGTTCCCAGCGCCCTTTCCCCCTAAGCGTGGAAAGGGCCCTGGGAACGAGGTTGTCAATACGCTTGGAGAGTCAAATAACACTGGATGACTAAGTCCTCGTTCAATTCTATGGTCCTCTTTGTAAACTTGCAGTCTACCATGGTTAAAGGGCGAAGATCCACCGAGAATTGTTGATCACCAACCAGACTCGAGCCACGAGGAAGCCCGGGTAACAAAGATTGCTTGAAAAGTTCTTCTGGATAAATTTGCAACTTGCTCATTTCAACTCTGGATACCATAGGTTGCCCGAGTAAAAAGCTATAAATAAGTTTAAATATAGTTTATATTTCTGTTAGTCAAAAACCCACGAGGTTTATCAGATTTAAAAAATTCCTTTCCTCTCCAATGAACTCTTATTTACCAAATAGTATCTCCGAGCAAACTAATTTGCGTGATTTAGCGAAGTTTTGAGGTAAACATATTTTGGTTTATTCGTCACCGTTTGTCTCCCAGATGGTCGCATCGTGTTGGTAGCGTGCTGCTAATCTTGATAGTCCTGCGGCAAGTCTTTTGCTTTGATTTTAAGCACCACACCAGACTGGTTGTGACCTCTCACAGTTTTGGAACAGTTGATAATAATACTGATTATCAAACCTAGAGGCTCCTTTCTTTCGCAGTGCCAAATTGATGTAAGATCGATGAGGCTGATATGAGTAATCACGCGGTATCCAAAAATTCATCTGAACTCAATTATTTATTCTTATCTATATATCTCGGTTCAGTTTTGTTTGACCATTTTGTTAGAAAACAGCTAGGCATAGAAAATATCATGAAAAGCAAAAGCCAAATAAAAGAAAAGAATTATCACTGCATGGAAACTCCAGGAAGTGAAATGTACCCGGAATATAACGTTTTTGGTGACCTACCCAGACCCCCCCCCCCCCCCCCCCCTCGCTTTAAAAATGCATAGGTATCCCACACAGCATTGAAAATGATGTCTTGAATTCTTTTGAAAATAAACTGGTAAATCTATATTGAAGCTAAAAAATAAGCTAAAAAATAAGTTCCAAAGCTTGATACATCAGTAATGTAAGTAGTCTTTTTATACGGTGTTACAGATTTGCATTCCGGATTTCTTATATACATTCCATATATACCGACTTCCTTACGATTATATACACAAACAAACGCAACTAGCAAGGGAGATATTCTCTGGTCTTCCGCAAAATTCCAACTGCTTTATAACTGCTTTATTTCACGTCATAAATTGAAAATAACCAGTACTAGTGAGCCCACAGAGATATACTCAGCAGGAAGAGAGGGATTCAGTGAATATCCAACTGCTTCCTGGCATTTTGTTTGGCTTTATTTGATAGTAGACGGTTGTCTTTGCGGGCTATTTTATAGTTCCTGCTAGTGCCGGGATTAGAAAAATTTATGATGAATGAAAAGTGATTCTGTCTAGCTGCGCGCGAGCGTAAAAGATAAGATTAATTTCCAGACCATAAACACAGTACGTCCCTTTCAATTAACTATCATAAAATATTGATATGATCCTAGGGGCTTCAACGTTAAAGTGTTTATCAGACAAGTGCGTAATAGCAGTGGCGACCGTGAGGTTTCAGTCTTTATGCTACATGAAGGCATTATGTAAAGCGGTTCAGTCCGCCCTAAAAACTGACACACAGCAGTTGCCATCTCATTTGCTAGTAACTTTAATTGTAAGAGGGAGAGAAAGAAGGTGGCGGCGGCGCCGGCGCAGAGAGGTCTGTGCCGAGGCTTTGAAAAACACGCAGCGCCGGTATTTGACATTTTCCTCTATTTTCCGATTCCATTTCTAGCTAGCAAGTTTTTAGAATCATGCTTACACCCCCTTTGTTTTTTGCTCAATAGATCATGAAAAAGTCTACAACAAGAAAGGAGAAGCTATGATTTGCAAACTATGAATTATTCAAAACGTCAGTACATCTATATCACTATGTAAAACCGAATACAACTCGAATGTAGAATAAACAATGCTAAAGGGATCAGAATCTCAAAAAAAAAAAAAAAAAAGAACCCGAAGGCAATGAAATTGTAGATATATTAAGATGCGTTGACGTCAGCAAATATAATTGATAAATGTCGGTTTTAGATGCATTAATTTTGCTGCTCTACGAACATATGTATGAGTGTAGGGCCACAGTTTTTGATAATTAAGGAACGAGAGAGCGAGAATAAATAAGTGTCTGTAAAAAAAGAAGTGACGCTTTTATTTTAAATGCCGTGATAAAATACTTAAATTATCTGCAATGAATGCTGGACTGACATTTTTCACCCACTTGTTTTATATTTACTTATCTTCCCCAAACCCCGTTGTTGTCTTTTTGTATCCTTTTACGTCAGCTACTTGAGTAATCAGGATATTGTTGATCTCCTAAATGAAGTGAGTGAAAATTTTTTATCTTTGTAATTGAGTGCACTTGATATTACCCCCTAAGCCTTAGAAGGAGGAGAACATGATCATCAGTGAAAATGGCGGGAAAATGGTCGTGCGCGTGTGCACAAACCAATCAAAGTCCACACTAATCCGAATTGAGAAACGAATCTTTTCCCCTCCGTTTTCGCTCTTCAGTGTGAAATGCCGCTTTTTTAGACAAAAGAAAAACGGCTTTTTAGTGCTGACAGAAGGCCTAACTAACCATAGCAAAAAGATGTGTTTTTAATTTTCGCAGGATTTGTGCGCAAATAGCCTGAGACGGATATCTATGACCAAGTTGGGAACTAACCAATGAATATCAGCTGATAACAATCCCAAAAGCGCTAGCGATTTCTTAGTTGCCAAATTCTTCTTTAAAATCATCAAGATCTTTAAAAGTTTACGTTTTTTACATCAAATAAACTGTTGGCAGCTTAACGACGATTTTTGAGGTTTCTAGATAATGACCGCAAATTTCACTCAACTGTACGCAAGCTTTACATGGGAAATGCAAACGCCTTTAATATCGGCGCGAAGTTCTCTATCAAAATATTGTTTTAATATGTCGTTAAAAGGTAGTTAAAATAGTGTTATAACGTTGATGCGTTTTAAATTGGGATCTATTAGGTTATCTTGCTTAAATCCACTGAAATTATTATTCAAAGAAGCCGACAAGCCAGACTAGGAGTTTGGGAGAGAAGAATACGCACTCACACAGTGCCATATTGCGAACGCGGTTCTTATTATGAGTTTTGATCTATGTAAGCGTAGTGAACACCCGGGTTTATATATATAACACATATAAGCGCTCCCATGGCCGGATTCACTTAGTTTGTATTCATTTTAATATATAAGAAAGAAAGAGGTAACAAGAAAAAAAGGCTGTCATTTTAGCAACAATATAGCAACAATATTGCAACGTTTAGTCTGTGTTTAACGACCACCTCGGGTCGATAAACACTGACTAAATATAGACATTTTAGAGTGCATTTCTTTTCAAAATTTCTCTTTCGTTTTTTTAAGTATTAATGAAACAAACGCCGGAAATGTTGATGTTATCTTTGAATTATAGGCTATCGAAAATTAGCACAATCACTACATTTCTATATATGCATGTTTTGGCGAGTTGTTGCGAGTATCCGTGGGGGTTGAGGAATGAGTCAAGATGGCGCGTAAAAGCCTGTGGATATACTATTCATCACATCTTGAAGGAAATTGAAGAAACATAATAATAAGCTTTTTAAAACTCGTTAAATTTTAAACGTTTACAGTTGTTTTTCTCGGGTATATGCATGAAGACAAAGACTGAAGCCATGCTGTTTAATTTTTCTTTTTTCAGCGAAACTAGCTTTCAATGAGTTGACCGTTTCATGAAGATTGCTAGTTGTAGGACATCTCTTCTTCATTAATTATTGTTTAGAGCTGCTTTTTGAGGTATAAACAGAATTGAACAATTGAAATAATTCATAGACAATTTACAACGGTATCTACACTATTCGCATTTTTTCTAAATATTTAAGTGGCAACTAAAATTGAGTCACGTAAATATATTGTGTACAACAGAGTTGTCCAAAAGCACGACACCGAGTCAAAACTAAATCTAGCTGATCTCAGTGAATCTAAGATAGCATCAAAAATGTGGTTTTCCAGCAAATTTATTCAAAGTACAATAAGCGGAGTTTAGTATTCGAGTATGGATCAAAATGTATCCGTAACTGAAGCGAAAAATAATACGGCATATTCAACATGCAATTACTAGGAGACACCATTAAGTAACACCATTACAGAACTAAATGTACAAAAAAAGGAAATGTACGAAACTAATTGAACATTATCTGTAAAAGATTCATTGCCTGAAAAAATTAAACTAAAAAAAGATTGATGCTCTCTGGCTTGTTGTTTTGGTTTTCGGTTCTAAATTTCCAAATCCCCGCTAGCTAGTTTCAGCTCAAATGCAGCCCCTTTACTCCAAGTCGATGTCTTCTGAAAGCTTCTTGATCAGTATTGTCGTCTTCTTCATTAACGATTGAAGAATTCGTAAATAAGACCTTTTTGAAGTTCGTTACAAATAAAAAGACAGGCAATGCAATTACCAAGACCCCGATGACAGTAAGAATTGATCCAATGAGTTTTCCCTGAGTTGTTAGAGGGTAATGATCTCCATATCCAACCGTTGTAATTGTATTGATCGACCACCAAAATGCCGCTGGTATACTAGTAAAATCACTCTGAGGTTCTCCAGCTTCGCAATAATATGCTGCGCTGGATGACAGCAAAACCGTCATGAGTACAAACATTAAAAACATTCCAAGCTCTCTGAGGCTTGTTAAGAAAGTAAAGATTAGAATCCGCATCCCGCTGGAGTAACGAGAAAGCTTAAAAATCCGTAAAACGCGTAGAATCCTTGCAACTCGCATAGCTGACAGTCCTCCCGATCTAGTTCGCTCTATCAGCAAGACAAAATAGTAAGAAAATACAGTCAAAACATCGATGATATTGAGAAATTGCCAGAAAAACGACTTTTTTTCAGGTGCGGAACCAAAACGCACTAATAATTCTAAAGTAAACCAAATGTAGCATGCCATTTCCAAGACGGCGTAGGTATTTCCATCGGAAACAGATTTCACAGAGCCAACAGATTCGTCAAATTTATAAATCTGAGATTCGATACATGGTATGACAACAGACATTACAATCACAAACACAGACCATACGCCTAGTAACTTAGCCATCGCTGATGAATCAGGATATGTGAATAAGATCCAGAGTTCACGCTGAAGTAAATTGGTTGGAAGGATATCAGTGTGGGCGCTATTTCCTGACAGCGCTTTTTCCAATTTCTCCCGCGCCGTAACCATGTCACTTTCAATTTCAAAAAATCGGATTTCTTCTGCAAAAATATCTTCTGGCACAAGATCGGGCTTGGTGAGTCGTCCACATGATTGATAATAAAATAAGATGGCATCAAAAGCTTGTCGATTGCGGTTGAAAAAATATTCGCGCTGTCTTCGGTCAAAATATCGTGAACGCTTTGAAGGGCAACCAAGAAGTGTGTTCGGATACCGAGACAGCGTTGATTCAAGAGTTTCATATCGTTCTCCGCTTACATTTATAACTACACGATCATTAAGAAATCCTCTCGACTTGTAGGACATTTCCTTAACTAGATGTTTTGGGACTTGTAATGAGTATGCGATCTGGGTAGATGTCCATTAGAAATATACGAATCATTAGCCAGCGAATGACTTAAATGATAAATAGTCATTCTTTACGAGACAATAACGGTGGCTGTTCAAGAATTCCCGCTGTTGCCCAGCAAGTCTTGTAATAGTTAGCACACGTTTTTTTTTAACTTTTTAAGTAGTTACTTTTAGTATACCAATGATTTTATGTCGCCACAATATCGGTTTTTTCGACCCAAAATAAACTTCTTGCGAAAGCCAATGCATGAAGCGTATTCTGAGAGCGTCGCGATTGCAAACTGCGCGCGCTCAAGAGCATTCCACACATTTCCAACTGAGCTGAATCATTCTACCGGGAAACGAATTAACGTATATGCAAAGTTGAGAGTCATTGGCGTATTGCATTAAATATTCAACAGGCTCTCTTATTCAATCGAATTTGTTCATAAAACTGGTATTAATCTACCGCAAATAGTAATTTTCTGTGTTTTTAGAGATCGTCTCTATTTTTCTAAATGGTTCAAAATTGATAAACATTATCGTGTTTTAACACGAGTTTAATGAGTTAGAAGGCGGTTGTGTAAAACCCGACTCCATAGTTAATCGTGAGTGATTTTCATAAGCCGACACCAGTTATTCCTTTCAAAAACTCGTCGTGAACTGTCAAATGGAATATAAACAAAAATTATTGGCCTTTCGTCTCGCGTTATCATCGTCTTTAATTTTTCGATAGTCTTCTTGTTTATTGCTCTGAGTTACAGTAGTATTGGAGATTACTAGTGTAAAAACTAGCAAGCAATGGACACGCCAAATGTGTGTGGCATCTTGTAAACACATTAAAACCCGCAATTCACCACTAGACGTAACAAATGCCTTAATCAGAAAAGACTAAAAAAAGCCGTGCTCTAACGGGAAATTTCGAAAAAAATTCGAGACAAGCTATTAATACGAAAATTATTAATTGTCCAATAAGCCGGAGCCGGTCTGCAGACTTAGCTGGTATGATGATTATATTGTGCGCTTGTCAAATATTCTCCATTTCATAATTACTTTAGCTGCGGTTTTGTAATAGAAACTCGGATTAATGTGGCATTTAAATTCAACAAAAGAATGAAAAATGTTGATTTCAAAAAAATGTTTGACTTCAATATTTGACTTCAATAAAATTTGTTCAGTTCATCTTTAACTTTAATTTGTATAATTATGTCTTTAACTGACCCAAAATGAGATTGACACTAAACTGAAATTACCGGGTTCAGTTTACTTTACCAAATTCAGTTCAGTTGTCTTCGACACATTTTCTCTATATTCTTTATTCGGTAAAGTAAAGGTATGTATTTTATTTTTTTCCTTAAAAATACAACGAAAATATACAAGTTTCTTCCTGTGGGTGGAGCTTACACTATTGAAACCACGAAATTTTTCCTACACTATTTCAAATCTATAAGCCTTACTTCGGACCAGAACGCTGGAATTGGCCTGGATCAATTCTCCATTTGGAACTGGTCCCGTGTAAACAGAGCCTTAATGAAACAGATAGTTTGTTTTTTACAGTTTTTTTACAGTATTTGTTTTGTGGATATAAATCATGAAACTGAAACAATCAGTCTCCAAAACAAACAGCAGTTGTAATTGGAGAGTATTTATTACAAATAAACTGACATATCAATTAGTTAACTTTCTGTTCTACCTTAGTTTTAATGCTAGAATGACCCATTTGTTTATTAATTTTCGAAGGTGATTTCGAAATTACGTCTCAGTTAAAAATATATAATAATAAATTATTGATAACTGAAACAATATCATGCCGACGAATTTGTCAAATTTGTGTCCTTTAGTTTTGTCATTGCTACAAATGTTGGCTTCAAATTGTCAAAACTCTGTACATAATTAACTTTAAATCTTAAACTACATGCACTACCAACTAACCATAAGATTTAGATGCACAAGGGAAACTCCGAAAATATTTAATTTCAAAATTCTTGTCGACAGCTCAAGATTCCTGAGCAGGCCATTATGCATGGCTAACCAATATCTCAGCTGTAATACAGTTTTTAACTATCAAAAAAATGTTGTTTCAACTAGAGTATCTTTAGGACTAGTTTATAATAAAGCTAAGGTGGCAAGGAACTAGATTTTTTGTGAAACTCAACGCAAAAAATGTCTTCAGTCCACACCTTCGTAATATATCCTTTTTCATTAAACAGTAAAAACCAGCACAAAAGAAACTGAGGATTTAGAACCTCCAGGCTAAAAATTGAGCAATTAAGCACCCAATATATAAGAACCAGACATAAATTTTATATTCAACCATTTCAGCCTGTCACAGAAAATCAAAGGTTCTTTTATGCGGCTTTTTTATTGCAATAAATCCTAGTTTGGATTATCAGCTATATATGCTTCAACTCAAATTATAAGATCGGCTTTACTACAATTGAATTCATCAGATAGTACATTTTAAAGACAATAAAAACTAAAATACCTAAAATATATCATATAAAAGTTCCACTAATACTGGTAATATTCAAAATGTTGTCAATGACGCATCAGACATCAAATTATGTTTGTATAAATACATGCAAAGATTCAAAAGATGGAAAGCTTTGCAGCAAGTCTTCTTTGTCAACATCAAGAATTTTACAACTTTTTTCAATGTTGTTAAGCGCGAAGACGGTTTCTCAGTTTCCGAGAAAAATATGTTCTCGTGCAGTTTATCTTTACGGACATATCATGAGTCATTCGTGACTTCAACCCCTTTTGGGTACATCAGGTATGCCAGCCTGTTTTGACATGATTATTTTACAAGCCAAAACGTGTCATTCAGCAAGTACTGAAAATGAGAAAAACTTTAGCAAGTATATACAAGCAACGGGAACCACGTACCTTTATGGCGCCAATCCAGCCACATACTGATGTGGTGTCGCCGTCTTGGCTAATTAATAACTTCTTAATCATGAAACTACTTTCGTTTCAAACTAACGTACTTTGCTACCTTCAGTCAGCAGTCACTCACGTCAACACAGATATGGATAAATTTGACATTTGAAAACCCGCATTTTTTTTGCTGTTTTCGAGTCTTAGACAAAAAAAGGCCCAACACTATAAAAAGAAGTTCGTTTTCAAGTTTATCTAGATCACGCTGAAATTTTTTCTCATGCTGGCAACCAAACTGTGTTAAGGCGGCGAAATACGAGACACAAGAACTCTCAACTTGTCCCGCAACATTGTTGCTTAAATTTGCAGGTTTTTGATCGATGTTGCGCGTTTTTCACCTCGCGATCTCAACTTATCACGCAACAAAAAATAAGCAGGGAGGTAGCCATGGTAACCAGACCACAGCGATAGCCATGGCAATCGGACCACAGCTTTCCACCGGTACCCGTCACACTGATCAAATCAGTGGAGTATGTATTACCAGTTAAGAAACCTACCAAAGACCAGAGGCGGAAGGGCGGGGAAAAACTTACGATGCAAAGCACCCAGTATTGCAAACCGTGGCACTGCAACTAAGCCCCTGAGAATATGCGCTGGTCCCCCAAGACTTCTTAGGGCTTGATTATATAAACCGAGCTGATTTCTTTTGTTCTCTTTTCCCTTGGGGCCACAAAAAGTCAGTCCGCTCAGGAGCCCATTATAATCAGGCCCTTAGGGAACCGCTGTACAGTCTGCTTGCTTTGTCTTAAAAGTGTGAACTTTTCTCTGCAGCATAGTGAATATTCCACGCCTCGTATTGAATGTTGCAGAGTGGTGCATGATAGAATGATAGACGCTGCAATTTTTTCTGCAAAAAATCCTAAAATTGCTATGTCAGCGCGAGAAAATTATTGCAACATGTGTCAACTGTACCAGTTAACGGGACAGCTCAGTATTGAGCAGTACCAAGTCGTTTATTGAGTCTTGACTCAGCCTACAACTTGCAACAGCTAACAACTAACAGCAACTAACCCAATTGTCTTGTGTACGCTCTATTTAAGGCTTACTCTAATACAGACCGGTTTCCGTGGTGCCATGCATGAATATTACATCTGAATATGCTAATAGAAATGGGCGTACAGAACTCAGTAAGGTGCTTTCCATAAAGTAAATAGTTGTAAGAAGGATCATTTAACGATCAGCTGAAATGTAAGAAATGTAGTGAATATCAAGATAAGATTTGTGTAAATTAACAGAATCTAGGTGCTATAATTACAAATAACCAAATTAAAGTCAGGGCGTGTCAACTATAATTAACCAGATTAACCAGTCTTCCACTGCGCAACGCGCACTGACCGGTACAGATCAACAGCTGAGGGTCAAACTCAACAGCTGTGATTTAAAGTTCAATCTTTCTGATCAAAAGGTAATTAGACGATAGTAAGACATGGTGTCTCTGACTTTATTAAAGGTCGGTCTTTCTGGTCGATGTCCCGGGGGGGGTACTCCCATATATTTGCTATACGGGTACGTGCCGCCAAACAGGGTATGGTTTTCAGCGATTTTACTCTTGAACAGGGTATATAAAATAGCTCTTTCTCTCTCTGGAACAGGGTAGCTTTTTTACAAAGTACGTCTGGATGTTGCAAAAACGTCGCTCTGTAATTAGGTACCAAAAGAAATCAGTCGGAAAATCAGATTGACTCTTCATTAAATGCTTGACAAAACCGATAACAGAAACTATTGCATGTAAAAACGCAAAACATTTCACTGGGACAGGGTATATTTTTGTGGTACTTACTCTGGAACAGGGTAGCGTTTTAAGCTTTTTTACTCTGGAACAGGGTCAGGGTTTGAGGGGCTCAGCGGCACGTCCCTACCCAAAACTGGAAGGAGTACCCCCCCCCCCCGGGTCGATGTTAAGACATGCTAGCTCTGACTTTATACACACCTTAGGTTATTATTGATGTGTTGACTTTGACCTCATGCAAACTATCATTAAAATGGTCAACAGTTCCAGGGGGGACTCCATTGTAAAAGGATCGGCTATGCTCGTCGGAAGTTTTTAAAACTACCGGCCTAAAAGATACCGAAAGTCTTTTAAGAAGGGCGTGGCTGGACGATTTTTAACCCCTAAGGGATACCAGCGATAACAAGCTAATGAACATTATTATGATGAACATAAAATTGGACGGTCGACATGCTTTTTGTTGGGCAAATTTCTTCCAGTTTGAGAACAAGATAATAAGCGATGGGCGATACGACGAGCATACCCAATCCTTTTACAATGGAGTCCCCCCGCCGGCAACAGCTGTACATGCTCAAGAGCTGCACGTAATTTATGAAACTAAATATGCTAAAGATATTTTAACATTTCCAAAATGATCAAAATTATGTTTCGTGACACATGTATTTCCGGCTTTAGATCTAGTGGACGTGACGACCACTATCACGCTATAGATAGCGTGACATTGTAAGCCGCCGCCCGAAAAAGGAGTTTACTATTAAATTTGTCACATCGACAATAGTTAATATAAAATGTTTCCAATTCGTAAAGATTAGGTCCTTAAACTGACGAAGATATGAATTTTTAAAACTAAGCATTTTTGCAAAGAAATGTAGGTGAAAACGCATCACATGCATTATTAGACTCAGCTGTATGCATACATTTCTTTGCAAAAACTGCTATGAACATATGAATTCTTAGATATATTCATATCTTTGACAGTTTAAAGGTGAAACTTTGCATTTTTCTATTATCGACGTGACAAATTTAAAAATTTTTCTTAGCTCCTTTTTTGTATACATAGAATATCCTACAATCTCACGCCTGTATAGTATGAACAATGGAGGGAGGGGAGAGAGCCTCGTCTGGAAGATCACTTCCGGTTAAAGGGGCTCATCCTTTAGCTTTTTACTTATTTTAGCTTTTTACTGATGTTAAGGCAGGTGCTGGAATACGCTTATAAAAAGGTATTACTACTTAAACATACCTTAAGTTATTTAGCAAGTACAAAATTTCAGCGATTTTGACGAACTCGCTAAAATTCGTTAAATTATATGTTGTCGATGAAAATATCAGGAAGTTCCGGCATAAGGGAATTAAATTATGCCACACAACATATGATACGATTTTAGGTTTTCTTCAGGTTTTTCTTTTTTTTTCAGTTTTTTTTTTTCGCGGACATGAAGTTCTCAGAACTTTGGGAACCCTGTGCTTTTTGCCCGCCATTTTGTTGTGACGTGTCGTGATATGCGCAGTAGGGGCGTGCGCATTGCAAAAGTTGTTTCAGAGCTGAGTTTACGGAGTTTATCATCTTTTTTCTATGTTTTCTTGGTAATACAAGCGAAAATTGAACTCACTAAGGATTAACAGAGTCTTAAACACGTTAATTTAGTCTATATTTAATACTAGAATGCATTCAAAAATAGGAGCTTTTGTTTTGTTGGTGGCGTTCGTTTGGACGCCATGTTGGGCTTTCTATCTACCTGGGCTAGCTCCTGTCTCGTATTGTCCAAAGGAGAAGGAAGATCAGGGATGCAAGGTAAGATGTTAAAGCGTTGGTTTCTTGATCTATGAGAGTTTTCAAAGATTCTTCTTGTTTAACATGATCACTTCACAAAACAATACTAAGCTTAGTCAATTTCGTTCTACATGAGTTGACGAGTTGATTTGCTGATAAAGACTGTGCTTCGGGGTTTTACGTTGTTTTAGTCTACGTGGAAGCTCTCAACGAAAAGATCAAGTTTATATTGTTGATTAAATAAGAGGGAAAAATTAATTCGTATTGAAACCCATGAGTTGTCAATATAAACAACCGAACATCCCTTGCTTGTCATGTTTGAATATCTGCAGTGGCTGTTTGCTGTCATGGATGCGAAAACCCATTAAAGAAACACGTGTTTATAATTATATCACTTATTACACCTCAATCCTTTTACCTGAGCTTCATACGTGGACAAATAGATGTGAAAGTGGGATGTGAAAAGCACTTCTCATCATTTACATATTCATTATACTTAAACTCTATTATTTACATAATAATTTGATTTATGCATCCTTTTTGCAGTCAAAAATTGACTTGTTTGTGAACCGACTTGATTCAGTGGATTCTGTTATTCCATATGAATATTCAAGGTAATTAGATCACTGGTATATCACTGCTTCTTATAAGTTTGTTGGTGGGATTTTGTATTGTTTTATTGCATTCAGTACATAAATTTCTTTCAATCATGATAACTTTCGAATCAGTTTCATTGTAATCTCATCTAAGCCCCTTGTGGCTTGTTAAAAAATTATTCTTGAAAATCATGCTCACTTTTGTCTCTTGGAAGTTGTATCAAATTGATTCTAAATATCAAAACTGTTGTCAAACTACTTGTTAAAACAGGAACTTATCCAGGTGAACGGAGATTTTATTTTCAACCAATCAGAGCGCGTTCAGTATTTTTGCGAACGGCCCTCGTCCCCAGGCTACTTACTTCACGGTCGACGAGTATGAGAATCCACCATTTTGCAACTGGAGTTTATAATAAATTGTTTTCAATCAAGATTTGTGGTGAACAACTGTAAATTTAGTCTTCTTCCTGAGACTGTCTAACGTGTAAGTTATTGTTGTACAAATGTTTGTAAGTTTTTATGATAAACTTTTTATTTGGCATTGTGTACTGTACTTAAGTTAATTATTCCGTTCAGTTGATAAATATAAAATTAAAGTTATTAGCAAATTCATGCAGTTGTAGACTCGCCAAAACCCTCAAGTATACTTCCATATCGAAAAAACTCATTTTTAAAATCATAGCCCTTATTTACTGTGCTGTTAAGCACGATATTCTGTTTGTAAACCGATTTCCTTTGGGAGACTCGCACCTGATCAACACGCTCGCCTCGGTCAACTCTCAAAATTAAAGAAAGAAAACAGCCAAAACACTGAGCGTTAAAATGACGATACCAACAGCTTATTTTCATATTTTAGGCTAAATCTTTCTTAAATGCATAAACATATATTCGCTCATTAACTTTAGGAGTGAAATATTTTCGCAGAATGATAAGTTCTTGCTCCTTCAACATATCGTGACGGTATTGCGTGACACAGTTTTGATCGCTGATAAAACGATGGCAAAGCGACAGGAACAGTCAAAAATTAAAGGGAGACTTCTTTCAAACTCTTTTGCTAATTTATGTGATTAAAAGCTTTCAGAAATAATTTTTCTGATATTTTGCTTGTTCATCAAGGGACCTGGGGACCAGGGCCGTTCATTTTGTCCAATAATGCTTTGCACGCCGTGTTCACCGTTCACCTGGATAATCTATCACTGTCATTGATTTTGATTGAAGTTTTATATTTCATATGGTATTAATGCACTTATCATTTGCTTCCCTGTGGGTTGGGGGTATACATTACAGTCAGAACAGTGCTTGTGATTTGTTCAAATAACAAAGAACAGTAAAACAAACAAAGGACAGAGATTACATGTAGAACAAAAGGCATTGTTCATCATAATCCACACATTCTTTGTTTTTGTTATTTGAACAAATCACCAGCTTTGTTCTAATGGTAGTGGTCGACCTGTGGGTTGACCCCCGGGACACCCCTGGGGAATTGTTTTTCGTGACAAACAAAAACCATCTAAAGCCCCTGGGTAAAGGGCATAAAATTAATGACAAATAGCCCTTCTAAATAATGGCAAGCTCATAGCCGTCTTCAGTCATTGGCTCCTCGCGAGCAAATCAACCAGCAACTGACGAAGGACCTGTCGTTCACCGAGTCCGAAACCAGTCTTGCATTAGCAACAGTTCTAAACGAACTGACAAGATGACTACACATTTACAAATTGCAGCCTCACTCTGCTGGCTTTTATAATGGTATTACAGTACAAAACAGTAGAAGAAAAGAAGAATCTGCTTATTAATAGGGTTTGACATCGAAATTTGGCATTGAAATGAAATAGAATGGCGCAAAAAAACTTTGGTCTAGAGTGATATACTGCTACCCAAAAGTCGAACATGTCCCCATGGTCCAGTGATGTCGTTTCCAATACTAAACAACTCCCCTTGCCCCTGGGGGAAAAAGAAATACCAAAACTGTACCATTCCCCCTGGGTTCCTGTGGGTTCCCTGGGGGTGTCCTTGGGGTCGACCCATGGGGAAGCAAATAATAAGTGCATAATATATTACATTTTTATTTTGTTAATGTGGTCATTTTTTCCTTTTAAATTTCAGCTTTGATTTCTGTGTAAAAACTGGAAAAACAAACTCACCATCAGAAAACCTGGGACAGGTACTCAACAAATCATTTTAACATGCTTTTTTGGTTGACCTGATCAGTGATCTTTCAGAAATGAGAGAAAATGTTACTTCCAGATCAACGTTTTCTAACAGATAGCATTCCAAGGGGTAGTTCTTCCAGAAGGAAGAAACAAGCAACAGAATAATAACCATGGGTGCCCAACGATGAACCTGACCTGGGGTGACTTCAATAAAACATTTACTCTTGTAATTTACAAGTGCAGCTATTGTTTTAGCTTATACATGTACAAGTCTTACTGAAGTCACCTATGCAGTCAACATATAAATAAGAAAGTCAACATATAAATAACAAAGCAAGCTGCAATAGAAGGGCCCTGTGACTATCCCAATAAGACACACTATACACATCATTGATAATAACATGCCACCGTTATTGTTAATAACATTGCCACTTTTTGATAGGGACATGTCACTCATAGTAAACCATCGGAATGGCACCAAAGTCCTCAGTACAATAATATATACTGTATAGGCTTCCACATTCCATGTTGTCAAGAACACATTCAGAAATTTGAATTAACAGTTTTGTTTGGATTTTGAAGGTTGTATTTGGTGACAGGATAACCTTGTCTTCATATAATGTAAGTATTTTACCACTAGTGTGACATTACATTGGTATTGTGGATTATTCACCTTAGTGACGGCCATAATCTTGGACAGAACCTCCTGGGACACTCTCTGTTTCTAATGTAATTTTCTTTCCGATTAATGGAATACATTTTTCAAAAGATGCATCAGCTAATCTCTCTCCCCTTTTCAAAGTGTGGGAAGTGCATCCATAACTTGAAACAGAATTAACAGGCTGAAAAGTCCCAAGGATTTTGTCTAGGATTGCAGTTTAAGTCTTACTCTGTAATCTCTGGGAGCAATGGATGCAAAGAAGACTACAGATACTATATTATTATATAACAGCAATATAAAACAATTGCTTATGCCTTTGTAATGTGTTGTAAAACTCAGGATGATTTAGATCACTGTCTTGTTTGTCTATTATATGTTACCTCTGCATTTTGATTTTTGTTTGCTTATGGCCATTGTGGCTGCACGAAAACATGTAGGGAATGGAAAATTGATGAATATGTTGTCGTTCTTTGCAGATAACATTTAAAGTTCCTTCACAATGTCAACTACTTTGTGAGAAAGAATATGATCCCAAAAACGTCAATGAGATGAGAAAATTAGACTTCTTGAAGAATGGCATTGCTCTCAACTATCAAAACCACTGGTATGTTGTAGTTGTTAATTATTCTCTTCTCCTTTTTGTTGGCATGTGATAGTTAGCCCTAAGGACACAGCCATCTTTCAATTGGTGTCTCCTTGGGTCTCCACAAGAGATGTCTCTTTTATGGGTACTGCTAGGAGTAAATGAATTGAAAGGTTATAGAGTATTTCTACTATTAAATCAACATTTACCAATCAAATTCTGGCTGGATGATGCCTCCATCTACTCCCTTCCCCTCCCCTCTGTTCTGTCATCTGCAGGAACACATACATATATGATAATTTAGATTTGGATAATACGATAGTAATGTGTGTCTTCAGAAGTTATGTCTCCCAGGGTATTGATAGTTATTTACTGTCTCATGCCCCAAAGACTTCTGGAAGACTAATGTTCCAAGTTTTGATATTACACACACACAAATAGTACCAATAACTGCAAAATTTGGACGTTTGAATTGACATTTTTGTACAGGATTATTGATAACATGCCAGTTACATGGTGTTATGAAGTAACTGATGAATCGAGGAAGTACTGTTCAACTGGGTTTCCTATTGGTTGTTACGTTACTGCTGATGGTCAAGCTAGGGATGCCTGTGTTACCAGTGTAAGTAGAGATTTATGTGTTGATACGTCGAATAATATACTGCCTGTGGAATGTCTCAGTACAGACATCTCTATAATATACACACCTAAATGTTATGAACAGATCTCTAGATCCCTGCAAAATCTCCACATATTCTTTAGAGTGCTTAAGCTTCATGTACTCATGAAACAGCAGATAGCAGAGCATATCATGGTACCTTTTTTAGGGCCTGGCATTGTACATTGTAGTTTTAACACTGCGAATCATTTTGCATTTGATGTAAAGGTGAAAAATTAAGCCTACATTTAAGTAAGCACTAAATGCAAATCACCATGCACAAAAAATGTAGATCATGTGATCCTCTTTGCTGTCTGCTGTTTTCTGTGATTTCCTCTTTATTCTTTGTTTGAAAAACTTCTATATTTTGGACTCCCTCTATTATTTATTGGATGTGGACCAACCAGGGGCCTGAAAATCATTACTATCACAAAAAGGGTTTTGTGAGTCCTTTGTGACACCATTTTCCCAAGTAGATACTCCCAAGTCCAATTGCCATTGAGCATTTTAGTTCTATACCTTCCAGATAGCCCAAAATTCATTATACTATTTCTCTGATAAATGTTATTGACTTAGCTTGTGAATGAGGATTATATTTGTTAATAAAACAAATAATAATTCTATTGCTGTTTCTCATTATTCAGACCAAGTTCAACCAAGCCGACACCCATTATGTGTTCAATCATGTCGATATTACTATAACATATCATAGTGGCGAAGGGGAGGACTGGATTGGTGCTAGACTTCTATCAGCAAAGCTTGTACCAAAAAGGTATTTTTGAAATGAGACCTCTGAGATATAATAAGAGAAATATGACGTTTTGTTAGTCACTCTATGAAGACATGTCGATCTAGAGCAGTTTCTATGCGACTGTGAAAATGGCACATTCCTGGCAGGAATTTTGAATGTTTTTATAGACATGATACTGATATGGTCACCACATTGTATGGTCTGTTTTGCACTCATATGACAACAGTTACTGTTCTTTCATTTTTTGCATTTTCACACTTTTGATCTTCAAGATCTTCATTTGGTAAGTTATTTTTCTCTCAAGTACACCAGCAAATATGTTTACTCTAGACCTTGAAGACTGCTTGCTGTGTTGTCTATATGAGAAACCGAGACCAGCAGATACATGTAATCTTGAGATAAAAGAGGATATTAAATCCAAGTCCGAATAGCTGCATTTTCAGGAAAGGATATTTCCAAAGAAAAGTAGGCAATGGTATTGATGTGTGACATTTTAAACCATCTTCAGGCATTTGATTACATTTGAGTTACTGAGCTACTGTATTAAAGTGCCTATCACCCATATTTTTTTGTGTTCAAACTCAGTTCTTGTTGGCAAGCATAGTGAACATCAAGATGTTTTTATCCTGTTTTTCCTAGACCCGTATTTTTTGAGATATATGGGTTTCAAATATCAAAATGCAAATTTGATGACATAAAAGGAGTCATCATTTATTATACAAAAACAAGATAATTTAAGATACTTGAATTTTTCCATTTGTAAATTATTTCCAAAGGTAAAACCTGTTGTTTAGTGAAAACTCCAGCTATCAAACTGAAGACCTCTTTTTGTAAAAGCCATGAGAAGTTGGCAGTGTTGACTCCTTTTACGTCACCACATTTGCATTTTGAAATTTGATGCCTTTATATCTTAGAAAATATGGGCCCAGGAAAAACAGGATAAAAGATCTTCACTATGCTCTCCAACAAGGACTGAGTTTGAAAATAAAAAAAATATGGGTGATAGGGGCTTTAACAATTTATATTTATTTTTATTTTTTTGTCTATGTGGCTCCTCATGTTTACGTAAGCCTTTGTCATTCATGTGTCTATTACATGTTGATTATAGTTGCATGGTTTAATCAAAGCAACTTGTGAAAAGTTATTGTTAAAACTGTTGGCATATTACTTTTGTGTTTGTTAGTAAGCAGTGGCAAGTGTTATAAAAACATTCAAAACTCTTGCTGTGATCATTTAACAAATTGAAGATGGTTTTCAAACGGGGTAACAGAATGAGCACACGCGCTGAAACGCATCTCAGCAGTGTGTCTGTCCTCTTATTGACACACTCTAATCAACCAATCAAATCGCGAGATTAGTATCAAGTGTTGTAAAAACCAAAATGTCAGTGCCATGCCATTTTTGCAGTAATATGAAAATCTTGCTCTATAGTTGGCCCTCAAATGGTTACCATGGTTACCACCTTGTGGCCAGGGGCAGATGCATCTCTCATGCTGCTTAAGCCTAATAGTCCAATTTCCATTTGCTAGAGTCTGATGTGCTTCTTGATAAAAGGCACATTTCTGTAAGGTTAGCCTCCTTTTCAAGAAAGACCCATGGGATTAAAATCAATTGCTTTTCTCGCTGGTATTTTTCAATAATCTACCTCGACTCGAGGCTAACCCTGCATCAATGCATCTCTTGTCTAATTTTACAGCAGTATGAACAAACTCCATCATTGCCAATGAGTTTTTAAAGCATATATTTGAGCTGCTGTTAAAGTTTTTTTTGTGATTTCTTGTAGTATTAAGCATGAGAAGCCAAATGAATGTAAGGTTGAGAATGTATTGGGAATTCCCACCAAAATCTCTGGCAAATTTAAGATCTACTACACATACTCAGTTGATTTCAAGGTAATCTTTCTTATATCACTGTCTCTTTCTATTAATTGCAGATTTCTATTTACAGTAATGTCTAAATTCACCCTGTATTCATTTAAAGCCCTTGTTATAGAAATCACTTAAATTTTTCAAGTGATAACTAACATAGTTTACTGTGCAGCACATTACCGTGGCCACCAAACTTAACTTATTTACAAGTTAGCCAATCAGAGAGTGGTATTTCATTTTGACATATATTCTCACGTGCAAAGTAGCAGTATGATATTTCTTAAATTTTCATGTCTTTTTTTGCAATTTTTCTTGCCTATAAGGATAAGCAAAGTGGATACAAAACCTCCCAGGAGAGAGAAATTTGGAGAGATGTAGCAAATAATTTGAAACAACAGGGTTCTACACTTATAGCTCATAACTTATAAAGAAGTTGATTGGGTGGCCACTGTTGGACACATCACACAGTAATATTACCAGCTGTGGACTTAATGCTCTGATGGCTTGCATGAGGATTGTTGTAATCTACAGACCACCGGCAAGTAAAGCAAAACAAGTCAATGCCTCTCTATTTTTAGAGGAGTTTTCTACTCTTGCTGAACTGCTTGTTATTTCCCCTGGTAACCTCATGATAACTGGTGACTTCAATTATCATGTGGATGATGTCCAAAACCCAGATGCCATCAAGTTCAATCGTACACTAGAATCGTTTAACTTAAAACAACATGTGAACGGCCCGACTCATGATAAAGGTCATACCTTGGATTTAATAATAACAAGAGCTGACGACAACTTGGTGTATACTACTGAAATAAAAGATCCAATGTTATCAGACCATTCTGCCATTCACTGCAACCTTCGTATGAAGAAACCTCCAATTGAAAGATCAGAAATCCAGTATCGTAAACTGCGATCCATTGACATGGAGAAGTTTACTACAGATCTTACTGAGTCAAACCTTGTACAACATTACCATGAAGACCTCTCAGATCTTATTGGCCTGTATGAAAAGACACTTCAAGAAACACTGGATAATCATGCACCTTTAAAACGTCACGTGATTACGCTTCGCCCATCCGCACCTTGGTATACTGACAGTATTGGTGAAGCCAAGAGGAAACGCCGTAAGTTAGAGCGCCGCTGGCGTGTGTCCGGCCTTTACATCGACAGACAAATGTATGTCGAGCAATGTCAAGCTGTCAACAAGATGTTACAAGAGGCAAAAGTATCGTATTATTCTTCTGTCATTGCTGACAATGCATCGAATCAGAAAACACTCTTCAGCACAATAGATAAAATGCTACATCGCAAACCAGAGCGACGCTATCCAGAGGCTTCGTCGACTCTCGACCTTGTCAATGGCTTTGCTGAATTCTTCCATAACAAGATTGTAATGATAAGAAATGAGCTAGCTGAGAGATCTACTTCCCTGAGCTACACAGATGAAGAACAGACCATGTGCTGCACGAAATTTGATAAATTCCGCGTGGTGACCGTGAACACAGTTAAAGATTACATCAGCGCCACTGGAAGAAAGTCATGTGAGCTTGATCCTGTACCGGCATCTGTTCTACGTGAGTGCGAAAACATACTTCTTCCAGTCCTTACTAACATCATCAATATGTCGCTTCAATCTGGATCCATGCCGGCCCAATTTAAACAAGCAATGGTGAAACCGAAGTTAAAGAAAGACTCTCTTGACCCAAGTGAGTATTCAAATTTCAGACCCATTTCCAACCTAAAGGTCGTGTCCAAGATAATAGAGAAAGCTGTTGCCTGTCAACTGAATGACTACCTCACAGAAAACCATCTCAATGAAACGTTCCAGTCGGCGTATAAACGCTTCCATAGCACAGAGACCGCCCTCTTGAAGGTACAGAACGATATCCTTCGTGCTATTGATAACCACAAATGTGTCGCGCTCCTACTGTTGGATCTATCTGCAGCGTTCGACACAGTAGATCATAAGCTGCTTATTGAAAGGCTCTCAAGCCGGTTTGGCTTGAAAGGCCAGGTGCTTGCATGGTTTAAGTCGTACCTACAAGATCGAACGCAAGTAATAATGATCGATGGAGTAAAATCCGCTGTTAAAAATGCCATCTGCGGAGTGCCTCAAGGGTCAGTCCTTGGCCCAATACTGTATGTGTTGTACACCGCACCAGTCGCCGACATCATCAGGCGCCATGGTCTTGGTTTTCATCTCTACGCGGATGATACACAGCTCTACCTGGCTTTTGAGCAAACTACCGCCGACCAGCGGGTG
Organism: Telmatactis stephensoni; assembly: GCA_029948255.1. NCBI lineage: Eukaryota > Metazoa > Cnidaria > Anthozoa > Actiniaria > Isophelliidae > Telmatactis > Telmatactis stephensoni. Next base: position 127,982 of record JALIZF010001907.1, read on the forward strand.
TCGTTATCGTGTATTGAGTCTTGTGTAAAAGAGATTGATTCATGGATGCTATGTAATAAGTTAAAGCTAAATGGAGAAAAAACGGAATTGTTGGTGCTGAGCGCCCACCATCGTCCAAGTCCATCAATTGATCACCTACATGTGTCTAACGAGAGTATTCAACCATCTACTTCAGCAAGAAACATTGGCGTGATTTTTGACAAACACATGTCCCTGGAACAACATGTCGGAAGCATCTGTAAGACATGTTTCTTCCATCTGCGCAACATCTCAAGAATAAGGAATTGTCTCTCAAAATCAGACACTGAAATCCTCGTCCATGCATTTATCACAACAAAACTCGACAGCTGCAACTCTTTACTATATGGACTGCCAAAGTTCCTCATCGACCGCCTCCAGAATGTTCAGAACTCAGCAGCCAGGTTGGTAACCAGAGAGAAGAAATTTCAGCACATCACTCCAATTCTCAAGCAATTGCATTGGTTGCCCGTTAACAAACGTATTGCATACAAGATACTTTTAATCACGTTCAAGGCACTTAATGGTCTAGCTCCTCATTATGTAACGGATATGCTACGACCCTACCTTCCTACAAGAAGTCTGCGATCATCTACAAAGAATCTACTTGAGATACCATCCACCAACTTGGTAAAGTATGGCCAACGGTCCTTTTCTTATGCTGCCCCCAAGCTGTGGAATGAACTTCCCGACCATTTACGCAAGTGTAAAGACCTAACAACTTTTAAATCAAGTTTAAAGACTTTTTATTTCAAGACAGTTTTTTGTTAAATTTTTGTTTTTAATCGATGTAAAGCACTATTGAGCTACAGGAAATAGCGCTCTATAAGTTGCATATTATTATTATTATTATTAATATTGCTGAGTTATAAACACATTTTCTATTTACACTGTCTAAATTTGCCCTGTTTCATTTAAAGGCATTGTTGTAGAAATCCATTATTTATTAAGTGATGTACAATACCATGGCCAACCAACATAGCATTTTTACAAGTTAGCCAGTCAGAGAGTGGAATTTTGTTTTGACGCACATTCTCGTGTTGGAAGTAGCATTGTGACCTTTCTTTAATTTTCATGTTTTTTCAAAATATTTCTTGTCATAATGACAAGAAAAGGGTAAACAAAATCCCAGGAGAGCTGAATTTGGAGAGATGTAGCAAATAATTTGAAACAACAGGTTTCTACACTCTTAGCTTATAACTTGTAAAGAAGTTGATTGGGTGGCCACAGTTGGAAGTGTTGCACAGTAATAATTATTACCAGTTGTGGTCTTAATATTTCTGAGTTATGAATGTTTTAAATGTTCTTATGCTAATAGGCCAAATTGGCTAACATGTTGCTATATACATTTCTACCGAATTCAAAAACTCTGAGAATACGATTCTTTGTCTTTTATCATATAAAAGTTTTGGTAACAAAAATTCTTATTCCCAGAGGTTTTGAATTGGGTAGAAACATACATAGCAATGCGTTAACTGATTTTGGTCTGTCTGATGATATCAAAGTAGGCAACATTTTTTTCATAACAAAAATAATTATTATTCAATCCAAAATAATGGAAATTTTTCCAATTGTAAATCATTTCCATAGGTAAGAGCACTTGTTGGAAAATACCTCATTTGGTGCAAATTCCTTCTTTGATGTCATCTCTTTTGCATTTTGAGATTTGAAACTTTAAATTTATATATTGGAAAATATGGTCAGAATATTAGAAATATGAAATTATTTTCACTAGAGTGGTTTTCATTAACCTGTGAAATACATTTAAGCGTATTACCCTTCATCACACTTCAATTCTTTTATTTTTCATTGTGTCTATCTGACTATTACATTATGATTAGTACACTTTGTTTCACGGGTTAATGAAAACCACTATGTTATCTAATAAGAATTGATTTTCAAAATAAAAAATTGTCATGGGGACTTAATTGAATGTATAATGCATATAGTGTATTTGTTTCAGTTGAATAAAATTGAAGATGGGCTTTTAAGATCGTGGAAAAGTAGAATCTAATGTTTAAAATAGTGTGATTTACTACTTGTATTTAGAAACGGATATTGAAGTGTTTTTGGGTAGTACAGGATACACTCAACTTATTATTTATTAATTGTAATATCAAGTATTGTAAAAAGCATTTAACGTAGACAAAACACAACTGTGAAGAATAATATCACATTGATGTACAAACCAGTTTTATATCTATGTAATATTATTTTTATTAGCTTGAATTAAAATGTGATATTCTCTCTGTACAGGAGGATAACAGACTAAAATGGGCTTCACGATGGGATTACATTCTACAGTCTATGCCACACACAAAGATCCAGTGGTTTAGGTAATAAACACATGAAAATATTGAATGAATGAATGGATGGATGGATGAAAGTGAAATAATGGATAGTGGATGAAAATAAATGAATAAATGGATAAAAATTAATGAATGATGGTTAATGAGTGAATGAATAAATAGATGGATGGACAAAAAATGAATGAATGGATGGATGGATGAAAATTAATGAATGGATAGGAATGGATGGATGAAAATGAAATAATGGATGGTGGATGAAGTTGAATGAATTGATGAATGAATGATAAGTGGATGGGTGAAAGTGAATAATTTGAGGGTTGTAAATGGGCTTATGGAAAGATGAAAATGAATGAATGGAAATAAATGAGTGAATGAATGGATGGGCTGAAATTAAATGAAAGGAGGATGGATGAAAATGAATGAATGAATGGTAAAAATGAATGGATGGATGAAAATGAATGGGTGGATGAAAATGAATGGATGGATGAATGGAATGGGTGAATGAATGGAATGGATGAAAATGAATAAAATGGATGAAAATGAATGAATGGATGGAAATAGATGGATGAAAATAATATAAATGAAAATATACTAAATTTTAAACTGTTTTTTTCCTTGTCTCTAGCATCATGAACTCCCTTGTTATTGTTCTGTTCTTGTCTGGTATGGTTGCTATGATAATGCTAAGAACACTACACAAGGACATTGCTAGATACAACCAGGCTGATGCTGGGGTAAGAACATGCAAAGCTAGAGCATTGCAAACATCCCCTTCCCCCTCTTCCCTCCCCTCCCCTCCCCTTCCTTTCCCTTTCCCTTCCCCTCCCCCTCCCCCAGAGCCTGTTCACAGGCTAACAAAATAAGAGATCTTAAACGAAGATTAAAACCTAAAAATAACTAAATTTATATTATTTAAGACTTTTGTAATACCAATTTGAAAGTTTTTCTCTCAGAATACAACTTTTTTTTTTAATTGAGGTCCTGATATTTTCCAATAATTATTTTTAATACCAAAAAATAAAATGTTTATTCACATGTAGGAGGATGCCCAGGAAGAATTTGGTTGGAAATTAGTTCATGGTGATGTGTTCCGTGCTCCTAGAAAGGGAATGATGCTATCTGTGTTACTTGGGTCAGGTTCCCAGATCCTTATCATGACATTTATTACTCTTGGTAAGATTCTTTAGTAAAGATATCTTTGGGTTACCATCAAACTAGTGGGTTTGAACTAGTGAGGTTACTAAGTAGAATCAAGAGACCATAATACTAAGAGAGTGAAACTCAGTATTGATGTCTGTGTGATGTTCGTGGTGCCTAAGGCTATTTTTAGTAATTTTGCCATCACACACACAAAGCTCTTAAACAATAGAATTCAAATGCTGAAAGCAAATTAATGGTCCTATCCATGCACACGTCAAAAATCAAATTCTATTGTTTAAGAGCCTTGCGTGCACGTTGGTAAAGTTACTAAAAATAGCCTTGGGTGCCACAAACATTGCATAGACATCAATACTGAGTTTTGCTCTCTTAGTATTATGGTCTCTTGGCAGAATAAGAGACTAGGATGGCTGACAAAGCTGTTTACAAAAATGGCCTAAGTTACTTTAATATTGAGGCATTGATATTAATTACTCTTAATATCAGAGTGTCCACATTGATTTTCAATGAAGGGGAAATAGACCTGTTTTTATGATGCATGAAAATGTTATTCCTGCTTTGTTCATTGAAAATTAATAGACATTTATAAATTATTATTATTATTATCCTCATTTTTTGAAAAGTACCTGCAGATGATGAGGTCCCTCATAAAATCAACTTCTCATTCATTCTCATTAATTCATCCATTCCGATCATTCTTTAGTATTTGCATGTCTTGGGTTTTTGTCCCCTGCAAATCGTGGTGCTCTAATGACCTGTGCCTTGGTGTTGTTTGTATGTCTTGGTTCGCCTGGTGGATATGTATCATCAAGAATTTACAAAAGTAAGTTACTTGCTTATATTATAGACCTTCGTCACAAAAAAGTGAAAGGTGTCTACTGGATATAACTAGGCCCTCATTTGAAATAGCGGGTGTAACTTTTAAGGAGCAAGGATGGCACAGTTGGTTAGTGCGCGGCCTTCAGTGCGAGAGGTCCTGAGTTCGATCCCCAGTGACTTCACATCTTTGTTTCGACTTCTTTGAGTCCATTGAGTCCATGAAGGTGTGGACTCATTATAGAATAGTGTAATCATTTGTCTAACAAAGTAGCTATAGCTGAGACATTTGCAGTAAGCAACAGCATTAGCTACTTGCACTTAAGTGAAGGACTTACATCTGTAAATGTGTTTGTTTTTTCTCCATTCCAGTGTTTGGTGGTGAACGTTGGAAGTCTAATGTCATCCTGTCCTCTTTCTTTGTACCTGGGTAAGTCTAAACTGAAGATGTTTACATTGTCTGTTTCAACAATGTTGTAGTTGTACTTATTACTATTTCTTTGTTCACTTTCAGGGTTGTTTTCAGCATATTCTTTATGCTTAACCTGGTTCTCTGGGCTGAAGGTTCTTCAGCAGCAGTTCCATTCACAACATTACTAGCTCTCTTGGCTTTATGGTAAGAAACTCTACTGACAACCAGGTTTGCTGACACAAGCCTGCTCTCTACATCAGTCAGGGTTGTCCTGGATGCCCAACAATCCTTATCTTTATTTTTTGGAACAGTTGGCACTGTATTTTTACATCCATTTAATCATGTTTCTAGCATAGACATTGTGGCAAGAAGACAGCCAAAATGGCTGACTGGTTATCCAACTTCAGTTGGCTACTTGTGTTTCATTCTGCCATTATTGCTAACGAACAAAATTTTTCAAGCTTGTTTTTAAATATGTCTGTCTTTTATTAGTCATCAGCTTCATTCTACTTTAAATCTTTATGACAAGTTGCTACCCTGGACCTGGGTTAAGATGAATGGTTTTCTTTGGATTTAATCCGGGGTTAGCTCTAATCATCTTTCAAAAGATCCAGGCCCTGGTGTGTATCATGTAGTTCACTAAATGTCATTTTTGCTTGTAGGTTTGGTATTTCTGTACCACTCACTTTCCTTGGTGCTTATCTTGGTTTCAAGAAAATGGTAAGTTCAACCTTGTTATTTGGGACTAAAACACCAACAATGTTTACAATGATTTTAATGTCTCATATAATTATATTATAATTGTATCTTATTTTGCAGCCTATTGAACAACCTGTTCGAACCAATCAGATTCCAAGACAAATTCCTGACCAGGTAAGAGTGTGACTTCATCTCTTTTCCTAGAAAAAATTGTGCAAATAATAATAATAATAATGAACTTTATTTAAGGAAGGTTTAAAAATACTTCTAAAGTATACCAGTTTAGCATAGCTAATCTTACACTGGGCCTTCGAGATTTAATATTGTAAAGTTGTCCTCCTTATCCTGCTATCACAATACTGTTATCCTTTTGATATAATGCTGTAAAGAGAGAAAATGAGATTCCTTCATAATAATTTTATTGTTGCTTATTTCAGAGTATTTATACCAGACCATTACCAGGAATCGTCATGGGTGGTATACTGCCTTTTGGGTGTATCTTTATCCAACTATTCTTCATCCTGAATAGTATTTGGTAAGACACTACCGCATTTACTCGAATAAGCACCTCCCCTGAATAAGCGCCTCCCCCGAATAAGTGCCCCCTTTGGACAAAAAAAATTAAGAAGGGCCTCCCCCAAATAAGCACCTCGCACCTTGTTATAGTATACTAATACCAGTACTGTTGTAGTAGTATAACATTGATATTATTGATATTAAAAGAAAAGCATACTTTGACAGTTGTTATGCCTTTCCTCCCATTGAATAAGTGCCTCCCTTGAATAAGGGCCTCCCCCAGAATAAGCGCCCCGTTTTAGACGTGAAAAAATTATTAAGCGCCAGGGCTCTTATTCAAGTGAATACAGTATTATCTGTTTAATATCTGTATCATCATTCGAAAGTAGAGAAGTCTAACCTCCAATATGAGCTACGCCATGGTCATTTGAAGTTATGTGCTGTGAAAATGAGCATGCTACAGCCATCTACTAATTATTATTAGGATATTATTAAGGTATATTTTTCCATTAATTCCAGGTCACATCAGATTTACTACATGTTTGGGTTTTTGTTTGTGGTTTGTCTAATTCTTGTCCTGACTGTGTCTGAAACTGCGGTTCTTCTTTGTTACTTCCACCTTTGTGCCGAGGTAAGTTTGTAGTCACATTAGAGAGATTAAGCATCACGTACATGAGAAACGGCAAAGAGGATCACGTGACCTGCTTTTTTCATGTCTGGCGTTGCTGTTTCAACGCAAGGATGGATCATTTTGCATTTGCCGTAAACGTGAAAAGTCACTCTTTTGTTTGAGTACCAAACGCACAACGTCAGGTGCAAAATTCATAGGTCACGTGATCCTCTTTGCCGTTTGCTGTTCCCCGTGTACGTGATGCTTAATCTCTCTATTATCCCTTGTGCATCTGTACCTTAAAAACATTGAAATACCCCAGTGGTTACCTCCCTCAGTGCCTCTGCTTGATTCTACTTATTTATTTTTTTGTGTTTAACAGGATTACCATTGGTGGTGGCGATCTTTTCTGACTGGTGGATGTACAGCCTTTTATTTCTTTCTCTATGCCATCCATTTCTTTTACACTAAGCTGACAATCAGTGGTACAGCAAGTACATTCCTTTACTTTGGATACACACTTATTATGGTTTGGCTCTTCTTCTTGTTCTCAGGTATAAAATTGTTAATTGATTTTAACTTTATTTTGATTGATAAATGAGAAGTAGTGCGGCAATGTATAAAGATGCAGTTAGAACTGAATTAAATCATTCTGTAATAAGATATCAATGATGGAGTACTTGCATTCCTGAGGACTCCAACCTGGTTGGAGTAAACTATTAAGAACATTATGTATAAAATAGGCCCAGATTGTCTTGCTTTCTTTTACAAACTTTTGAAAGGAATTCAGCTTTATGGCACTGACTTTCTGAAAGAGGGGGACATTGGGGGTTCTGAAAACTGCACAAAAAATTGTCAAAAACCCCCCAAAAAATGCAACTAAAATCACCAAAAAAATGAAACTGTATCTGAAAAATCATGCTTTTCTATCATAAGTGATACAAAAACTGGAAACCAAAAAACTGCAAAGATGATTGGGTTTCACTAAAAACGACAGTCTGAAAACTGCAAAATCCATAAACTGCAGACCTCTAGAAAACTGCCAAACTGTGACTATATAAAATAGGCAAAAATCACAAAACAGCATAAGGACAGCCCAAACCAGTAAACCCCCAATGACCCATTCCATTGCCTTCCTGGGAGACCTGCTTTGTGATAAAGGAATTACCAGCACTGGAATTGTGTGCTCTATATACCCATCATATTGAGGTCAATTTTTTCTCTGTTCACAGGTACTGTTGGTTTCTTTTCCTGTTTCTTCTTCATTCGCAAGATCTACAGCATTGTGAAGGTGGATTAACTCATGGATAGTTTAACCATCATAATTCTAGGGTAACTCTCTCTCAAGGAGAACAGCTTTCTAAGTATGAAATTCTCTTATAATACTGTGTTAACACTCCTGGATTTGAGTAATAGGAATTAGAATTTATAATAATTAGGTTCTGAAATGATGCCAGAGAAATATTTAATCTGTGGACAATTTTAGAAGTAAGAAATATGATTCCATTCTGGATACATATACAGTATCAATGAGGACAGTTGTCAAACTTAGAAAGCTGTTTATCTGTGGATCACAAGATGCTGGGTGAAAAAATAGTATGTAATGTGCTAAAGTTACGAAGTGTTTAACAATTCAATGAACAGCATAATACATATACTTTCATTACTGTAGTACAATTTGCTACTATTAAATTATGAACTATTTCACACAGACTATCTCCTTACATTGTCTACCTGCAAATAACATTTAGACTACAGTGTCTCATTAAATATTTGTTTCTTGCTCAAAGTATCACAATTTATTGTGCATATGAAATTCATAGCTTTAGGGCCAATAAAAGTTAAAAAATTGAAGCAGCTTTTTCTAAATGAGCTTGGATGAATATTTAATATAACACAGAATATTTACATGTATGTCTAAAAATCTGGACATTGCTAATGAGATTGGTTGTATCTGTGAAACTAAACCCCAGAAATAGTTTGTTTTGTGGATATTATGTAAACAGTTTATTTGCAATAGACCATTTCATGGTTCTCGTTGTTCAACCTCAGCCTTGAATTATTTTCTTTAAAGAAATTGCTACTTAAGTCCATGGTAATGTAAGGAATGCACACATCAACAAACAATAAAAAAACTTTAAAATTCCATGGGCTGTAGTCAAATTCTAAAGAATATACTGCATGCTATCAAGGCCGAGATTGAATAGAACCATGAAATGGTCTGTTGAGTTTCATTTAGCCTATGAAATAAATGTTAGTTACTTTCATTCTAAAATAGTTACTAGATAGATACAAAGTTTTTGAGAGTCCAATACCAGGACATTTTTGTCTGCTTCAGGTTCAGTTGCACCTAAATTTACCTTTTTGAGAAGCTGATCTCTGACAATGCTTGGAGTCTATAATTTTTGACCCTAACATACTACTAAGTGATTTTCCTTTGTTCGTGAAAGAGGGATGACTATTTAGTTAGTACTAGTTGATAAAGAACAAAAAACAATTTGTATAGAGTCTACTACAAGCTGTTAATTTGCCTATTCTTTCACGGATGAAGGAAAATTCACGGACGAAGGAAAAACACTCTTCAACAATTTTGTTTCATGGGTTAAGTAAAAATGTTGTTAGGACTAAAAGGACTTTCTTTTCTTCCTTTGAACATAACCCATTATTAGTCTTGGGTTTATAAATATGTATGTTAAGCAAAATCACTTGTATGTTAATTGTATCTATTTAAAACTATTGTAGTTTTAAACCTGGTTTGAAGAGAATCTGGATTGTCACTGATAGATCAGAGCAGATTCCGTGTGATTGTGAAATGGACTGTGCCATATCATGACCATGTCAGTGCTGTGATGTGTAAACAACAACAACAATTAAACAGAATTTACATAATTTAGCACTATTTAATATGTTATAAATTAATTTTAGGGCTTTTCAACTGTGTTCAATCCAATTTCTCATTCAAAATCTGCGAGAGCTCTGTAATGGAGGGATAATTTGTTGATCAAACAGATTCTGTAAGACCAGGATTCAAATGTAAGATTTACAACTGCCAGGAGCTTACTTTGCACCTTTTGCCCATTGCTTTTAATAATAATTACTTGTAAAGAAATGTCAATGTATGCTGTCAGTGTAGTAGTAATGTAATACACTTCAAGAGTCAAATTGAAAAAAAGGAGAGATACTAACAAGGAGGGGGAGGGGGGGGGGGGGGGGGTTAAAAGAGTGATTTTGCAATTGCAAATAGAGTTTTCCAATTTACAGGCTTACCTGTAGGCACTAATAGTACCAGATACTAATTGAAGGAAAGGGCTTGTGATTTTTTGATGATTTTTCAATGGTATAAAATGATATCAATTAACTTTCCTGAACCAAAAAATCAATGTCTGGACATCCATCAAAAAGTCACTTAGGTCGTTTTCACAGAGAACCCTTCAATAAGCATAATGTGTTCAATAGTGCGCAAGACTTTACACTCCACATAATCAAAAAATTTAGTCTATATCCACTCTATTAAAACCAGATTTATAACAATAATTTCTTACATTTACTTGTTTGAAAAGTGTTGCTCTTTTTATTGAATTCGTTAAAAATTGAACACGAGCTACAGTTGTTATAGAGGCTGGGCTATCGCTGGTACTATTAGTGCCAAATCGACCTTTAAGCTGGTAAATTGGAAAACCCTAATGTCTCGCATTAAATTTGCAAAAAAGATACCAGAAGGTACATATAGTGTTCGTCCCAAAGGGGAATGTTACTTTTATATAAATGTGTATTAAAAATGTGTAAGTCTGGTCCCATAATGTCAGTCTGGTCACTGGTTAAGTAGAGCACACGCCACATATCCATGAAACAACTAGAATGCACGCACTTAATCCGTGAAACATAAATAGTACAAAATAGTGCTAAATTATGGTAATTCCTTTGTTTCCTATTGTCTAATCAACACTATTTACTACTAATTTAATAGTAGTGTTTGTTTCACGGATTAAGTGCATGCACTCTACTATTTAGCACATAATAGTATTTATCAACTATTTAGTTATGGACAAACTAAGAATTCAATGAGGCATGAAATACACAATGAAATACACAATGAAACACAAAGACGGCTAGATACGTAGTCTCCTTTGCAGCCTTTTTTTGTGTTGTCACTGCAAGGCTTCAAAAAAAAGGCTGCAAAGGAGACTACTAGATACGTTGCTACTGTTATTTGCACTTCTGCTTCTGCTTCAGTGCTATCCACTAGTTGGTACAAAATAGACAATAGAGTGATCGCACTTAACCCATGAAAAAGTACAAAACCTAAATAGTAAAACATCCTTTGTTTTCCTTTGTTTAATAGTGCTAATTTGCATTATTTAGCTAGTACAATTTCACGGATTAAGTGCGATCACTCTATAATATTGGACTATGCTGTGGATGTTTTGTATGGAGGGAATTTGTAAATGAACCCCCCTAACCCCTGGAATGTCCAATTCTCTTCCATACAAACTCTCTAGTTTAGTTCTTTCTCTGAACCCCTCTCAGAATTTCCATTGTAGGGTAATGGATAATACAGTTGATGCTATCTTGTAATCTTTAGCTGGCAAAAGTCCTGAATGTCTGATTAGTGCTAATCCAAATCCAAGATTAAATCTCATGAAAACCATTGGTTTTGAATTCTGGATAAGTGGTAATATAATCGCTCTTTCAGGAACCAGGCCCAAGGCATCAGATGTTGAAACCATAACTGTTTCCTTTGTCATACTAGAGTACTAAAGTGTCATATCATAAAAGATTAATTTTTGATGTCAATTTTTGATCCCCAATTTTTATAGTGCATCATAAGTGTTTATTTAAAATTTCATGGAAATTGGTCAAATAGCAGCCAAAATATGAACAGCTAAATGTTTTGGTTCCTAACATTAGGAATCAAGCCAAAATTGCAGTGATTTGTTAGGGAAAATTATATATTAGCTGGCTATAACTCAACTGCTTCTTAGCCCCTATTCAAAATAATTGAAAAGCAAAATTTGACAAATCAAAAATTAATTTTTTATGATGTTATCACTTAGGTACTCTTTTATGAGCATTATAAAAAGTGACGACTTGTGGAATCAGTGCATTAGAGCACAAACATTAAAAGCCTGAAACAGTACCCATAGTACAAAACAGCACTAAAAAATGGAAAACAAAGTATTTACTATTTAGTTACTAAGTAGTTTCATGGTTTTAGTGTTTGCACTCTAATGTACTTGCAATATGTATAAAATGTTGTGTAATTAAGTTAAGCTTTGAATAATAAAGTTGCAATGGTGACAATTTCTGAACTTTATTACATAAAGAGATTGCAGTCAAAGCACCAATGAACCCCAAAACAGGTCTCAGACTTGGGTTGCCCAAAATCTTTGTCATCAGATAAATCTCTATTCTGAGCACAAGAACATTAGTTTCTACTTCTTATGATGAAGCCCTAGTTTAGATACCATATTTTCAATATGCTGTTCCGAGTTAAAAATCTAGTTAGTCATATTATTTGGCTGCCTATTGTATAGTGAATACTTTGGTTACTCCAAATCAAACCAGCGATTCCAAAGTTTTTAGATTCCAACCTGTATTTCATTGCAACAATAGACATCTTTCAAAAATGGCGGCCTAGTACATGAGAACGAGGCCACAAAGGCCTTGTTACCAGAAAATAAACATGCCACTTCTATTGCTATCAAAGATGATGTGTTTCTCTTCCTTTTGAAATACCTACTTTCTGTGCATTATACACGATATACTTAGACTCATTTGATGCCATGATGATTTTAGAGGCCTTTCTGGCCTCGTTCTCGTGAACCATGAGCCCGCTGTTTTTGAAAGTAGTCTAGTAATAATGTTACAGAACTTGGTTGTTATGTTCTGAATTAGGCCTAAGGCTCTGTCTAAATGAAGAAATGTTTCCATAAAATGTTTCCCGATTGGCTAAAGGCTTGACTGTGAAGAAACATTTCCACATAAACTGATGCATGCATGCACAAATTTGATGAAACAAAACTTCAACATTTTCCAGATTAGATTTTCATTTTCTAGTCAAAAATGACTTGGCTACATATTTTTGTTCATTTGGCTTAATTGGCCCTAATTATTGTCTGGCTGAAAGGGGTAGCAGAAATTGAGTGTATTTGAATCATGTTTCCTTGAGTGGCTAAACTAAAAACATCACTCTTGTATGCCCAGAAACACGAAATATTTCTCAGGTTTTGTGTGTTGGCAATAAAATTTGTTGAGAAAAACAAAGTCTCTTGCTTAGCTAAACTGGCATTTATACTGTTCTACATTGCAAAACATGCATGCAAGCGATGTTCCAGAAACATGCTTCCTTGTTTATCCAGGGCCTAAGAATGTAATGGTTTGTAGACAAAGACAGTTATCCATGGTCTAGTTGTTCGAAAGGGTGATTAATGCTAATCCTGGGTTAAAATGAATGGTTTTCTTTAGATTTAATCCTGGGTTAATGCTAATCATCTTTCGAACAACTGGGCCCAGGATACCTTATCTAGTTGGGAGGCTGCAATGCAAATTGAATTAGGCAAACTCAGATATGGACATGACGGTGTTATGGCTTTGGTAACTGAAAACTATTGCTATTCAATGGCCAACCCTTTTTGAAAAAACTCTATCAAACCACCACACCTTGATAAACTAGGCATTTTTACCACAACAGTGGCACATGATGTGGCACATGAGACTAGGCAAGTATACACAATCCCAAAACTATCCAAGGAAACACAAAATTGCTTCAATAAATTTAATATATCCAGAAGACCTTGACTTCTGATATTAAAAGGTTTAAACTACAGTTTTTCATAATGCAAAGATGGGATTGTTGAAACTACATGCAAGTACAGCTGTAAAAACTTATGTACAACAAGTACTGATAAATAGCATACAGGCATAACAGCAATTCTACTGCATTAAAACTCAACTGCAATGAACTAACTACCGGTATATCTCAAGTAAACTCTCCTGACACTGCGAGTGATATTACATTCTTTTTTGCCTTGTGTAGGAGCGTATAAAAGTCAAAACATGTAAAATACAGTCTATAAAACAATATAAAATGTTGTCTGTACAAGTCGGTATATATTCTATGCATTCAAAATAGTTCTTTACAAATATTTGGACTACAGAGCTGGTTGATCAAGGCTGTCATCGTCCTATAAAAATACACCAGAGTATTAGTAAGAACAGAGAGGAAAATGGGAGCAAATGTGGCCAATTTACATGACATCCCAAGCATGGCACCATATCCCTAATTCTGGGCACATAGACCCATTATTTACAGCACGACACCTTATCATTGTAATCATCATTTAAGCTACACAGAATGAAAAGAAGTCAAAATGAGTGTGAGGTTTGACAGGAAATCTGTCACCTCTGAAGGGCCGCACACTAGAAGGCCACACATTTAGCCAACTTGGCTACACTTGCTTCTGACATTTCTCAATAATTCCACTGACCATAAGTTTTTAATCTGGTCAAAATGCTGGACATTTTCCCAGTCATATGTTCAAATTTACTTTTTCTGAAACTGTATTGACTTACAGCACTCTTGCTATCCTGTGAATCATCAAAGAGGCCCTCTGGAAGTTTGCGTCTTTCTCGTCTTACTTGTAGAGTTGTTTTCTGGAAAATACAATGATGAAATGGGTAGTAAGTTAAGGCCATCCTGAATGGATTACCACAGCTGTTGAATGTGACAAATTGTTTTGCAGGGAGAAAATAACAGAATAGACATTCATTCCATTCAAAGAAATGGGTGGATGAATGAATGGATGGAGGAATGAATAAATGAATGAATAAATAAATGGATGGATGAATGAATGAATGGATGGATGGATGAATAAATGGAGGAATGATTGGATGAAAAAATGCATGGATGGGTAGGTGGGTGGGTGGGTTGGTGAGTAAGTGAATGGATGAAGGAATGAATAGATGGATGAGGAAATGAAGGGGAGTAAGAAGCAAGAAAATGTGCAACAAAGTTAGTTTTACAATTTGTACCTCAGCTGGTGTCTCGTCAGTTTCTTCTTCTTCACTTCCAAATTCTTTTATCTCTGTATGTGTGTCTTCCTCCTCCTCCTTTTCATCATCCAGTATAGAGTGCCTAGAAAATGAATCAACGTAAATAAAGAAAAAAATTACAGAGTTTGCATGGGAGAAAAATGGAGGTTCAGAAGATAGGGGGCTCCATTTACAAATTTCCTTTGTGGTGGGGGTATGGATATTTTCTGGAACTACACATTGTTACATGATGAGCCCACAAGTTGTGCCCAAGACCAAACCCAGCAGCAAGGGGTGGGGTGGGGGGGGGGGAGTTCACGAACCTAAGAATGTTAAACAATCACTACTTACGAGGCTTTGTCTCTGTCCTTTTTACTGTAACTTAACTTTGGTCTTTTACTAGCTTTAGTTTGACTTGCTAACCAGGACCTCTGCGATGAGGCAGGCATGCTTGAGCTATACAGCAAGGAATATTAATATCAGAATTAAATCAAAAAGGCCTTAGAAAGCTGAAGTGATTATTTCCTAAAAATTGAAGGGCTACCCATGAAAATGAATTAAGTGACTACTTTGGACATCAAAATAGTCATTTAGTCACTTAGGCTCCTTCAATTTAACTTGTGATCACTAACTACCTTTCAAAGTCCTCATCGACTTCTTCTTCTTCAGCAAGTCCAGATTGCTCTGATTCTGTTCTTTTCCTCTTCTGCTGACGACTTTCATCTTCTAGTCCACTCTCTTCTCCTGACTGCTCCTTGTCCTCCATCTCAGTCTGTGGTTTCTCTTCTGTTGCAACAGTCTTCTTGATTCTCTTTAGAGGAGCTTCTTCATCTGCACTGTCACCTTCCTGATCTGATGACGGGGTAGGACGCTTCTTGCCCTTACCTTGTCCAGCAGGAGCTTTTTGTGGACGCCCACGTCCACCTTTTGGTTTGTCCTGCTTGGCTTGTTCTGCGTCTTCTGAAATACAGTAGAAACATTCATAAACTTAGTAACATTTAAAATCAGTGTACATTGTCTGGTTGGTTCAGTTCACTGAGCATGGTTTCTCAACAGAAAGGTTGTGGTTCAAACCAATACTTGGCATCTTTCAGTAACTGAGGAGAAGGCGCTGGGTTTTCAAATTTAACTACTATTGTGGTTAGATATCCACATCTCCTTTTCTAAGGACATTACGCTTGGTTATCTTTCCACACTACAACATATTAGCCTAGTAATGGAGGAACATAAAAGGACTACACCCATAGACTGGGTTCTCTTGGCACAGGGTCTGACACTGCATTACAGGGTCCACAACAGGGGTGGATCCAGGGTTATCTTTTAGGAGGGAGTGGGGCATTATAGAAGTCATAAACTGTCCAGAGTGTCTAGAGGGTATTTTGGAAAAGCATTGAGAAGAAAAGGACTCAAAGTCATCTCAGGAGGGGTGTGTGCACCCCCTGCACCCCCCTCCCACCCCCCCCCCCCCCCCACACACACACACACACAAAAACAAAAAAATCTGCCCCTCCACAGTAATAAGATGTAAACTACTGAGGTATTCCTGCTTGCTTCCATGTAGTACTAAGAGTCTGAACTCATTAGATTTATGTAGGTTGAGTTCTTACCTTCACCTTCTGGGTTTCCTAACAGATTGTTTCTGTAATTAATCAGTGGATTCCATTCATCACCTTTCATTTTAACCAGTTCACCAGCTTCTTTGTCAAGGTATGGTAAACTAAAATAGTGAAAGAAATGGTGTCAGAGCAATCATTAATCAGCTGGATTTGTTGATCAGTTGCTCAATCGGTTGGTCGGTTGGTCGGTCAGTCAGTTGGTTGGTCAGACGTCAATCTCTCTGTCAGTCCGTTCATCCATCAGTCAGTAATTCATAAACTTACACTCCGCTTTTTCCAGTTTTGTCTTGTTGAATTAAACGGAATGTGAACTCATTCAAAATATCCAAGAATGTTAGGTTAGGTGGTGTAGTGCTGCCTTTCTTGGGTGACTGTCTTTTACTTTGCTTCAATGCAAAGTGTATCCCCTCTCTGAAAAACACATTACATACTTTCATTAAAGAGAAACCTGGAGAGGGGCTATCCCTCTGCTTTACTAAAAGTAAAGATTGAAATGATAACTTAACATGGGTGTGGCCAGCTTGGATTGAGTCAGGTTAAGGAGGCTGACCTGGGTTTCGAACAAGCTCACCTCACCGACTTTGAACGGCCATAACTCCCGTTATAGACCTCTGTTTGGGTTCAACGTTTTGTGAACGACTACCAAAAGATTAAATTGTGATAAAATGTAATATTTGGGTGGATCAGAGCTCTTTTAGCCACGCCCCTGTGACGTCATGAAAAATGCTAATTGCGTATTTAGCCAAAATCTAGACTTGAACATTAGAAACAAACCACAGATTACTAATGTTTGAGGGTAGACCTATAGTCAGGCGGAGGTTGAAGGAAATCTATGAGAGCGTTTTTGAATAAATAGCGCCTCAATTTTTTCATCTCCAAAAAAATACATTTGTGTTTTCATTGCTTCGGCCACGATAAGCATTATGAGAAAAGCCAAATTTCCAAAATCGTTTTATGTTATCTCATGCATACAGCCTAAAGCTACATCCTGGCAAGTTTTTAGGCAAATCCCTTTATTCTTTATTTTTTGGCTTCACAATTTGTTATACACGATGAATTCTAAAAAGTGTTGCAATGCAAGTACATGTCTTTGCAAAGGGATTACTTGAAAACTAGTCGATGAATTTTTTTTTAACTTCTTTGATACAATATTCAGTAGTCATTCAAACTTTTCACTGGATTTTGTATGAAATAAAAGCCTCTGAACTTGTAAAAGAACGGCGAATGCACAGGGTATTTTTCCCGTTGCGAGCCAAGGTTCTATATGTAAATTTTGTATTGTTCAAGTTCTGCATAATTAGTCTAGTTCTTCACACCTCGTGCTACGGTTCAATGCCGTCGTCCTGGTAACGAAAGCTAGATCCCAAACAGAGGTCTATAACGGGAGTTATAGCCGTTCAAAGTTGGTGAGGTGAACTTGTTCGAAAACCCAGGGCAGCCTCCTTAAGAAGTAAGATCATTCTATGCCTCAAGTATTACATTGAGATACAAAGATCCAAGGAAGTTACAATATTCTTGGAGCATTAGGAACTGTTTTTGAACAACTGTTACCTGTGTAACTTAATCAGAGCTTCTCTTGCATTTGATTTGGTAGTATCAACACCCACACTAAGGGCAAACCTGTGTGCCAAGTCCTGTAAACAATAAAATTCACAGTTTATATTTACATATTACTGTTTAATGAGTAATATTATTGATTAAACAGGGGTGGATCCAGGATTATCTTCAGGAGGGGGTGCACCATGATATAAATTGGAAATTGCCGAGAGGATATTTTGGAAAAATATTGGGAAATCAAAAAAGGACTCAGAGTCACCTCAGGACGGTTGCGCACCCCCTGCACCCCTCCCCTAAATCCGCCCCTGATTGAATACAAACCTTGATAAGACCAAAGTCTTCAGACTTAACATCCACTTCTCCTTGAAAATCATCTTTCAGACACACAAATTCCTAAAAGTAAAATAACTATTCTCAAGGAAAATTATTTATAATCATAGATGATAATATTTTAGAGTAGTGCCCTAAGTTCCTGAAGGGCAAACAAGTGCTTATCCAGGATTAACTCGACTAAGAAAACCATTCATTTTAATTATGGAGTAGTGCTAATCAGGCTGTCAAGAACTGACCCCTGCAACAGTTTTACAATACTCTATACCAAACTGTCAATAATCCTACTTAAAACAAATACCAACCTGTTGCAGTGATGTTAGTAATGTTTTCGCATATGTAGTCTTGTTGATTTCTTTACACTTGTTCATGGTATGTTTAATAATATCTCCATAGTCACCAAAGGCCTGTTAATACATGAATACTGTTATAAATTATCTGAACTACTGGTATACAGATCACAAGAGGGGGAATGAAACCCCAACAGCAGGGGAATGGAGTCTAGGGCAGGGGGGGGGGGGGGGGGGGGGTGCAGTTGCCCCTAACTAGCTAAGGAAATGAAACACCCATCTCTCTATATCTAAATATTTTCTTCAAAGTAAATATGACCGACTGCCCCTCAAAGACTTTGAGTTATGTACACAGGATTTCTACACCCAGAAAATTCAACAAATCCAGGAGTTTCAAGGAGAATTTTCCAATTATTTCCAGGAGTTTTCTAGGAGTTTTTCACTAGTTCACTCAAGCAAAATACATTTGCATAATTTGCAGGAATTTATTACAAAATCCAAAACTTTCAAGGACTTTTCAGGAAGAAAATAAAAATTGAGGATTTTCTAGGATTTGCAGGTGTACGAACCCTCTGTACAGCCAGGTCTCAGTTGCACTAAGGGTGGATAATGCAGTCCATTGGATAGATAAATCCTTATCCAGTTTATAAATTCAGTATTGAAAAATACCATCATTCTATCTACTGGATAGGATGTATCCAACTGATCTATAGAGCTATCCACCCTTTGTGCAACCAAAGCCTGGAGTGAGTCGCTGAGTATTGTTATAAATGATAATTTATTATCACATAAGAAGAGGTATGTTTGGTAATAAAATAGCACAGGATCTGGGCAGGGTTTTGGTCATATTAGTATGGTATCACAGGTGGGATTGCTAAGGTTTATGGTCATATTAGCATGGTATCAAAGGTGGGATTGCTAAGGTTTTTGGTCATATTAGCATGGTATCAAAGGTGGGATTGCTAACTAAAGGTTTTTGGTCATATTAGCATGGTATCAAAGGTGGGAATGCTAAGGTTTCCATTACCTTGTTTAAGAATGAAAAGATTGGAGCAACAAGACCCATATCAAACACATTATAGATAACAAGCTTGCAAAATGCAGCCAAAACTGTTCTTTTCTTGCTTAGTTCTTCCACCTTTTCATCCGTTTGGTCCTCTGAAATGAGTATGCAATACAAAATTGAGATCAAAATTATTGGCTGCAGGTGGATTTCCATACTCCAATAATCTATCAAGGGAAGACATGATCATCTTCACTTGAAGTACTCTCTCTTCAAGCATTCACCTCTGAGTGACATTTTTTTATGCCCTGCCTAAGTTTTATAACTTTAAGTAAAATGTAAGCAATTTGAGGCCCTGACACATGATACAATATTTCCTGCAACATTGTACACAAGACAGTTGCAGTGTGTCCACCCCTGCAATGTTGTGGCAGTGCAATATTGCAGAAAATGTTCCAGAAGTAGAACTTGATCCTAAATCTGCAAATGTTGTGCTAAACATTGGGTGCAACAGTTACAGGGGTGGACACACTGCATCACTGTATTGTATCATTGCACTGTATTTCAGAAAATGTTGCATCAAATTTCTGGGCCTTTAGATTGACAATAAGTAGTGATCATACGAATATCTTTACTTCTGCAGTTACAGAGGACTTAATTACATGTACATCAGAGGTACGTACCATCTTCTTCCTCTTCTTCTTCCTCATTGATGTTATCAAAAATGTAGTTGACAATGAAGTCTCGGCAAGTTGCTTGGAATGAAACACTTGCTTCATATACCAATGGTGCAAACAGTGGAGCTGTGAATGGATACAATAAATGTTGAGCATTTTAAGAGCAGCAGTAGCAGGTTCAAAGTCTGTCAAAGGAGATTCAGTAGATTAGATTTCGTATGACTGTGAAAATGGCACCACACGGTCACGGAATGGTTACAGCAGGAATTTCGAATGTTTTTACAGACATCACGGCACTGACACAGTGACTGCACAGCATGGTCTGTTTCCCACTCATACGAAATCTGCTCTAGCAGTACAGTGTATACCACTACCAAATTATTTTTAGTTTTACACATATGGATAACTTACACTGGTTCTTAATCTGTTTTGCAAATACAACCAATAGGTCACAAACACAGAGAAATGCCTGAAACAAAGAAAACAAACAATGAGCTTTAAGGAATAAAAGAACAAAGTTGATTTACTAGGTTTTAAATTTAGACTGTGATCCTAACACCCTTCTCTTTGTCTTCAATATAGAGTAAATGTATGGATAAGATCAATGGGGGCAATGGAAAATGCTGGTCATTAAGGAGATCTGGCCATTGTACAGAAGCTTTAGTACAGAATAAATGTATGGATCAGATCAAGGGTGGGTATAGAAAATGCTGGATATTGTGGAGACGTGGTTATAGACCCTTGTCACGTTAGTATGACATTATAAGATCTTTGATGTATTGATAAAAGGAATTCACTATCAGATTTATCATATTGATATTAGTAAAATAATTGCAGAGTTTCGTAAAGATTGCTCTTAAACTGACGAAAGATATGAATTTTTAAATGTAAGCATTTGGTGAAAATTTTTGCAAAGAAATGTATGTGTCTAGCCTGATAACGAGGCTGGGCGTGCATGCGATGCACGTCCACCATACATTTCTTTGTAAAAATGCTAACTTTTGAAAATTCATATCTTCGTCAGTTTAACCCTTTCGCTACTGGGGATTTTTGAGGTTTTTACGCGATTTTGAGGTCATAATCGATTTGTGTATTTTTTCGCCTGCTTACTGGAGTAACCATAGAAACTTCTGCTGTTTTGTACTATTGAGGGCTCAAGTTAACCGGTTGAAACCAGTTTGAAGCGGTAGCGTTTTTGGTCGAGTGATGGTGGTGGTTGAAAGTCCAGAAAACTTGGATTTCTGTGAATTTTCGAGCCTTTTTTCGCCTTTGGTTCCTACTGGCTGGGCATCATTAAGCCTGGAAGTAGCAGAGAGCTTACTTGCCGTAAGAATTCGTCAAGGTGTAACACTTCGTAGGCATTTTGGCTCGTAGCTTTGACTGGGTGAATTTTGAGTGGCGCCAAGACGAAGTGTGCTTTGAAGCTCGTCCAAGGGGAATTTCTTGGACCTGCCATGGCATTTTTTGGGAGTTGTGACGATTGAGGAACACAGCAAGCGCGAAATTTGGGCAGAATTCCGAGGGGGCTCGAGACTTTACTAAAAACTGTAAAAGATGGAGGGAAGGGCTGTGGCTGTCGCGTAGGAGCTGAATTACCCAGAATGCATTTAGGTCGTAAAAGTCCCAAAACACGTGCTTGCAAAATGGCCACAATGAATGAGCCGCAGCTGTGTCCGTGAAAGGAAAAGAAGGCCAAAAAGTCCATGAGAACACAAGACTAGGACTGAATTTGGTTGTTAATGCTGTTTCGTGTGCAGGAAAGGATAATTTGTTGAGAAAAATTGAGGTCCAAAATGTGTGATTTTCGAGGATGAAAATTGAGCCCAAAATGGTGATTTTTTCCTTTCCTTGCCTTGAAATGACGAATTTCTGCAGAAATCGCCAGTTGTTTCACAATGTTTGATTTTCAAAACTTGACTCCTTTACTAGAGTTTACTTTCGTACCAAAGTTGAGTTTGAGTTGTCCTTTTTTAGGAAGAAGTAATTTTTTAGACGAGTAGAATTTTTACGGCCGGTTTCGGGCGCTGTAGGAGCGAAAGGGTTAAGAGCAATCTCCCCGAAAATTTGCATTTTTATTACTATCGATGTGACAAATTTGATAGTGAATTCCTTTTCCGATAAATCAAATAATTTATATGTCATGCTTGCGTGACAAGGGTCTATTATACAAAGAAGGGCCTTGGTAGAGGTTGGACTGTATCACCCTTTAAATAGTCCAGTTGCGAGATATGCTTCACCTTCCAGATACAAAGGATTCGGAATGAAGCTACATGCTAAATCTTTTGTCTTGTTATGAATAACTAAGCTTTATGCATGTAGCCTCGTCTTGATACTTTTGTATGTGGCAAGTGAAGTATAATTCGGAAGTCGGCTATTTTATTGAGATATACACTGTACCTCTGTTCGTACTTCCATGTTACTATAAGCCACCAGTTCTTCACACTGTTTGATAAAACCTGAACTCCATTTCTTTAGCTTTTTTAGCTGGGACTAATATAATACAAATTGTAAATAATACTAATAATACTGTAATAATATTAACTATATATAAGAAAGGAAGAAAGGGAGGGAGAGTGTGAGAGAGAAAAGAAAGGAAGCACAGACTATAAAAAAGATAAGCAAATATTTTCATTGTTTACTACTAAGGCATGGGGAGGGGAGATGAGTACAGGGGCAACAAATTTCCCAATAGGGGAGGAGTGAGCAATGGTGTTATGTTATAGGGGTCAGTGAATTTCCCACTAGGGGAGGGATGAGTAAGAGTGGTATACTGTAGGGACAAATGAATTATCCACTAGGGGAGGGGTGGGTAAAAGTGGTATTGGGGTAAATTAAGTTCTGACGACTTTACCTTGTCTGGGTGATTTTGATCTAGACCAGAGAGTGTCCATAGCAACAAGCACTGCATGTTGTATATCGTAAGAATGAGAATCTGAAGGGCGAATATCGAAAATATCACTGCTAATTTCAATGCAACAGCAGTGCAGCTGTTTGTAGACTTCCAAGCCCTGCTTGTTTGAACTATTGGTATAAGCTCACTATGGCCTGAAATGTCCTAACTGGAGAGAGTTAGAAAACACATCGCCTACCTCATGCAACTATATTTCAAAGAAGACTATGGGCATCAAATTCATATTTGAAGAAGTCTTTGCAAAAACAGCATACTAATATTATTTATTTTAAGTGATCCCTTACTGGAGTCAATATTTTCCTAAAAGGTCATTTAATTCCATTGGAGAATTCAGTACTTGATCAGAGATCACTGGATCTGTTTTTACAGGTAACTCTTCATTGGTCACTATGACGATAGAATATGAACTGTCATGATAACCATGGCAACATACCTTATCTGACACTGTTTCCTGGTCTGACGTTGCACGATCCATTATGTAGTGCAGGTTTTCGTATAGTTTCCATTTACCAAGATCATGTGCTCTGTAACAATCATAGTAATATTAATATGTGCAACCATCAATTTATTATTAAAGCAAAGAGTATATTATATTGTGCCAAGGGGCAAAGGTGCCTCAGCTAGTAAATGCATAGCCTCCTAATAGCCTCCTAATAGGTGTATGGCTCATCTTCTACAGTTGTGCGATACTTGCATCTTTGTTCCAACCTTTCTACAACCTATATAGCACCAGTAAAACAGAGTGCTGATGGGGGAGTTGAGGGGCACATTGTCTACCCTCTAAAAGATCAATTGAAGGGTTCCCTGTGAAAATGACCTAAGTGACTTTTTGATAGATTTCCTGAGATTAATTTTTCCAGCATAGGAAAGTTGATTATACCATTTTTTACAATTGAAAAAATATCATCAAAAAGTCACTTAGGCTGTTTTCACATGGAACCCTTCAATCTTAGTTGGTTTCAGTGAAGGGATGCAGACCATTAAATATCTTTGTTTTTAATACCAATGACCCAGTATCTTGTACATTGATACAAAATGATCACACAAGTATAGAGGGCAACTCAAGCTCTCTTACTTGTAGAATGCTGAGATTCTTTCCAGGCTTGAAATGAGTGCAAATCTGTCCTCATTCTCTTCGTCATCATCATCCTTTGAAAATAATAAAAAATTCAGATCATGGTCCATTTTAGTTTATAAATATTAATAAGTGAGCAAGTATATGTACTAGCCCTCAAGAGGAAAGGTTAATATAAAGTTTGTACTTACCGCTTCAAGACCCTTGTTTAAGTGCTTTTTGAAGCTTTCAACAAATTGATCAACAAGTTTATTTCTAGCTACACCCTACAGAAAAAACAAGTAAATGGATCAAAGAAAAAAGAGATAAATATCTCTATGATTAACACTCGATTTCAAAGCAAAGTTTGTACATTTATAACTTACAGCAGTAGTACTGAGGGTGTATTCATTGTCTGTTAAGGTTCTATATGTTTTGGCACATTCTTGTAGAATCTGTAATCAATGAAAGTTATATGTTAACATTGTAATTTTATCAATATCATCATGCTTTAGATAGTTTACTGCAGAAAAAGACCAAAGTATAGAGAGAGGACAAAAAAGAAAGCAAAAGTTAACTGCAAAGATTCACTTACAGTGCTATCTGTGTACTTCTCTACTACACCATCCAACTGACTGAGGAGCTCATCCAAGTACTGTAAGAAAATAAATAAATAAATAAATAAATAAATAAACAAATAAACAAACAAACAAACAAACAAAAATATATAAATAACTAAATTTTCTACAGCAGATCCACATAGTGGCTATTCTTCTGCTGGTACTCACACTCACTACCTCTACATTAAATATTATACATACATTGCTTAACTCACATGTTGATTTTTGCTGAGGGAGGAAAAACTAGAGAAAAAAACCTCTTGGCATGGTAAAGAACAACACATAAAACAAACTCAATTCACATATGATCTGATGCCTGAGCCAGAACTTGAACCCAGACCACAATGGTGAAAGGTTGGTGCTCTCATTACTCGGCCAACACACCCTGTGACATATCCATTGAGTTTTCCATAATAGGAACAGAGTAGGTTGTAACTGACAGGCATACCATGATGGTATTCATGTCATATTTCTGTATGCATTTCTAGTGAGCAATTTTCAATTGACTGTGAAAATGGTACAGTGATGGCACAGGACAGTATGACAGGAAATTCAAATGTTTTTACGGCACTCACATGGACA
Source organism: Telmatactis stephensoni (assembly GCA_029948255.1). Taxonomy (NCBI): domain Eukaryota; kingdom Metazoa; phylum Cnidaria; class Anthozoa; order Actiniaria; family Isophelliidae; genus Telmatactis; species Telmatactis stephensoni. The sequence continues at coordinate 153,191 of JALIZF010001907.1, forward strand.
CAGGACAGTCCGTTTCACACTCATGTGAAAACTGCTCTACAATTGTCAGAACTTTGTAGCCAATCAAAGCTGTTTATTATTGTGTTAGCCTCATTCATTCACAGCAATAATTATGAAATACTCCTCAAGAAAACTGTACTTTACCTTGCCAAGTCTTCTTTGACCATATTCTTCCAGGTCAAAACATTGAGGAACAGAAACAAGACTTTGGACTTTATCACTGTCTGTACCATACTAATACAATAGAAACAGATCTGTAATATCAGTGTAATGACAAAAGAATGATTTTCAGTGCAAGTTTCAGTGATCTCTATATTAAGCACTGGTATTATATCATACTGTAGGTTTGGTTCTTAAGGTGGGGAAGTACTGGTAGGGAGGTAGAGTTAGCTCAAGCTACAATCCGCGCCTTTATTAATGACACACACATCTAAATTCTAACACAATACGCTTAAACAACCACTTTCTTGGTCATTATCTGCATCTCGGTAAAACCCCCCCTCCCCCATGTCAATGTTGAGGGTCGCAACGTTCCCCGTGTAGCGCGAGCATCACCAAGCAACATTGACGCGGGGGGAGGGGGGGACAAAAGTCGGGTGACGTGCGCTGCTGCATTACAGTAATTTATCATGCTCCATGCATGGCTGTGTCAAAGTAAAAAGGCGCGGATTGTCTGAGAAGGAACGCAGGTGACAAAAACAAGGCCTCGCGCGAGTATTTGTGTTTGACATGTTAGCCGACGTCCGAAATGACATCCCATGTTGCAACAGAACATGTCGTCATCAATTCGAAAGTAAATTAAGAATATATTCTAAATGAAAATTGATGATTGTTGCTATTCCATATGTAGCACATTTGCGTGCGCCCGCCTAACTATGGGACGGAAAATTATCTCTGCAGAAACTAAAGCATTAGTTAAATTTCTGAGCATGCAGGGCAAGTTCTCTAAGAAAAAAATTGCCGAAACATGTGGAGTATCGCGTTCGACTGTATACAGATGTCTTTTGGCCGTCAAGGAAAAGAAACAAAAAACCAAGACCAAAGTAGGGAGGAAACGGATATTTCAAGTTAGAGAGGAGCGTAGGATGAAACGCTGTATCAACAAGCTGCGACAGGAAGAGGGCAATTTCACAGCACAACGCCTTCTTGTGGAGATGAACATTCCAGGCAATGTAGCTTCAGTGAGGACCATGCAAAAACATTTGAATCGACTTGGATACCGATATGTGCAAGCACGAAAGAAAGGTATATTGACAAGGAAGGACCGAAGGCTGAGAATGGTTTTCGCGAAAAATTTCAAAAGAAACTATGGAACAGAATTCTGGACTGAGAAAGTAGCATTTTTCTTTGATGCTGTGAGTTTTTACCATAAATATAACCCGTTAGACCAAGCAAGAGCACCTGATGGTCTAATATGGAGACTCATGTCCGAAGGACTATCGAAGCATTGCACAGCAAAAGGGTCTAAAGTTGGGTCGGGGGGTCGAGTTGTAAAATTCTTTGTAGCCATTTCATACAACGAAGGTGTAGTTTTATGTGAAACCTATGAAAAACTAAATGGCGATAGCTTTACACAATTCATTTTCGATCATTTTGGTAAAGCGTTTCGTCGTAGTAAGAAAGGTCGTTCTCGAATATTTGTACAAGACGGAGATCCTAGTCAAAACTGTGCACAAGCAAAGGGAGCTTTGAAAGCAATACGTGCAAAAATGTTTGCAATACCTGCCCATAGCCCAGATCTCAATCCCATAGAGAACTTTTTCCATACAGTGAAAACAGATCTGAGGCAACAAGCAATAGATCAGAAAATAGAATACGAAACAGTTGACGAATTCGCTAAGCGTATAAGATCACTAATGCTCAGTAATTGTTATAAAGCCCAGATAAATAAGACCATTTTAAGTCTCAATAAGCGCATCGATTTGATCATTCAAAACCAAGGTCGACGTTTGAAGTATTGAGACTGAGATAAATGTAATACGGTTCGGTCAAACACTTTTCTAGTTGTGAATTGTAAATATTTTATTCAAAAATCCGGTGATAAATAACTCTGTACAGTTACCACGATGAACTATGAATAAATGCTTGAAACTGTCAAGAGACAGCCTATGGTCAATGTGTAATTTTACATTTCGGGCAAGCTGCATAATACGTATCATGTTACACTACTGTAAAGTATAAATACTAGCACAAAGTGCTTTCAAAATGTACATCGCGCTGAAATCTTCTCTTTATACGGAATGCACCATTCAGCTAACTTAGTCACAAATTCACTATAAAGTTTTAACACATACAAAGGTGCAGAAAAACCCAAAATTTGCGCAAAAACAATGACGTCCACGGTTTACACTCAGAGAGTTAATATACTAACTCAGATGTCTTTTATAATAGGATTGCAAACCGTAAACCGTTGACGTCATCCAGAATTGTCATCAAGCAAACCGAACAATGTACTCCACTAGAGGCCATTTGAAAGCCTTAATGATTTCAAAAACATGTCTAAGAAAAATACGAATTTGAAATTGTAGCCGAAGTGTTGTGTAATATTCAAGAGTTAACACTATTACTGCCACATTTGAAAGAACAATGCTTGAAGCCTTTGCACAACGTTGCCCAGTCAATATAAGTGTATCGAATTTCTAATCTCATGCAATGTACAGGAGTCAGTTTTCAATCTGGCCGCAATGAAAATGCTCAAGAAAAAATAAATGAAAAATAAAACACGCCAAGCTTTCGTGCAAAAAAACGCCCATATTATCAATCAAACTTAATATAATTATTCATTCCTCTTACGTATATCAACCCCTTACACCCCCTCCCCCCAGCTAAAGTTATATACTATGAGGAGTGAACACCCATAATGCATTTCTTCCGCTGGATCAGATACAGCGGAAGAAAAGGATTGTGGGCATCCATGAAAAATTTGCACAGCACCCGTCCCCTACTCTTAGGGTTAGAAAGTTCTTATAAGTGCCAAGCCCCCCTCGCTAACAGGCCCCAGACGGCACCGATTGCCTTCTTTACAGTTCCAAACTCGCCGAAATGGCCTTGTTGGCTTGGGGAATGCATCACAGAACGACCAGAGAAGCCTCAATACTCCGGAGATCACAGTTGAATCTTGTCGCCGTAATTACTGTGACTCTTTCTTCGTAAAGTTGCTTCCCACTCCTGAGTTCTTCCAGGAGATTGTCTCCGCCGTCTTTTCTTGCTTAATGATGCAAGTCAAGCGACTTCTGTGCTACAAAATGACTCGGAAAAGCACTTAGAAGCTGAATTCAGGCCACGATCAGTACGTTCACCGAACGTCAACCCTAGAATTCGTCAGGCGTCACTGGATAAGTGAGCCTTCAGTCTTCCAAAACAGCACCAAATTGACAGTTACCTTGACAACTATTGTTTCTCTTTCCTGTTTTTTTTTTCTTTTTCTTCTCTCTTTTTCTCTTTCACAAACACATTTTTCTGTTTTTCTTTCTTTTCTCTCTGTTTTTTTTTTCTTTTGAGAGTTTCGTTGTTGTTCTCTCTCTATATATTCATTCCTCTTACGTTTATCAACCCATTATACCCCCCATTATACCCCCCCCCCCCCCCCCCCCAGGTAATGCTATATGGCCGTGTTAACACTTTTTAACCTAAAACGAATGAGGCAAAACATTTCCCACATGGTAACGGTAAAGCTAGCTTGGTCTACATGTGGTTCCAGGCAGCAACACCACTGTTGAATAGTCGCTGGACAACCATCAACCCTTCTTGTGGGAAAGCGGGTTAGATCCGCTGGGCTGTAGGTTATCACATACACTTGTCGAATATTAGGTTCACGATCCTCGTGGATATTTGACGCGTTAGTTTCTGTCATTTTGTATCCCTGAAATACCTCGACGCTTCGAAAATTTATAGGTTGTAGCGCATGGTCATTTCATCTGCTATGTTCAGTAGTCACGCAACGCGTGACTATTTCGACATCTGATTTGTACATAATTTACCAGATGTATATCTCTCTTGCGAAATGTATTCACTGCACGGCTTTTATTACGCAAGTGTGATTTTTATCTAAATGTTGGGAACAGATGTAGCTACAACTACCTGAGGACGTTCACAGTGGTTAGCTGCCGCTTTCGTGTGCACGCCCTACACTTAATGAAGTGTTACACTGCATAACAATGGGTGCAGGTGACTTTTATGAACTTCGTCATCACCTCAATAGCCTGATTAGAACTTCTTGGTTTCCTGAATTGCAACCTGTACACGGTCGACAGCTCAGTTTGTATAAAATAACAACTATTTTGCGTCCAATGACTATTTCTAAGCTGTTCTCCAACTTCGAAGCCCCACCCTGGTGTCAGTCATTACAATGTCTCTCAATTAACCCTTAATGCACCGCATGAAAAATCGACAAATTCTCGAATATCTCTAAAATACTTCATATAAAATACTTCATTTCTACACAGATAACACCTCCAGAGTTTCTTTATTGATAGAACGAATCCCACCAATATCCCATAATATAAAACGCACGATTGACCGGGTGATTTTTGTGTGTATAACACCCAGACAATCCGCGCCTTTATTAATGACACACACATCTAAATTCTAACACAATACGCTTAAACAACCACTTTCTTGGTCATTATCTGCATCTCGGTAAAACCCCCCCTCCCCCATGTCAATGTTGAGGGTCGCAACGTTCCCCGTGTAGCGCGAGCATCACCAAGCAACATTGACGCGGGGGGAGGGGGGGACAAAAGTCGGGTGACGTGCGCTGCTGCATTACAGTAATTTATCATGCTCCATGCATGGCTGTGTCAAAGTAAAAAGGCGCGGATTGTAGGTCACCACTTCCTTAGGAATACACCTGTAAATAATTTATGTGTATTTATAAATTATAAATTCATTAATTAGTATTTTTAAGTTATGAATTAATATTTATTTTATTATCGATTTATTAATTATTTTGTGATTATTATATAATTAATTGCTTATAAATTTACCTTTGCTAGGAGATCTGGCAGAGTTTGCATAAAGTGTGCACTGAGTTCTTTCTTGTCACTGATAATAGTCTTCTTTTCTTTGCTGCTCAAAATCTGTGAAAGGGAAACAGTAGTAAACTCATAGAACATCTAGCATTACAATTACTGTTAGTGCACTGTTTCTCTAGAGGAACCGGCAGTCCACATTTTCTAATACACTGCACAACATTATCTTCATCCTTTTAGAACCTTTTCCTCTCTTGTCTAAGGGAGACTGAGTATGGTTCTTAGTCAGACAAAAATCATAAAGTTAAGCTCTCCAATGAAGCCATCTGGGGACACTGCAAACCCATTACATATCATTTCCTTCTACCTTATCTGGAGATGTCTCCAAGGAGGACATACATCTAGTGTAGATACCTGTCTAAGGCTGGGCAGCAGGTGTCTACCTGAAAGAGAGTGTTCACTTTATTTACCTTTTTAACCACTCTACCAGGTGGTCCCTGTCCAAGAGATGCCTGTTTACATGAGCTAACAAGAATTTCAATCAAGGCTGCTTCTTCTTTGTCATCTAAACCTGCCCCATCGACTTTATCCAGCAATATATCAGTCATGAGCTTCCAATCCTACAAGATATAATTAAAATTAATCCACTCAAAGGTCCATCTTTGTATCCATAACATTTAGCATTCTGACACATAAAGGTTTTACTAATAAGGAGGGTGAAACTGCAACATGGATGGCTGTCTGTTATATGGATGTGTTCATATTCCAGAGGTACTGTATACATTATAAAGCTCATCATCAAATACCTTGGTGAGAAATCAGTAAAACGATATATAATTCAAATCCTCATTAATTGTTCATGAGGTAGCCAGCCAATTAGATACTCCAATTTTGACTCTGTGACGATACTTGAAACTCGGGAAAGTCTTGCATGCAGTTACTGGAAATCTGTTTCAGTTTCTTGTGGACTTGAACAAGTTTTGAAGTTGTTCAAAGTCCTCCAATTCAGACTCCTCAGCTGTACCTTGGACTAGAACTAATTGCAAGGACTTGAAATCCATCAAGTCCTCACAGTTGGACTTTAAACATTTCATAATCTACCTTTATAACTGGCATTGTATTCCACAGACTATCAACAAGGTATGCCCCATGGAAATGAACTTCACTGTTGATGAAGAACTCCAACAGCTTCTTGATTTGAACCACTTTGTTCTCTTTGTCGGACTTTTTACTTCCTAGTACGGTTTTGCAAATAACTGTTTAAAATCATGTATTAACTTATGTGAGATATGATCAAAAGTCAACCTCTCCCATGTTAATAAGGAAATATGAGGGAGATTTTACTGTTTGATCACAGTTCACTGACGTTTTTTTCACCAATGTCTTCAATTAATAATCTTACCCTTTTTAGGACTACTAGATAACTCCTCCTCTGCAGCATCCTTGATTCTCTTGTACAAAAACTGTCCTGCTGCATGTGCTACTTGTTTGTGAGTACAGAATACTAGTAACTGGACTTGTTGGCAGTCCTCTTCATCAAGCTTCTCATATCTACAAGGTAAATAATGTTTTTTAATTCACAAAATAATGATAATCCATTTTGAGTGGTCAAGTGCCTCTCTACCTCTCAATTAAATCACATTCATCTCATGTGATGATGGAGATGGAGAACCCTGAGACCAGGACAGGGCAGGGCAGGGCAAATTGACCAGGAAGACTTTACCTGGCTGTGTTGAACACACTCAAAGAAACTTTCTGTAGTCTAGTCACAGCCAATGTTCTCCATTGAAAATCTTTATGCCCTCCCCCTCACTCCCTAAAATAAGCATAGGAAGTGCAACAAAGCAACCAAATGCATCTCATATTGTGCAGCCCAAACATGGCACGTCATGCACTAGGAACCCCAAACCAAAGTGCTGCAACTGTTGTGCATGCAACATTGCAGATAAAGTCATGCACTAGGTTGCATTGTGTCTTGGCCTTAAAGAAGATCAACAGCATGTGATACACAGAAAACTTACTGATACTGGTAGGTTGTAAGCTTGACAGCTTCAACAGCCACTTCATTGTCCTTGTCTAATGTCATATTTACAAATCTGTCCTGAAATAACAAAGCATTAATAATGAAATAATAAATCATTTTGGAAGGGTAATATATAAAATGGACACTTTTATGGATTGCATACCTTGAATCTTGTGGTCAAAGCATCTAGATGAGGTACTAGGTCTTCATCACTGTAGAGTCCCAGTAAAGCTTGGATGGACTTCAGTCGAACCTCTCCAACCTAAATTACATACAAATGCAAATGCTCTGCTCTTTCAGCAGTCTATGTGGAATTTGTAAGATCAAGGCTGTCAATAACAGTTGATATGGAGGCAAAATTTATTGACCACTAGTGGGCCACCTTTGAGCCAGTTAAAATCAAGGCAACTGGCTATGGACCCATGTGTATTCAGTCCTGCAAATAGTGGCGATCCTTCATGCTTGTTGATGTGCCGACAATAGCTGCTTTTGACCCCACCCTCTTTACCTTTGATAAGTACAGTATGGTAGACAGGTGGTGAGTAATAAATGGTTACCACCTTGTCACTAGGGACAGACTTGTCTCTGCAGTAGCAACAAGGCACCTAATCCCAACTTCATCATCACCAATGAGTTGAATGCTCACTCATGTGGCTGCCTTTCACTTCTGATCAAACTTCTACATTACTGACAGTTAGCCTTGAAGACAGACATTCATAGAATTGCAAGACTTCCTTACCTTGTCATGTAGATTCCACACAATGTATTTTAAATATCTGTCATTCAAGAACAAAGTACTGCAAAAACACAAAATTTATTAGTTTTGTTTAAAGATAACACGAGAATTCTCAAACATTTTTAGAGTGCTGGTAGTAATAATACCTGTATTCCTTCATCCATTCTCCAATTTCTGAGATACACAGGGCTCTGACTTCTGGTCTTGAATCTCTGTTGATACAAAGACATTGTATTAGCACCTTACCTTGCCTTATGACTGTGAAAGACCATAATTGAAGGGCTCCCAATGAAAATGGCTAAAGTGACTTTTTGGATGATTTTTTTTCAATGGCATAAAATGATATCATTTAACTTTTCTGTGCCAAAAATTCAATGTCTGGACATCCATCAAAAAGTCACTTAGGTCATTTTCACAGAGAACCCTTCAATTATTATGTACATGGCTGCTGCCTAAGATTCAAAAAGTATTAGCAGCCCTTTTGATCCCCAAAATTAAAAGTATGGAGCTCTTTAAGCCAATATATTTGAGCTTCTAGAAGAGAAATTTAGTGGCACAAGCTTGTACATAAGTTGCAAGTGGCTACTAGACACCTGTTAGGTAGCAGCATTGAATGTAGCAAAAACCATACCATGATCATAGCACAAAATATCAAATAATCCTAATCATGGTAAGGATGTGACTATCAAGTAAAAGACCAGATTTTATATAAAATGGAAATGCTACTGCACAAATTTCACTGCAATGAATCCATCCCTGGAAACTCAGGCATACCTACTATTCTGTCACTCTTCTCTGATTTTCTCACTGTCCTTCGGCTAGCTGATTTTCCTTGGATGTTTTTGAAAATTTTTCATTGACTTGCATGGAGAGGTGTTCAAATGAGGATACACGTTGCAAGTCAAAACTTGCATCAACTTGCATTCTCATTTGAATGGGGCCTAAAATAATGTATGAATCTGTACCATATTTCCATAATGTATGCATTCTACTCTTAAAAACCTGCCCTAGTATGTACAGTAACATTTTTACACTCAAGCAAACTCAGCTCTAGATACAACCTGAAACCTACCTGTATCTATGTACAAACATTCCTTGAAAAATAAAGTTCATCATTTCTTCAAGATCATTTATATTCTGTCTCAATTCTTGTCTTCTAGTCTGCAGCATGTCAATTTTTTCCAAGGCTTTTTTGGATGTTGATTTTTGTGTTTCACTGTCCAGCTGACGCTGTTGAGAATTAATTGGGATTATTATTATTATTATTCTGTTTTGATTGTATAAATGGTAAGTTGGATTTTTCTTACTTGAGTGTTATCTAGTTCTACATGCACATTCTTTGCAACATGAATAAGGGCTGATACTAGCTTCATTCCTGTTAAATGGAAATAGTATTTTTGTTGTTTAAAAAAGTAAAAAGTAATGAATATTGTTCTTTTAAAGTGATGGATTTCTAAATGGACTGAGCAAATGAAAGGATAGATAAATAGAATGATAAGTGAATAGATGGATTGAAAATACAATGATAAGTAAATATATAGGTGAATGAGTGGACGAATGGATAAATGAATAAAACAATAACTGGATGATGAATGAAAAAATTAGGTAAAAAGAAAAGAGCAAAAGGAAGAAAATATGATAAACAAACAATGACTAGATCATAAACAGGTGCAAGAATAATTTTTCATAATCTAATAATTAATATTCTTTAATAATCTAATCAATAATATGTAAAAATCTGCATAGATAAAAACACATTAAACACTTACCAGCTAAGGTACTTAGTGTGTCTGAAAGCTCTGACTTGTGAATCTGACAGTCTTATCAACCATGACACAAGGGTATCCAACATGTATTCATCATAGATGATTGAGTGCTGGCATTGTACAATCAGTGTATGTACAAAAGCTATAAAATTGGTCTGAAAAAAAGATAAAATTGGTTTCCTGAATATGAAATCAATGTATCACATAATGATGATGATTACATGTATTCATCATCATCATCATCATACTATTATCATTTTTATGAACTCTAAGGTATGGCTTTACATAAAATAACATGTATTTACAAGACAGTATTTTTTTATTTTTTATTGTTATTTTTTACAGTACTTTTAATTTATTTTTATCACTAGTTTACCTTGAACTTTTTGTGAGTCGGTCCTGACATTATAAGGGGATATTCATGACTTTCCTGGAAATATAACACTTTGTGTTAATTTTACCACTTTGCACTGTATTATCATCATATTATTATCATCATCATCATCATCAAGACCATCAATGCTAGACAAAATTTAATTAAAATTTTAAATTTAAATCTATGCCTACAATATCCTTAATGCCTTCTGTTTTAAGGGGTAGCCTATTGTAATTCAAATCAAACTGAATGATGTTGATGATAAAGCAGCATATAAATCTTAAACAAATTTTGGTAAAATGACAAAAGCCAAAGCTCAAAACACTACAAACCACTTGGCAAAAAGTGACTTTTTAAATGCTGGCTACCCCCTAAGATTACAAGGCTTTATGGATATAGGAAAGTAGAGAATTGACAGAAATCAAAATTTACCTCATCAAACTGCTCAGTCAACTGCCTAACAGCATCTACATTTTCTTCTTCATCCAGCATAGAGCTTGATACAGTTCCTAAAAGTAATAAATAAATAAACAAATAAATAAATAAATAATAAACAAATAAATAAACAAACAAACAAACAAACAAACAAATAAATAAATAAATAATAGATTTATATATTGTAAAGTGCATTGAGATGCTGTGAAATGCACTATATGAATACATTGTTATATTATTATTCTTATCACCTTTGCATCCACAGCACTGGACAAAGAATTGGATAATATCAACCATGGCTGCCTCTTTATCTTTATTGTAGCTCTCTATCCAATCATCCACTAATGCCTAGATAATGTTTGGAATATGTTCATAAACTCTGTCAATTTGATGAAATTGAATTCATGGAAGGCAGACGCACTGAACTATAGGTAGGAATGCAGGAAACTAGTAAAGAAGGGAGGGAGGGAGGGATGGATGGAAAAAGGAAGAAAGGGAGGAAGGGAGGGAGGAGGGAAGGGAAGGGAGGGAGGGAGGAAAGAAGGGAAAGAAGTAAGGAATGCAGGAAAGTAGGAAAGGGAGGGAGGGAAGAAGAAAGGAAGGGAAGAAGAAAGGAAGGGAAGAAGAAAGGAAGGGAGGGAGGAAGGAAAGAAGGAAAGGAAAGGAGGAAGGGAGGAAGGCACAAAGGAAGGGAGGGAGGAAGGAAGGAAGGGAGGGAAGGAATGGGAGAAGGAGGAAGGAATGGAGAATGAAGAAAGGGAGGAAGTGGGGAAAGGAAGGAAGAGAGGAATGGGGAAGCGAAGAAGACAGGGAGGGAAAAAAGGAAGTGGGAGGAAGGAAGGAAGGGAGGAAATGAAGGGAACAGAAGGGAAGAAAAGGAGAGGAGAGGGAGAGGAGAGACAGGAGAAGAGAGGAGAGGAGAGTAAAGTAAAGTAAAGGAAGGTGTGCTACCTACCCTAAGAGCTCCTTTTCCTGCCTTCACAATATCAAAGAGTGAGCCTTGTGCATCATCATCTTGACTTGAGGTTTTTCTTTTTCTTTTCCTTGTTGCACTCCCTGGGGGTCTACCCTTTTTACCAAACTATAGAATTTGAAATTAAATGAATTTGAAACCCTTGATCTAACAGCAAGGAACCTTTATTCATAAGTGCAAAAATTAAAGCAATTCATACATATATCTTAATTTAGAGTGCTACAAAGTGTTTTTAATCAAAACCTTCTCACTAGATTTTCAAGGAGCCTAATGGAGAACTTTGAGATTGCAACTCTATATTGTTAATGCGGCTAAATGAAATTTAGGCAAAGTTAAACTCGAGACATTTGCTTGCTTGTGCCTATGGGGCCCATGTTTCACTGTACGGGCACCCCATAGGTACATAGTTGCAACAGGGTGTCCCCTGTTTTGCCTGCCTTGTTTTCTGCCTTGGTCAGTGGTTTATCATGTGTAGGTGCCGTTATTGTGCAGGGGCCCCCATGTGAGTATATCACTACAGATCTGGCGATCCTCGTGATACAATGCCGGACAAAAAGGTTAAGACAAAGCGAAAAAAATGTTGCTTTTTGAGTAAACCCATCACTTTCAGTTAATTGTTCTCCCCTCTCCCCCTCTCACCCAATGTTGAGGTAGGTGCTCAATGTCGTCCATAGAATGGGCTATCGTCTGGTACAACATTGACACGGGGGGGGGATTCAATAAATAACTTGTAAGCAAGAGGGGACCTAATCAAATAACAGCTCAAATGTATGGATTTCATAACTGTCTCAAGGATTTTTGTCCGTGATTGTAGCTCAAAAGCTAACGTTTTGTAAGGAACTTACTGGATTTCTTTTAGGTGTGACAGCAGCAGGACTCTTTCTTGTTCTTGATGGAGGAGCTTTAGGTAAGATAACTTCTTCACTGTCGCTACTTCCCGATTGTTCTTCCTCCTCCTCAGAGCTGAAAAAGCAGTTGTTACAAATTTGCAACAAACATTACAGTAAAATTTGCAAAATGAAAAGCTAAAAACTATACAAAATCACTTCATCTTAGCAAGTCTGGCACACCTCTGTTCTTCTCCTTTGTCACTATCACTATCATCTTTTTCAACAGTTTTCTTGGGAAGTTTTGGTTTTCTCGATGTACTAGGTGATGGTGTAGGTGATGGTGTAACTTGTTTCTTCTCATGACCAAATAATATTCTCTGCTTGTATTTTCGACCACTTCTACGCAGTGTCTCCTTAGCTTCATCCTAAGCATACAGTACATATTTACGATAACAATTACAGGAAGATCAAAGTTTATATCTACATATAAACTTTGTTGGTTACAATAGGTTTAATCACACTTTGGGGTTAAGCTAATAATCATTTTGCATGTGTAATTTGAAAGCACAACTACTATGTCTGGTTAGGTGACAAAATAGTTTTATGAAATTTGGTTTCCTAGACAGGTATCCCAAGTGCATGTAAACACACAAATGAGAACTCCATATCCCGGGGGGGGGGGGGGGGGGGGGGCTTTATTTATCGTTGTTCGATCACGATCGCAACAAACTCGTTATGAAACTCATTTACATTACAGACAAATAAGTACATTACATTCTGCAATTATTATACTTTGTCATAAACAGGGTATGGTATTTTGAGTTTTTCTGTCATAAACAGGGTAACCGTTTTAGGATCCCAGCGGAACATCCCCACCCAAATCCTGGTCAAGTACCCCCCCCCCCCCCCCCCCAAGGCTCCATATCCATCATAACAATGACTCATACCTCTTTTGTCTTAGTCTCTGGTGTAATACCTGATGACACACTAGATGTTTCACTAGGGCTTCCAGTGTCTTCACCACCTTTCTTAGTTCTGAGCGCTGGCATAATTTATACTACTGTATAACAATAGCCACTGTTCTTGATATGCTACAAAGTGATTTGAAATGATTTACATGAGAATAACTAGTCATGAGAGACAAACACAGTTCTCAGTAAAAGATGGGTAGAACTTTAGATGGTGACATTAAAGGTGTTCTGATACTGTTCGAGCTATGAAGTTTGACTTTGTGCTTGACCACCTGAATCACATTAAATTTATAAACTAATAATAAATCAATAAACTATGACATCTGTAATCAAAATAGACCATTTCACAGTAATATCTTGGTCAATGGCAACATCAGCTGCTTGTAATATTGTGGTTTTCCTTTCCTGCTTGCAGACTGCGATTTTTGCTTTACTGCCAGCAACTGAAAGAATCCTTGCTGTCAAGAATTTTTGGTGATTGAAACAATGTTACACATATTTACAATTGTTTCCATCTGGTACATTTTCAATCAACTTCTTCATTTAAAAAGGAAAACCCTGCCATTTCACAGTTATGTCATGCTCTGTGGCAGCCTGAACTGCATGCATGTAACAATTCAGAACTTTGTCAGAGTAAAAATCAGTGGAAATTGAAAGTACTTCATGTACAATCTTGCCTTTTCTTGGACTGTTACCAAAACTCCAAAGAATATATTATGCACACTTAAGGCTGCAGTTGAGCAAGATAATTATAACTGTGAAACAATCTATTATAATGAGGTATCTAGAACTATTCATCTTCACAAAATTAATGTTGTATACTGTGGAATTACAATGCCTGCTGGTGATACTTCTCTACAATAAGGGATTGTCACCTGGTACAACAGTCTGTCCTTACTACTAACAAACTCTAAGCGCATTTGATTATATACATATAGATATTTGCACTATATAAATGCTAAAATTTCATTTCATTTCATTTCAACATTCACCCAGTTCTACAATAATCTAACCACCCTCTAATAGAACAGTTTTCACATGAGCATGAAATGGACCATATTGTGCTGTGACTGCCTCAGTACTGTGTCCTTAGAAAGGTTAAGCATTATAGCACATTAAGCACATAGGGAACAGCAGAAGGCAGAGAGGATCATGTGACCTACTTTTTCTAACCTCGCATTGCACGTTTGGTACCCAAACAGAAGAGTGACTTTTCACATTTATAGCAAACACCAAAGGAATCCTTGCATTTAAACAGTAATGCCAGACACAAAAAGGCAAGCAGGTCACACAATCCTCTCTCCCATTTCCCATATTGCTGGGTTTCATCCATTCCTTTTGGAATCAAAAGACAGTGAAGCAATGGATGAATGAATGGGTGAACAAACAATAGACGCTAATGAGAAATCTTTTGTTGAAGTTCATCCAAGATGTTTGCCGTGACGTCACATGCAACCCAAGAATAAGTGATGCTTAATCTCTCAAATTTCAGTCATGCCAAAATAGTTTATTGCAAAGGGGTTCATTCCAACTCTTACAAGTTTACTGGCTATAAAAGTTACAAAGCCCTTTCTAAGTTTAGCCTACTGACATAATGGCATTCTCAAGAAATTGTTCAACACTATTTCTCATTATTTTTCAAGCTAAACATCAGAAAAAAAGTATAGTCTATGCACTTGAAAGCTTATTATTACTATGGGAATTATAATATCCAAGCAAGCAGTCGTGTTATCGAAAGGTTTATTGATATTCCAAGATACTTTAGTCTATAACTTAATAACCACATAAACATAATTTAAGATTTCGCTTATTTTTCAAACTTTCGTAACAATACGTTTCACCCTCGTGGAACCTGACAACAAAATAACCAGCATTCGTAATAGTTCATGATTCCATTTGGATATTTCTCTATCATGCACAATCAATGAACTGACTTGACGACTGCTTTTAGTCCCCGTTTCTTCAAAAATTTAACTTTTTTGACATAAAACTATCCACGAGAATACTTACCTCTAATTCTGGATGGAAGAACTCAACGTAAATGATGAAAAAAGGTAAAATTTTTAGCGTTTTTCTTCGTTTTCTTTCACGCTTTCTTCACAAACTCGCGCCTCTGTTCTGTTTTGGCGGGGATATATCACGTGACAGAGCCCGCGATGACAAGCACGACCAGCACAGGAAGCCCAAACTTACAAGGCCAAATGAGAAATGAAGGGAATTTTAGAACCTCTCAATTTATTTATTTTTTTCCCTCAACCCTGCATTGTCCAAATTGAAAAGGGAGTTAAAAACACTCAGCAAAAACAAAGAAATCGTCGAAAAACATATTTCTATTTCAAAACAACAAAAACTACACTAGGATTTTCAAGATATATTGATTTTGAATGTAGTGGAACCACAGGAGGCCCAAGCTCTCTATGAGAGGCGAATATTACAAAGCTTTGTATGGGAGTTTAGGTTCCGCTTTATTACTCCGTAAATAATAAAGCAAATACACTCTAACGGTTATACAGTGCTTCTTGTGTTATTGGTATTCTCTGGTGGCGATTTTAGGCCATTTCGTCAATTTTTTGCTGAGTTCTCTTTGGAAAGAGAACTCAGCAAAAAATTGACGAAATGGCCTAAAATCGCCACCAGAGAATACCAATAACACAAGAAGCACTGTATAACCGTTAGAGTGTATTTGCTTTATTATTTACGGAGTAATAAAGCGGAACCTAAACTCCCATACAAAGCTTTGTAATATTCGCCTCTCATAGAGAGCTTGGGCCTCCTGTGGTGGAACCTTCTGGAATCAACCACCAAAAAATGTCAAGTTTCAGTGGTTGCTTATGGGATGTGGTCACAAGTGGAGATTCCATTGTACTGCATGTAATATACTAATTTGCAATTCAGTATTTGATTGTTTTCACTTACTGGTAATCAATTCTTTGGATGGGCTTATTGCAAAAATGCTTGTATTGTGAGAACTTTAAACTTTCAGTTGGATTGTGAGTTTTTATGTTGAGGTCCCTTGAGGGCATTTGCATAAGCTCTGCTCCTTTCACATGATTCATGGCAGATCAGAAAAAAAAAAATCCAACAGAAAGTTTGAATTCATTGTTGGTTGTGATACAAGTATTTTCGCAGTAATAAATATACAGTCTAGGTTGAATGATGCAGTAAAGGAGTTGAATGGTCTTGTAATGGTGATAAAAGACACCAAGAACACTAAATCTTTCAAAATGTTTCTTAAAATATGTAATAAGTTATAAATAATTTCCATCTCATCATTTAATATATATTTATTCATTTAATAAATAAATAAATAAATAAATAAATAAATAAATAAATAAATAAATAAATAAATAAATAAATAAATAAATAAATAAATAAATAAACAAATGCTGTAGACTATTGATATATTTTAACAGCACTCTTTCTTTATACACTATGTAAATAAGCAGAAGCCTTTAGTTACCTCATCTGGTAAATTTTTAAATAAATTAAATTTCCAAATAAATAAATAAACAGAGAAGATAAGAAAATAAAGAAAAGAAGAAGAAAGGATGGTTGAAAGGAGTGGTTAAATAAATGAAGTAAAATGCTAGAAGTGAAAATGTAATTTGCAAATACAAAGTCTATTAATTGTAATAAGTCTTATTAGCAAAATGATATCAACAATAATTCTTATTTATATTATTAATTCTTCATAAGAAATATATTTTCATATTAATTATTCTTAAATAACTTATTTTTTTAATCCATTAGATTTATAAATTTGCCTTTTGCCATATTTGGACAGGCACTAAAAATACTGTTCTCTTTAAAACACTGAAAGGATTCCACTGTGTCAGCCATATCAGGATCTTCTTGAGCTTCTTCTACAGTGATAAGACCATCACTTGAGCTCTTTTTAGCAACTCTCTGTGAATATAACAAACATTGTCAGACTTCAGGATGGAAAAAAGTGTCTGGAGACAAATATTATTGTTTGGATACATATTTAAATTTACATAGAAATTTATCTTCTTATAAAGGGAATTAAATCTTCATGAAAGTTATCCCGACAGTACCAAAATGTCTGAAACAAAACACCACTAATTCATAGATCCACAATTTGCTTGAGTGAACATGAAACAATTGCACAGTATTCCAATTGGAATATAGAATGTCCGACAAACATCATAGATTTCACAAAGATGTACTGTTTTTTTCCTAACGTACTCTTAGAATACGTAAATTCCAAGACAGAAATAAAGTTTTCAGCAATCTATGTATATTCATGCTGTATACTGAGAAAAACGTATTTGACTTGTCGGATGTAGCAACAGTAACTAAGATGGAAAACAATGGATAGTGGATCTATGAATAGGATCAATGTTCCAAAGTAAAACATTCCTAGCAGAATCACTGTACAAAATTAGATGAAATATTTAGATGATGACGATGATGATGATATTTAATGATTTCGATGGTGACAATGATGATGGTGATGACAATGATGATGATGATAATACTTTACCTTGCTTGGTTTTCTCGTCTGGTACTCTAAAAAATGAGAGTGGATATTAGGATTGAAATAACTAACCAAAGCTGCAACACTTGATTCAGCATGTAAAAAGTGCTGGCAGTTGGCCATAAGAAGAATATCTACAAGAACTTCAGAGCCAAGTTTGAAGGGATCATGGTTGGATGAATGCACTGGATTCTCACTCTTATAGTTCTTCGCTCGGAAAGCAGATGTAAAGATGACCTATAAATTAAAGAGGACAATGAAAATGATATTAAAAGGGATTAATAATAACTAAAATTGAAGAGGTTCTGACGAAAATGGTCTCAATGACTTTTTTGATGAAGTTTACTCAAATGGTCCAAATTGGTATCAATAGCCGTTCCTTCTTAGCCAAATAAAAATTAAGTCTGTTCATTTTGGAAAAGATCACTTTGGCCTTTTTCATTGACATCCCTTCAATTTATCAGACAACCAACTGATACCTTGTTTCCAAACTCTAATACAAACTGCCTGATACTTTCTTCATTATCACTAGCAATAAATATCTTGTTTGGTAAAGGCAAACTCTGAAGAAGGTATTTTGCATTTTGAATCCATGTGACCAGAGGGGGAAGTTCCCCATTCTCACTCTCTATACCATGATCTGTTCCTCTCACATGTACAGCAAGAACATTGTACCCTAATAGATGTTTTCTGTGAAAGTTATTTACTATCTTCTGAATCTTAGGAGTTACTGTGATATACTTTTTGAGGAGAGCACTAGCCCAAAGTCTCACATTACGAGTAATAAGGCCTCTAAAGCCTTCTACATTGCGATGACGAAAACTTAGACTCAGTAAACTCTTCCCAGAGACTGATTTTTTGGTGTTACGTATCCATCTGAGTGTTGAATTAGACAGAAAGATAACTTCAGGTCCTAAATAATTCCCTAAGCAAATTACATTCTTGGCTTTCTCTTCAATCTTGTCATTAACAGGCAAGAAGAATAATTCCCATGCATTGATAGAACCATTTCTTGGGCACACGGTGTAGCAATTTCGCCAGAAAATTGTTGGCTCTCCTCCAATAACATGACATGAGCTTATATGGTCAAGAGACATGAGAATCAAAGCTGCAAGCCCTGGATTGCCACATGTTGTAAGAAATAGTTCTGAGGCACAGGCCAGATTTGTAGAAAAAACGCTGTTATTCCTTACAGCCAAAACACTCGACGTAGCATAATGTTCTTTGAAAGACTGCCACAGTAGTTCATCTTGAAGAGGTGTAAAATTAGGAATATGTTGAGGATTTCCAACTTTATAGTGGTTTGTTTTTCCAATACTTTCTCTGAATAACACTTCACTAAGAATAAAATAAAAAAATAGCATCGAGAATGAAAAGATAGTAAACGCTAAAACCATATTTCGAAGCGAGCATCTCATTATACGAGAAAGGAATAGATATGTAAAATACTGAAGAGAAAAATGAGCGAACAACAAAGGAAAAATTGTGCCTTTTAACAGAGAATTAACGTGGGTTAAACGGTATGGAATGAGATAACAATAGTTTCAAAATAGAACGCTTATCGCCATCTGGTTAGAGTGGAACAAATGCCGTCGTGAATCGACCAGCTGCTTACCTTCATTTGAAATCATACAAGTTATTTTTTCCGCCATTTTGTTCGTAAGAGAACTGGCACTAGTATAAAATAGACAGGAACCCCAAAATGACAAACGCGAATGAAATAGGAATATATGCAAAAAGGAAATGGGAACAAATAGCAGAAAATTATTGAAAACAAAAATAGTACTTGATACAACACAAGTTTTAAGAAATGTGTAAGTACATTTTATTCAAATTATTACCTTTTCAAACTATCACAGTCTTTAATAGCATGGATTATAAAACTAACTGATGAAAGTTTGTTTAGAAAAAAATATGAATCGCACCCTGTGGCGGATAAAGAATACTTGATAAATATGTGATACATTGTATTACAGAGAATCTGACAAAGAATACATGTAAATGTTGCTTTGGCTGTTCTGCACATTTAGCTGAACAAGTGAGAGTAGTCTGTGTAAATAAAGCAAAATTTCAATTCACCAGAAATTTAACTATGCATGTGATGTGTAACACCATAACACCGCAGCAATTTTCAGGTGTCAGTTTTTCCTTTTTCAGTTTTTCCTCTCCTTTAGAGGCATGAGTATGGCTGTTAACGCTGTAGACATTCCTTCCGCTGCAGATGAGGCTCTCACTGAGATTATTAAAATAGTGTTACATTGATCTCCAAGATGTTGAGGCTATTTGCCTTCTAAAAACAATTAAAGACACACTCTTTCAAGTTCGAAGTGTTTATATGACTAATATGAAATCCCGGGGGGGGGGGAGGGGGGTACTCAACCCCGTTTTGGATAGGGGTGTGCCGCCGGAGTTCTAGAAACCTGACCCTGTTTAAGACACTCGAAAGTGAAAAAATCATACGCTGTTCAAGACAAATGAGAAAAAATCGACCCTATTTAAGATACGTAACAGTGTAGTCTTCTTTTAATGAAAGAGATAACAGAGCCGTCAATTACGATATCTCACACGGTAAGGCGCTTTTTGGAGTATTTTACACAGAAACATGATATGGCTTGGGATCTCGTCAAAACTATAGATCCTGTTTAAGACAATTTTGGGTAAAATGTATATCCTGTTCAAGACAGCAGGGCCAAAAACCATACCCTATCCAGCGGCACATACCCATATAGCAAATATATGGGAGTACCACCCACCCCCGCGGTATGAAATTATGAAATATTGCATTGCTTTTAACTTGGCAGCTTTCGCTCAGCCACTCCGTCTTCATTCGTGGGTGCATGGTACATGTACAAGTCGTACAATGATGCCATCTTTGTTTAGAACCTTCCACCGATGATTTGCAGGCTGATTTACACGCATTATTCCATCAGACCCATCGGGTACATGAAACACAAAGCCCAAATGTTCCCATCGACGATACTCTGGAAACTTTTCCTGAGAAGCTAGACGAACAATTTCCTCTTTGCCGGTTGCTTGAGGTCTCCACACCCAGCCGTGCTCATCATCGCGTGTAATTGCAGCTTCGTAGTTAGGATCCTCCACCGGTGATAGAACATCAGGATAGGCTTTAAACTGGCCAGCGCCATTTTCTTGGCTGCAAACAAGAACGGCATGCATTGTTTCTCGCTCATAAGCGAAAGTTCCCAACACCTTGTATCGCACCTCGCCATAATGACTACGGTAACATTCAATTAATTCGTTTATACTATACTTAAAGAAGTGCTTTCCATAAAGCGATGCTTGTGGATCAAAAGCATCAGAAGCCGCAAACTGATTCTTTAAGGTTTCAAGGTCATCGTCGTTGCCAATAAAAGGCTCTATCGCTTCCCCAAGATGTTGGCGGATGTTGCTTTTTTCTTCCTCTGTAAATACAGGACTCCACCAAGAGAAAAATCCTGTGATATCTTCTCCTTGGTTGTCTTCATTTATTTTCTTCTTTCCACCTTTAAAGCCATTATCTTTGACAATTTGATTGGCAAATTCTTCACTTGTGAAGTGAGCAAGATAAGTGATAGGTACCCTTGTTCCCCGCTTTTTGGATTCTTGAAGAGCTATCCATGAATTTTTGTATTTATCTTTGTGATCTATAGGATGATTGAAAACCGCCTCATAGTCGGAGATATAATTGTAATGGCAGTGGGTTTTTTTGCTTGAGAGGAAGT
Organism: Telmatactis stephensoni; assembly: GCA_029948255.1. NCBI lineage: Eukaryota > Metazoa > Cnidaria > Anthozoa > Actiniaria > Isophelliidae > Telmatactis > Telmatactis stephensoni. The sequence continues at coordinate 174,491 of JALIZF010001907.1, forward strand.
ATTCGTTCCATATCGGCTTCCATTCGTTTTGTTTGACGTGTCTTCCAGGAGAAATTTTCTCAATTTTGCTCAGTTCAGGTTTGGTCTTTCCATCTAGCCAGGTTATCGGCAAAATGCGCTCAGCCATCACTTAAATGTGTTGAGTGTAAGGAAACGAGGAAAGCTTTGAACATACAATGTGATCGATCGTACTAAGCAGGATCAGCTTAACGGCAATGTTAAACAGCTAGGTTGAGCTTCTTGTCGTTAGCGAGGCTAGAGTGCTAGTGCCATATCATATTGACCTTGTTGTATGCCGCCCACCGGCGCTAGTGCCTTACAAGATTTCATGTCCTTTTGGGAATCCATAGCCTACTGAGTCTATGACCCAAGATATTTGATGTCGTCAACTCGCTTGATGCTTGCGCCTGCGAGTGAACTTAACTCGTGAGGGTTTGAGGTTAATTGTGGAGATGTACTCAGTTTTGGTTTCATTTATTCATACAGTGCAGACCCACTAGTCTTGCTGCTTTCTCGAGCAACTGTAGAAGTGATTTCGCGTTCTCGACAAGTTCTGATATAGCGATACTTCGTGTTTACTAATACACAAATTGTAATACTTATTGCCAACCATCTTAACAATAGCTTTTCACAAATCGCTTTGCTTGTCCTTTAATTTGGGAATCCATAACCTACGTATGACCCAAGTACGGTGGCCCACAGGGGCAAAACACAAGGCAAAATTGCTTTGAAAACACAACAAAGTTTCGTGGAACACAACAATCTTTCACTGAACACAAGAAAGTTTCGTAGAACACAACAAGCTTTCACTTTCGTAGAACACAACAAGCTTTCACTGAACACAACAAAGTTTCGTGGAACACAACAATTTTTCACATAAAACACAACAAGACCCAACAATGTTTTACAGTACACAAGTCTTTCACAAGCAACTAATTAGTTAATGAGGATGAGAGATTTCTTTCAGATTTTTATATTAATGTCGTTTTGATTGAACATTTTTCAGGTCCGTGGATATGGAGCTTCAAAGTGGACGAACAACACTGCTAATTGTATTAGTCTCATTATGTTCTATATTGTATATAAATAATGGTAAGTTAATCAAACGTTTAATAACGCCGCTTGCTAAATAAAGAAATAATGCAGCAATAAGCCAGTTCGGAGTTTAAGAATCGTTTTCAGTGCGCATGCGATTTTATCCCGAACTTCTCACCTTCTTTTGTTTAAACCTTCTTTTGTTTTTAATCAAACAAAAGAAGGTGAAAAATTCGGGATAAAATCGCATGCGCATAAGAAACGATTCTTAAACTCCGAACTGGCTTATTATAATACATGGTGCTCGGATTTTAACCTTCTCCATTCAGATATCGAAAAGGGTTAAAATTCGAACTATGTTAATTCATATCTAGGCTGTCACGAAAACGAAAACCACGTTTTATGTCGGATCCGCGGTTAACGATGTAAATCAGAAAACCGTTTTATCTATCAAACGTTTAATAGCGCTGCTTGCTAAAAATAATACATCATTTAGAATACATAGTGCCATATTTCGACCTTCTCCATCCAGTCCATCCAGAGAAGAATTAAGGTTAAAATCCAGACTATGCTCATATCTAGGCTGTCAAGGAAACGATAGGTGTCGGTAGACAAGCACAAGGAAAAAGCATACGGACTTTAAGACGTTTATCAGAAAACTGTTTTTATCTACGATTATAAGTGTTTCATTTTAGAACATGTGTAAGAATTTTTGCTCGGGCAACGTTTGAACTCTGGCCCTGCCCACAACGGACGTATGCTTACTTGAGTAAAAGAACGAAATTTATCCGAATTGTCATTACTGAAGCTCCGCGCCATCTGGAATGTGTGCATTAGCTCTGGAAATGGTAGCCACTAAGGTTTGAAATTAATACCAAAATCCAACTCATAACAATTTAAATAGTCCAAGGTTAGTGCAATGTTGCTCGCAACAGAACGTGTGTTAACCCCTGCAAAAGGCGCGCGCAATGCCCCAGAAAAAGTTCGGTTGTACTTCTGTAGCTGTTGCGCAAAACGTTGCGCGATCCGTTGCAAGGTTGGTATGGCTTCAGAAAAAGAACTCGTTTCTACTTCTCTAACTGTTGCGCGCACCTGTTGCAGGGTCGGACACACGCACGATGCATGTTGTGTACAATGTTACAAGCTACAGGGAAAATAACATCTTGTGTTCTGGGTTTCTACAAATTTAACAGCAAGCCCCATTAACAATAGTCCCAGCGCAGGTCGCATGAGATTATGTATAGGATAATTCGTCATGCAGGCAGAGCAGTGAACTGACTTGAAAAATTTCATCATGTAATGAAAGCACTATGAAAGATTTAAAAGGTTTACTTTTTTGTGTTTCTAGGCAGAAATGGTATTTCCCAGTATTTTGAGTAGGCAATATATAAACTTGCGCGAGTTTGGCATTCTCAATCACGAGATTCTCTGTGGAGTTTTCGGGGCGTCCTCGGAGATTCCCTGGGTCTCCGAGGACGTTTTCGGGGATACATTTTGACGAGATCGGTTATAATTTAATTTCTCGTCTACTTACACAATTAAACTCAAATCGACCATGTAACTAACAAATTTGGTGTTAATATTGAAGAACAAGCGTGTACATGTAAACAACTACGAGCTTTGTTTTAAAACGATGAGCTAAAAGTATCAATCCAAATTTTAAATCACCTTAACTTATAAAATAACCCTTATAAAATAACTTACCTTTGCTGATGTCTTAATCTGATTAGCTCTAGGGATATTCCTGAAATGAGCAACGTGGATTCCAACTGAACATCTTCAGTGAGGCCGATCATTTCACTTTGGAACGGAAATATAAATCCATAAGTCATAGCGTACGTAACGGCTTGAAGCTTGCTGTACTTAAAATAATCATGGAAATTTATTGATCCCTCTTCAATCGACTAGATTTTGATTGGTTCTTCTATCTCCCTGGGGAATTGGAACAAATCGATGGAGTGAAACAATGCAGACAAGCTCGATGTTCCAGGGATGTTTCCGAAAACTTATTCTTTTATTTTCTTTCTATTTATTTACAAAACAGCTATTTTTTGCTAGCTGGACTCTGATTGGTTCATTTCTTTCCCTTGGGAGTATTAGCATTACAATGAAACTTCGCCGAATAGACTACCCCGATTAGTCATTATATTTATTAAGTGTCTAGGTAGCGCAGCGGTCTAAGGTGATATCTAAAGGTATGGATTAGGGTCCGGATATCGTCTCCCTCCCTGGCCTTCGGGCTAAGATAACTGTAATATGTAGCACCGGGATAGCGTGGATGGGGCCGAAATCTTCATCCGTAACGTAAGTCGATTCGATGTCTCAGCTTCTCAGAAAGTCTCGGGAGAATCGTCCCAAAATTTCAAAAATTTATTTTCCTTTTTTTTTCTTTTTACAATTATTCATTCATTCTGTTATTTTATTTCCGGGGGGTGCTCTTTAACGGGTTACAGGTTCGATCCTCGTCGACACCGGGTTCTTTTCTGACTTCTTTTTTTCTTAATTTTTCCGTTTCTTTCCCAAGCTTTAAGTTAAAATTACATCTTTTTGAACTTTTTTTTAAATGTTTGGTGTTTTTAATATTTTTTTCTGATAAATTTCATTTTTTATTTTTAATTATAATTATTCATATATCTCACTGCATTGTTTCTTTGGTGTGCATTTCCTAGACATTACAAATTTCTTTCTTTCCTTTTTTCTTTTTCTAATTTTTTCGAATGTCTGGACGTTTTTTCTCGCAAGTGATAATATCAGTTTACTTCAGTTAAATACCTTTTTGAATAAAATTAATTGGAAACCATTTCCGTTACAAAATTCTTGACTTACATTTGAATTTGTCCCCGTAGCATGAATTAAAATCGATTTGATTTGATTTTATGCGTCAGGTAGCAAATACATACAATTATTTTATCCTACACTAAGCCCACACCATAGAAAATACAGCAAATAATGGCAATGTCTCATGCCGGAAGAGACAGTTGAATACCGCCGAATATACAATGGCTTTCCTGCTTTCTGATTGGCTGCATTTCCTATGGTGTGGGATAAAACACGATATAATGCCTGGTTCACGCTAACGACGCAAGACGACGCAAGACAACGGAAAACCACGCAAGACCACGCACGATGACTCAACACAACGTATGCAAGACGACGCAAGACAACTCAAGACGAAGCAAGACGACGCATGCAAGACGACGCAAGACAACCAAAGACGACGAAAGACAGCGAAAGACGACGCAAGACGACGCAAGCCCGCGCAAGAAAAACAAAACCTTCCGTTCTTTTGCTTAAATGTTTATGCTTGCGTCGCTACTTTTACAAGTGAAAACACGAGCTTGGCGTTGTCTTGCTTCGATAGTGAAAACCTGGCTATCGTTTTCACTGTTCTCCGATTGTGCTGTATGTGCCACCTGATCGACGTACACCAGAACGTTCCATTTGAACACGCAAATAGGGGTGAGGCGAGGAGAGGGATGAGAGAAAGAGATAACAAGCTATCCCTGAGTTCCGATACTTAAATAAGCATTAATCTTTATTTTTGAACTCAATATTTGCCATGATTTTTGAAAAAATCAGTCATTTTGAGACCATTTCTAGGGTATATTTGGCTTTCAACCTGGAAATGACCGTTACTAGACATAATCCACAGATAATCAGACTGGGAAGCCTGTGGCAGCTGTGCTTGTGAAAGAGTGTTGCCCGGCCCGTAAACGATTTTAGTTGCTTGTGAAAGACTTGTGTGCTGTGAAACTTTGTTGTGTTCTGTGAGAGATTATTGTTGTGTTCCACGAAACTTTGTTGTGTTCAGTGAAAGCTTGTTGTGTTCCACGAAACTTTGTTGTGTTCAGTGAAAGATCATGTTGTGTTCCACGAAACTTTGTTGTGTTTTCAAAGCAATTTTGCATTGTGTTAACTTTGTTGTGTTCAGTGAAAGATCATCTTGTGTTCCACGAAACTTTGTTGTGTTTTCAAAGCAATTTTGCATTGTGTTTTGCCCCTGTGGGCCACCTTACCCAAGGAATTTGAAGTTGACAACTGGCTGAATACTTGTAAAAAGAGGATATGCAATTCATTTGGATATATGAAAAAATAAAACAAAATGAAAAATAAACAAAAATAGTTTTGTCCATTTCAAACTATTGCTTTGAATTTTTTCTTTTCTTTTCTTTTTTTTAATTTTGAATATTTTTTCAGTTCGACTGCCGGTATGTACTAATTTGCAGACCCTGGTGGGCAGTCGGCCATGAAATGTTTCTACCGCGAACTACTGCGAACTAGTCATCGGACTCTGTGCCAAGGAGAGCAAGAGACTAATACTAGTATTATGGTCTCTTGGGAGAGTCAATCGTTCAAATCAAATACTGCATGCATGCATTTTGTATTCAACAGAAGGTTTGGTATTTTTTTAACAACCCTACTTTAGCCTGGTAAACATCTACACTTGAAAAGTTTTTGATTTATTGTAAAATTTGCGACTGCCAGCCAAAATGATAACTAGTAATTTGAATCGTTACGATGGCAGTACTTGTTCTCAGAAATCTTTCTAGCATACGTCGATTTTTTTCCTTATATTAAAAATTATGGAAATAATACATACTAAAACAATGACAAAATCATTGGGTTAAAGACTACGTGATAAGAGCTTATATTTTTGTCACAGAGTTCGCATCGCAGAGTTTTGGCCAAAAAATATCGCTTTAGTCAGTCACACAAAGTAAAACGAAACGCAAATCGACACGGCCGGTGTTGCCATCCATCAAGGCAGCTTAACTGGCGTCACTATGGACTATAGCTGACAATCATTTCCGTAATGATTCGTCCTCCAATTAAACTGCACAGACTCAAAACACAATCCATTTTCAGGTCATTTTGTATCATTTTATGGAAGGCTTTTCCAAGATTATTAAGGCTTTCATTTCAAAACAAAAAACCAAACAAACAAAACACAAACACATAAATTTACTCAGCGGAAAGACGGCCATAATTGAACAAAACAAAATTTATTATATTCATTTGTATCGAAAGTGAATGACAGTCTAAAATTGATATTTCTTACTGTGTTCTAGTGTCACAAACTGACACTTAATCAAAGCAACCAGACAGTAAGATCAGCTGAAACTCCTTCAATCTTCGTGTACTTCTTTGAACTTTGACTTTACACATACTCATACTACTTTCTCAGAGTGCATGCACTGTAAATTTTAAAGAGTAGTTTTTACTCCGAAAATCGAGTAGGAAAACGGTGACAGAATGACCCCGATTTCGGAGTTAAAATTACTCCACTGTGGAGGGAGTTAAAATAACTCCATGTGAGGAGTAAAAAAAGTACTCTGCATTTGGAGTAAAATTGACTCTTTCGGGGTGTTTATTACTCTGCATTTCGAGTAAAATCAACTCAGTGCCCACATAGGATGATAAGAACTTCTCTCAATTTGTAGGCCAGGTTTTGTGACAAAATTACCCGGAATTTGGAGTCGGGGATTGATTGATTAATATAAATTTCATTTTCAAAAACAACAAAAAGCTTTCTTACACAAAGAAACTGAAATAGAAAGTCCCCTATTCATTCTACAAAAGACTAAAAAAGTCTTTACTTGAATTCCCTTGCGTGAAAAAAAAGATAGACTGAAAAGGTCAAGGAAAATTGTCTAATCTAGAACAATTTTAGATATCAGAATGCAGAATCAAAAGATCGATAAGCCTGACTTTTTCTGGATTTTTCTCCAACTGATGGAAATAACAATCACGCGAACGCTCGCCATCACAAACCCAACGGCAAAAGCTAAACAGAAAACAAATCAATCTTTAAAAATAAAGAAATTTTTATGATGATCATGAATTCCAGGTTGAAATTTTCGTTTTTGTTTCATACATTAAGTGTCAAGAAGATAGATGACATTGTTTAGTTTTTATGAAAGCGAAGTTGAGACTCACCAATTCTGTGTCAAAGCCTGATTCAAAAGAAAACTTTGAATCACAACCTATAAAGAGTCGTTTTTCTGCCTAAAAACAGTTGTAACAAAGAAAAAACACAAAACCTTTAACAAAACGTAATTTATTTACTATATTCTACTCTAAAGAGCGAGTTTTTAATTGACAAAGTTGTCCCAGAACACTTCATGTGAAAGCTTACGAAGGGCTTGTCAATACGATAACTTCAAAGAGCAAACATCCAACAAAAAAGATCTCAATCGTCTAAAAAATTATACCAAAGCAATCATAGAATTTTTTTGGCAGTCTGAGATATCAGATGAAAGATAAGAAATTATTAGGAAGTACCTTATAGAGTGATTTTGTCCAACACCTCTGTCCACCATTTTGTTTTTCAAAACTGCTCTATTTTCTAACTTAGCTTTGGCGCTAGATGAAACGCTGCGTGCTGATTGGTGAAAATTCAATTTCATTGTTTTTCCGGTGTTTTCATTGGCTAAAATCAAAGTAGAGTTATTTTAACTCCAATGTTTCCTCTAACTACTCCACTTTAAATGGAGTTGATTTTACTCCACTTTTCACAACTCCAGAACTAGAGTAAAAGCAACTCTAGTTCCTGTTCAGAGGAGTAGATTTTACTCCTTCTTTGGAGTCACTTTTACTCCTTTCAAATTACTCTCCTTGGCAGAGTACTTTTTACTCTACCGTAAGAGTAAAAACAACTCTCTAAAATTTACAGTGTGGTACACTGTTTTCAAACTCGCCCGACTCTCTTATATATCCTTATGGTTCTAAAAATAACTCATTACTATATACGATCATGATACTAAATATAGATATTACATCATTCCAGGAATCTCTACAAATCTCTACTGGTACACTTCAGCATGACTCAGCATTTCTCTTAGTTAAGACTAGAATGTTCTGGAAAATACTCAACTCAACACACAATACATAAAGAATGTTCTAGAAAATTCTTGTTGATATGTGGTGGATTCTAGATTCATCAGACTAGTTATTTGTCCGATACGTACATTCTGATTGGCTGAAGGAAAACCGAAAGAGCACGTCTGCCGGATGTGCCTTGCTGACGCCAATCCAAAAGGTACAGTACGATCCACATTGCGTTTTGTTCGACGCAATAACGATTCCTTACAAGACTCCCGCACAATCTAAATGATGATATGGCTGAATGCAATTGGCCGATATTCTGCCTTGATGGAAAGGCCAAGATCTCTACAAACGTTGAAAAAATTTTTCCTGGGAGACACGTTACACAAAATGAATGGGATCCAGGGTGGAACCAAGATTTCCTTACTAACCAAGACAGGCACTGCTACGATTTCATCTCCGACTATGAGGTGATTTTTGATTACCCTATAAATCACAGATATATCCCAGAAATGCTTTGGGAGAATCTTCAGAGATCCAAACGGCGAGGAACACCCGTACCTATCACTGAACTTGCTCACTTCACAGATGAAAACTCTGCCAAACAAATTATTAAAGATAATTTCTTCATAGGTGGAGAGAAGATAATCAACGAAGACAGCCATGGAAATGATGTCACAGCATGTCTCTCGTGGTGGAGTCCTATATTTACAGAGGAGCAGATACATTCCGTTGAAAACCATCTTCGACAAGTTCTAGAGCCTTTCATTAGCGAACAAGATAGGGAAGATGCCTTTCACATGCATCGTTTCGAAAGTCAGTTTGCAAGGTCTGATGCTTTTTGGCCACAAGGTTGGCGTTTTGGAAATCATTCCTTTCAGTATAGTTTAGACGAGCTGATAGACTGTTACCGCGACTGTTATGGTGAGGTGCAGTACAAAATCTTGGGAACGTTTGCTTACAAGCAGGAAGTAATGCATGCCGTACTTGTATGCAACGAAGCATATGGTGATAGCAAGTTTTCGGCATATCCTGATGTACCAGAAACTGATTTTGATACTGAAACCACCGTCATAGAACGCGATGGTCTTGGCAACTGGATTTGGAAACCCCAGGCAACTGGAGATGAAATTACTCGTCTGAAAGCTTTTCAGCAAGCCAAAGAGCCATGGGGATTCCAGCCGGGTCGATGGAAGAACCCACGCTTTCGTCGATGGGAAAATGTGGCCTTTGCTTTCCATATCCCTGACGGAGAGATGGAATTCGAAGTTCCTCATCCTGAAGACCATTTGAAGATCATAAGTAATTGCAATAAAACCGTGAAGTAGTTAGTAGACTAATAAACACTTGACTAGTAAACCTTATTTCCACCGTTTTCTTGTGTCTTAAACTATTATACACTACCTAATATATTCAATCACTATTTTAGATTTTGCATAAAATGGAATTAGGACATTGTAATCAGTGTAAACAACTGAAACCACGTACGCAATGGTCTTGGCAAATGGAGGTTCTTTCTCGATGTAAAAGTCCCGAATTTTTTTTCAATGCTAGTGGACTTAATATTGTAATACCAGGTTTAGGAGATCTGGAAACCCCAGGCAACTGGAGGTGAAATTACTCGTCTCAAAGCTTATCAGCAAGCCAAAGAGCCACGGGGGTACCAGACGGGTCGATGGAAGAAACCAGGCTTTCGTCCATGGGGAAATTTGGCCTTTGCTTTTCATATCCTCACGGACAGATGGATCAAAGTTTCTCTGCCTGAAGAGCATGTGAAAAACCACTAGACAAGTAAACCTATATATTAGTAAAAGTGCAAATTTTAGTTCATAAGATGTAACATAGGAGGAATGACAGTATTAAATTTAGATTTTAATTGGATATTTTCTTAAGATTCGTTTGGAAAAACACGTTGGATGGCAAGCACCCGAGGAATGCCAGAAATAGAAAGAGCACCTCGATATTAGTAAAAGTGCAATGTTTTTTGCTTTTGTTTTTCTGTTATTCATGTCATAAACTGAAACATTGCACTTTTAATTTACTAATACCGAGGTGCTCTTTCTATTTCTGACATTCAGTGACGGTGCTGCTTGATTTAGGGGAAATAGGGTCACGTGACCAGTTAGTACAGCCCATTATCATCGGTTGAATAAATAATAATGAGTCTTTATTAACCACAAGATAAATGTACATATCTTATGTTACAACAATGTGCTAAACTAAAACTACTAAATACGAATTTGAGATTCGTAAAAACTATGTTTAAATTATGGAAATTAAATTGAAGTAAACCTACTAACACATGAACTATGAAAAATTGTATCTAAAAATCAACCTATTGATAAATACGCTTGAAACATATCTGAAACATATCTGAAACATATCTGAAGCATATCTGAAACATATTCTGAAACATATCTGAAACATGTCTGAAACATATATCTGAAGCATATCTGAAACATATTCTGAAACATATCTGAAACATATCTGAAACATATCTGAAGCATATCTGAAACATATCTTGAAAGAGGGTCCTGAAGGGGTAAAATGGGACTGGGATTTGCCTGTTTTTTTGACTGGGAAATGGGATTTGTTGTACTGGGACTGGGATTTGGGGATTTTTTGTCACTGGGAATGGGAAACAGAACATCAAATGGGAATGGGATTTGATGCTGAAAAACTGAAAAACCGTACAAATATTTTTAAAAAATTGAAAAATTACAAGTCGACGCACAAAAAAAAAAAAAAAAAAAAAAAAAAAAGAAAAAGAAAGAAATCATACCCAGGACTTTTCGGTATATTATGCATCTGAGAGACTGAGACTGGTCACATGTCTATTTTTTATGACTTACTTTGTGAAAAGGGGAGTTCGAAAAACTGCAATGGGATTTTTGAGAAATTTATGACTGGGATTGGGATTTTAATGAAAAAGTAGGCTGGGAATGGGATTTGAGATTAAAGTACTAACATCGACACATAGACTAGAAAGAGAATTGTGCAGCATGGGACACGATGCGCAAACATACCATAGCTTTTTCAGATGGAACAGCGAAAAGTGGGTACCCGGGGCCATACGTGACATTCCGCCGGTAATTCTTTGGGATGAGATTTGCACTGTGCCTTTGGAAATATTAAAAGAGTTTGTGGAGTTTCTACGTGGTAAGACGCACGTTATCTTCGCTGGAGATCCCTGTCAGCCGCCGCCCATAGCGGGAGAAACGCCGCACGAGTGGTTGAAAACCCTTTGCTACTCTGAGGAAACAAACACAGATTACCGTAGTAAAGACCCCGTTAAAGGCCTAAAACAGGCTATAAGGGGACTTAGCGATATGGACCAATGTAAAGTGATGCGTAAAAAACTTAGAGCACCCACCTACGAAGAGTTTTTAACACTGGCATCCAAAAGATTTAGTACTCAGTAGTAAAAGAGCAGCACAAGCCCGAATACAAAAGGACTTACTGGAAGTACATAAAGAAAAATACCCTAAGAATCATTAACCCAGAGATACTAGGATGCAAAAGAAAACTATTACAGTTCCATATATTACTTTTTATATAATAATTGGCATATTACGCGCGCTCTGATTGGTCGAACAACCATGTGTGATTAGAGTACACACACATAGATGGCGTCATCGAATCTTACGCGCGCTCTGATTGGTTGGAATGTTTCGATAATATTATATAAAACAGATAGATTCCATTTTTCCGTGCGTCTGTACTCTAATCGATGCACAGAAGACGTCAAAATGTGGTGAGAACAACAGTCACGCCACTCGACTTCGTCTCGTGGCGTACTTTTTTGTTCTCACTACATTTTGACGTCATCTGTGCATCGATTAGAGTACAGACACACGGAAAAATGGAATCTATTTGTTAAATATAATAATTGGCATATTACGCGCGCTCTGATTGGTCGAACAACCATGTGTGATTAGAGTACACACACATAGATGGCGTCATCGAATCTTACGCGCGCTCTGATTGGTTGGAATGTTTCGATAAATATTATATAAAACAGATAGATTCCATTTTTCCGTGCGTCTGTACTCTAATCGATGCACAGAAGACGTCAAAATGTGGTGAGAACAACAGTCACGCCACTCGACTTCGTCTCGTGGCGTACTTTTTTGTTCTCGCCACATTTTGACGTCATCTGTGCATCGATTAGAGTACAGACGCACGGAAAAATGGAATCTATTTGTTAAATGGAAAATATAGTAACACATGACGGTGCGTGGGTGCCTATTCCAGTGGTTGAGAAAGTAATATCACACCCTGACTGGCGCTTAGGTTATTGTATGACAGTACACAGTGCTCAGGGATTAACAGTTAAAGAAAACTTATGGATTATAGACCAGCGTCTTATGTTGGAGTAATCTTATTTACACTGCAGTTAGCAGAGTTGAATACTACAAACAACTAAAAAGAGCGTGGGGTCCGCAATTACGGTACGATAACACTCCGCCTGAAGTGGCTAAAGCAAATATACTTAAGAAATTACAAAGGTATAAGAGAATTGATGAGGAAAAAAATAAGGTATTTGACCTCACAGTCGATGATGTTTATAAACCCAACGCAAGGTGTGCTAAGTGTAACATACCGCTACTCTGGGATTTTGAACCAAACGACGATCAGCAATTTTCTGTGGACCGTTTAAATAATAAGAAAGGTCACTCTGTAGGTAATATACGTTTGACGTGCTTAGAGTGTAATCAGGCGCGTGGTGCAGCACTACTCTGAATCCTTGGGGACTATGAGCAGCTCTTCTTTAACAAATCCACGGCTTGGACCATCTGTTAAGTAATACAACACAGGCTGTCCTTCTTTTGTGACGGACTTTGAGATCTGATAAGTTTTCAAAGACCAATTAGGGATCCGTAGCTCTTTTGGATCCTCCTTCCAATTCCCCAGGCTGATAGAAGATATCTGACCTGTATATCTGTGCACTATTTTTTTTCTTTCATTCCTACTGCTCTTGAACTCCTAACGTAGGATTTGTGTTCGACGTGTTTCTTCTTTATGGCATCCTTAGGTTTCATTCCCGTTGCCCTTGTTTCCTCATTATTTAAAGCCTTAATGACCTCTGGAAGTCTCTGCACCCACTCCCTGTTGCTTTTGGATGGATCTGCTAATTCTTTCCAATACTGATATCCAAACAAGCCGTTCCGCTAGGGTGCGATTAAATCTTTCAACGAGGCTTTGACCCCGGTGGTACTCTGCTTCAGCTCTCCTGATCTTAGTATCGTGGTCTTTCAGCGTTTTAGTGACAGGCGCCCATGAACTCTGTGCCCGCATCTACCTGCAGCAGCTTTGGCCATTTTAAAACGCGCTTATAAATCTTACTTAGAGCCTCCGCGACTTCTCCGGAATCCTTGCTGGTTAGGGGTTCGGCGTCCTTGTATCTGCTTGCGATATGCACGACGGTTAAAGCATATCTGTAGGTTCTTCTTCTCACCTTGTCGTGTGGTAAGAAAAGCAAATCCGCCTGATGAACTTCGTTGGGCGCATTCACAGTGAAACTGGGTCTGGGAATATACTTGGGCACAGGAAGATAAACCTGCCAGATGGTTTGTTTTTTTAACCAGTTCTTAGCCGCGGCGTCTGATACCCTGGCCGCAGCAGCAAGTTTCTTTATAGCCGACGCTCCTCTCCAATAGCCTTGAGGTCCATAGTAAATTCTCTTAAGTTTGTCTTCGACGCGAGGCATTATATGAATTCCAAGGACAAGGTTTATCTTTCTATTGTTAAAATTTACAACTTCATCCGTCAACTTTAATGGTGACGCAAGGATTCCTTCGTGACGACACTATGAGCGGCTGCGAGGGAGACTACAGTCGCCTAGGAATCCACCCCAATCGTGATCGATTTTGTAAAATATTTCGTAGATTACGTCAGGGTAATAAGAGATCAGATTTTCCCGTCCAGCTGAGAAAACACCATTCAGCCCTAGCATAGTTTCCATAGAAACCTCGGGTATTTTTTCCCCTGTAATTTCAGACAAAAGATAGGAAATACCATCAATTTTTTCAGAGTTTTTTTCAAACCCCGTGGCGTGGGTTCTTGTAAATTAACTTTTATCTTCTGCAAGGTTTCCTTATCAACATAGACTGGATAGCATAAGATATTTTGCATCCATTTTCTAAAGTAGATAATTCTCTTGTACGGCGTCCTTTTTAAATGTTAAAATGTACGGCTCAAAAAAGTGTAATTGCATGTTCTAAAAGGTTTTATAATTGTTAAAATGTACGGCTCAAAAATTGGCCAATAGGCCTTTTGCATCTAACGGTCACATGGTACTAAATCGGCCAAACTGGAAGGCAAAAGAATGTAAACAGCCTCCTAAACAAAAGAACCTTAGCCATTCAAGCTTGACTTGACTTTGTTTTAGATGTCCCAGTGGGGATTTTGCCTTCCAGTACGGCGGATTTTGTACCATGTGATCGTAAGATGCAAAAGGCCTATTGCAGTACAAAGAGATTCAATGATTTTGAAATTAGTTTAATATAATGTGTGACTGTGAATTCATCGATTACGATTGCCGTTATAAATCGTGTATAAAATGTAAATACTCCTTATACTTGTTGTGTTCGTAAGATGTTTCTTCAAGAAGATACTTCTGCATTGTGTTTACGGTGTGGTTGTGATGATATGCCAACGGGGATCGTATTAAAATAGGCAGCACTACGGTAAATCCCTGCATCCGACGCCTCCCGATTTGCTCAAAGAATAATCTTGTCTTTCGGGGGGTCGATCGCGATTCGCCATTACTGCTAGGCTGCTATAATTAAAATTTTTAAAAAATTACCAAGAATGACTTTCCTGCATGTCGATCATTTTAGTTGGTTAATTAATAAAAAGGGGAGCTAGTTTGAAGAATTTTTAAGAATTTAGAGCAGTGAGCGGACGAAAATTTATAAAATAGAATCTCAATGAACGTTTTGAAGCAATCTGACACTACACTGAAATATTGTGTCTCTCAGCGTCACTCAGCGGGGCGTGCCTTGGAGACGCCAACCCGAACGAAGCTTCTTTTATAGTACAATCTACATCTTTGTTCGAAGCTATATCTTAAATGATGGCTGCAAGCATAACCTGGCTTAATGGAGAGGCCAAGATCCCTAGAATCGTTGAAAAAATTTGTCCTGGGAGACACGTTACACAAAGCGAATGGGATCCAGAGTGGAACCAAGCTTTCCGTACTAACGACGACAGCCACTGCTACGATTTCATTTCCGACTATGAGGTGCTTTTTGATTACCCTATAGATCAAGAAATTTATAGAGAGCAATATGGAGAACTCTAGCAGAATCTTCAAAGATCCAAAAGGGAAGGAACAACCGTACCTATTACTAAACTTGCTCACTTCACAGATAAAAACTCTGCCAAACAAATCATTGAAGATAATTTCTTCATAGGTGGAGAGAAGAATATCAACGAAGACAGCGATGGAAATAAAGTCACGGCACGTTTTTCGTGGTGGAGTCCTATATTTACAGAGGAAGAAAAAACCAACATCCGCCAACATCTTGGGGAAGCGATAGAGCCTTTTATTGACGACGACGATGACCTTGAAACCTTAAAGAATCAGTTCGCAACTTCTGATGCTTTTAATCTACAACGACAATTCCAACGAAGGCGTTATCCTGATGGAAATCCACGTGATCACTACTTTATTTACAGTATAAGCGATTTAATTGATTGTTACCGCAGCTGTTATGGTGAGGTGCGATACAAGGTGTTGGGAACGTTCGCTTACAAGAAGGAAGTAATGCATGCCGTACTTGTATGCAACCAAGCAAATGGCGCTGGGCAGTTTAAAGCCTATCCTGATGTGCCAGCAAATTTTGATACTGAAACCACCGTCATAAAACGCGATGGTCGTGGCAACTGGACTTGGAAACCCCAGGCAACTGGAGGTGAAATTACTCGTCTCAAAGCTCATCAGCAAACCAAAGAGCTATGGGATCCGGAGAACCAGCCGGGTCAATGGAAGCACCCAGACTATCGACGATGGGAAAATGTGGCCTTTGCTTTTCATATCCATGGCAGACAAAAGATGGAAGTTCCTCTGCCTGAAGAACATATGTGGAGATCATAGAGTCATCGCAATAAAACCGTGAAGTAGTTAGTAGACTAATAAACACTTGACTAGTAAACCTTATTTCCACCGTTTTCTTGTGTCTTAAACTATTATACACTACCTAATATTCAATCACTATTTTAGATTTTGCATAAAATGGAATTAGGACATTGTGATCAGTGTAAACAACTGAAACCACCGTCATAGTACGCGATGGTCTTGGCAAATGGATCTGGAAACCCCAGGAAACTGGAGGTGAGATTACTCGTCTGAAAGCTTATCAGCAAGCCAAAGAGCCACGGGGATACCAGACGGGTCGATGGAAGAACCCAGACTTTCGTCCATGGCTAAATTTGGCCTTTGCTTTTTAGATCCTCACGGACAGATGGATCAAAGTTTCTCTGCCTGAAAAGCATGTGAAAAAAACACTAGACAAGTAAAGCTATATATTAGTAAAAGTACAAAGTTTTAGTTTATAAGATGGAACATATATAGGAGAAATGACAGTAAATTTAAGATTGGATATTTTCTTAAGATTCATTTGGAAAAAAAACGCGTTGGATGGCAAGCACCCGAAAAACACCTGAAATAGAAAAAGCACCTCGACATTAGTAAAAGTTTTTGTTTTTGTTTTTTATCAGTGTTATTCATGTTATAAATGTAGCCTTTTCATATCCATTGCAAACAAAAGATGGAAGTTCCACTGCCTTAAGACCATATGAAGATCATAGAGTAACTGCAATAAAACGTGAGAATGTTAGTACACCAATAACACTAGACTAGTAAACCTTATTTCCACCGTTTTCTTGTGTCTTTAAACTATTACACACTACGTAACATTCAATTTATATTTGCGATTTTACATAAAATGGAGTTAGATTATAGATTATTAGATTATCCATATTGAGAAATTGAGGTAAGGACATGTACTTTGAAGTCCATAATTCGCGTCCACGCAATCTGTGGATGGAATCGAGAATTCTCAGATTGTACTTTGAAGTCCATAATTCGCGTCACGCAAATCTGTGCATTGAATGGCGATTTCACAGATTGTACTTTTAAGTCCGTAATTCGTGTCCACGCAATCTGTGAATTGAATCGCGAGTTCTCAGATTGTAATTTGAAGTCCATAATTCGCGTCCACGGAATCTGTGAATTGAATCGCGAGTTCACAGAATGTACTTTGAAGTCCATAATTCGCGTCCACGCAATCTGTGGATGGAATCGAGAATTCTCAAATTGTATTTTGAAGTCCATGATTCGCGTCCACGCAAATCTGTGCATTTGAATGGCGAGTTTTCAGATTGTAATTTGAAGTCCGTAATTCGTGTCCACGCAATCTGTGAAGTGAATTGAGAGTCAACAGATTGTACTTTGAAGTCCATAATTCGCGTCCACGCAATCAGTGAATTGAATTGCGAGTCAACAGATTGTACTTTGAAGTCCATAATTTGCGTCCACGCAATCTGTTGAACGAATCGCGAGTCCACACTTTATACTTTGAAGTCCATGATTCGCGTCCACGCAAATCAGTTGAACGAATCGGGAATCCACACTTTCTACTTTGAAGTCCATAATTCGCGTCCACGCAATCTGTGAATTGAGTCACGAGTTCTCAGATTGTATTTTGCAGTCAATAATTCGCTTCCACGCAAATCTGTGAATTGAATTGCGAGTCCACAGATTGTACTTTGAAGTCCATAATTCGCGTCCACGCAAATCTGTGAATTGAATCGGAAGTCCACACTTCGTACTTTGAAGTCCACAATTCGCGTCCACGCAATCTGTGCATTGAATCACGAGTTCACAGAATGTACTGTGAAGTCGATAATTCGGGTCCACGCAATCTGTGCATTGAATCGCGAGTTCTCACATTGTTCTTTGAAGTCAATAATTCGCGTCCACGCAAATCTGTGCATTGAATCGCGAGTTCACAGAATGTACTTTGAAGTCCATAATTCGCGTCCACGCAATCTGTGTATTGAATTGCGAATCAAGAGATTGTACTTTGAAGTCCATTAATCGCGTCCACGCAATCTGTGCATTGAATGGCAAGTTCTCAGATTGTGCTTTGAAGTCCATGATTCGCGTTCACGCAAATCTGTTGAACGAATCGGGAATCCACACTTTCTACTTTGAAGTCCATAATTCGCGTCCACGCAATCTGTGCATAGAATCGCGAGTTCAAAGATTGTACTATGAAGTCCAGAATTCGCGTCCATGCAATCTGTGGATGGAATCGAGAATTCTCAGATTGTACTTTTAAGTCATTTACTCGTGTCCTCGCAATCTGTGACTTGAATTGCGAGTTCTCAGATTGCACTTTGAAGTCCATAATTCGCGTCCACGCAAATCTGTTGAACGAATAGCGAGTCCACACTTTCTACTTTGAAGTCCATAATTCGCGTCCACGGAATCTGTGCATAGAATCGCAAGTTCAAAAATTGTACTTTGAAGTCCATAATTCACATCCACGCAATCTGTGAATTGAATCGGAAGTCTACACTTTCTACTTTGAAGTCCATGATTCGTGTCCACGCAAATCTGTTGAGCGAATCGGGAATCCACACTTTCTACTTTGAAGTCCATAATTCGCGTCGACGCAATCTGTGGATGGAATCGAGAATTCTCCGAATGTATTTGAAATCCATAATTCGCGTCCACGCAATCTGTGAATTGAATCGGAAGTCCACACTTTATACTTTGAAGTCCATAATTCGCATCCACGCAAACCTGTGCATTGATTCGCGAGTTCTCAGATTGTACTTTGAAGTCCATAATTCGCGTCCACGCAAATCTGTGCATTGAATCGCGAGTTCACAGAATGTACTTTGAAGTCCATAATTTGCGTCCTTGCAATCTGTCAATTGAATTGCAAGTCCACAGATTGTATTTTGA
This sequence comes from Telmatactis stephensoni, assembly GCA_029948255.1. Classification (NCBI taxonomy): domain Eukaryota; kingdom Metazoa; phylum Cnidaria; class Anthozoa; order Actiniaria; family Isophelliidae; genus Telmatactis; species Telmatactis stephensoni. The sequence continues at coordinate 193,332 of JALIZF010001907.1, forward strand.
AGTCCATAATTAGCGTTTCCGCAATCTGTGCATAGAATCGCGAGTTCAAAGATTGTACTTTGAAGTCCATAATTCGCGTCCACGCAATCTGTGCATTGAATTGCGAGTCAACAGATTGTACTTTGAAGTCCATAATTCGCGTCCACGCAATCTGTGAATTGAATTGCGAATCAACAGATTGTACTTTGAAGTCCATAATTCGCGTCCACGCAATCTGTGGATGGAATTGCGAGTCCAGAGACTGGCTTCAACTCAAGCTATGGACTTTTGCTTGCGTCCACATTTCGCGCCAGCGCAAGATATAGACATGTACGTTGAAGTACGAAATTCGAGTTCACGCATCTGTGGATTGAATCGAGAATTCTCAGATTGTATTTTGCAGTCCATAATTCGCGTCCACGCAATCTGTGCATTGAATCGCAACTCCACAGATTGTACTTTTAAGTCCATAATTGAAGTCCACGCGATCTGTGAATTCAATCGCGAGTCCACACTTTACACTTTGAAGTACATGATTCGCGTTCACGCAAATCTATTGAACGAATCGGGAATCCACACTTTCTACTTTGAAGTCCATAATTCGCGTCCACGCAATCTGTGCATAGAATCGCGAGTTCAAAGATTGTACTATGAAGTCCATAATTCGCGTCCATGCAATCTGTGGATGGAATTGAGAATTCTCAGATTGTACTTTGAAGTCCATAAATCGCATCCACGCAAACCTGTGCATTGAATGGCGAGTTCACAGATTGTACTTTTAAGTCCGTAACTCGTGTCCTCGCAATCTCTGACTTGAATCGCGAGTTTTCAGATTGTACTTTGAAGTCCATAATTCGCGTCCACGCAAATCTGTTGAACGAATAGCGATGCCACACTTTCTACTTTGAAGTCCATAATTCGCGTCCACGCAATCTGTGAATTGAATCGGAAGTCCACACTTTATACTTTGAAGTCCATAATTCGCGTCCACGCAAATCTGTGCATTGAATCGCGAGTTCACAGATTGTATTTTGAAGTCCATAATTCGCGTTTCCGCAATCTGTGCATAGAATCGCGAGTTCAATGATTGTACTTTGAAGTCCATAATTGAAGTCCACGCGATCTGTTGATGGAATCGAAAAATTCTCCGAATGTATTTGAAATCCATAATTCGCGTCCCCGCAAATCTGTTGAACGAATCGCGAGTCCACACTTTGTACTTTGAAGTCCGTAGTTCGTGTCCACGCAATCTGTGAATTGAATGGCGAGTTCTCAGATTGTACTTTGAAGTCCATAATTCGCGTACACGAAATCTGTGAATTGAATTGCGAGTCAAAAGGTTGTACGTTGAGGTCCATAATATGCGTTCACGCAATCTGTTAATTGAATTGCGAGTCAACAGATTGTACTTTGAAGTCCATAATTCGCGTCCACGCAATCTGTGGATGGAATCCCAAGTCCAGAGATTGGCTTCAACTCAAACTATGGAATTTTGCTTGCGTCCACATTTCGCGCCAGTGCAAGATATAGACATGTACGTTGAAGTAAGAAATTCGAGTTCACGCATCTGTGGATTCAATCGAGAATTCTCCGATTGTATTTGAAAACCATAATGCGCGTCCACGCAATCTGTGAATTGAATCGCGAGTCCATAGATTGTACTTTGAAGTCCATAATTTGCGTCCACGCAATCTTTGAATCTAATCGCGAGTCCACACTTTCTTCTTTGAAGTCCATGATTCGCGTCCAGGCAAATCTGTTGAACGAATCGCTAGTCCACACTTTCTACTTTGAAGTCCATAATTAGCGTCCACGCAATCTGTGCATAGAATCGTGAGTTCAAAGATTGTACTATGAAGTCCATAATTCGCGTCCATGCAATCTGTGGATGGAAACGAGAATTCTCAGATTGTACTTTGAAGTCCGTAACTCGTGTCCTCGCAATCTATGACTTGAATCGCGAGTTCTCAGATTATACTTTGAAGTCCATAATTCGCGTCCACGCAAATCTGTTGAACGAATAGCGAGTCCACACTTTCTACTTTGAAGTCCATAATTCGCGTACACACAATCTGTGAATTGAATCGGAAGTCTACACTTTCTACTTTGAACTCCATGATTCGCGTCCACGCACATCTGTTGATTGAATCGCGAGTCCACACTTTGTACTTTGAAGTCCATAATTCGCGTCCACGCAGTTCTGTGCATTGAATCGCGAGTTCACAGAATGTACTTTGAAGTCCATAATTCGCGTCCACGCAATCTGTGAATTCAATTGCAACTCCACAGATTGTACTTAACTTTGAAGTCCATGATTTGCGTCCATGCAATCTGTGAATTCAATCGCGAGTCCACACTTTCTACTTTGAAGTCCATAATTCGCGTCCACGCAATCTGTGGATTGAATCACGAGTTCTCAGATTGTATTTTGCAGTCCACAATTCGCGTCCACGCAATCTGTGGATGGAATCGAGAATTCTCCGATTGTATTTGAAATCCATAATTCGCATCCACGCAATCTGTGAATTGAATCAGAAGTCCACACTTCGTACTTTGAAGTCCATGATTCGCGTCCACGCAGATCTGTCGATTGAAACGAGAATCCACACTTTCTACTTTGAAGTCCATAATTCGCATCCACGCAAATCTCTGCATTGAATCGCGAGTTCACAGAATGTACTTTGAAGTCCATAATTCGCGTCCACGCAAATCTGTTGAACGAATCGGGAATCCACACTTTCTACTTTGTAGTCTATAATTCGCCTCCAGGCAATCTGTGCATAGAATCGTGAGTTCAAAGATTGTACTATGAAGTCAATAATTCGCGTCCATGCAATCTGTGGATGGAATCGAGAAATTCTCAGATTATATTTTGCAGTCCATAATTCGCGTCCACGCAATCTGTGGATGGAATCACGAGTTCTCAGATTGTATTGTAAATCCATAATTCGCGTCCACGCAATCTGTGGATGGAATCACGAGTTCTCAGATTGTATTGTAAATCCATAATTCGCGTACGCGCAATCTGTTAATTGAATCGGAAGTCTACACTTTCTACTTTGAAGTCCATGATTCGCGTCCACGCAAATCTGTTGAACGAATCAGGAATCCAAACTTTCTACTTTGAAGTCCATAATTCTTGTCCACGCAATCTGTGCATGGAATCGAAAATTCTCCGATTGTGTTTGAAATCAATAATTCGCGTCCATGCAATCTGTGAATTGAATCGGATGTCCACACTTCGTACTTTGAAGTCCATGATTCGCGTCCACGCACATCTGTCGATTGAAACGAGAGTCCACACTTTCTACTTTGAAGTCCATAATTCGCATCCACGCAAATCTGTGCATTGAATCGGAAGTCCACACTTTGCATTTTGAAGTCCATAATTCGCGTCCACGCAATCTGTTGAAAGAATTGCCAGTCCACACTTTGTACTTTGAAGTCCATAATTCGCGTCCACGCAAATCTGTGCATTGAATGGTGAGTACTCAGATTGTACTTGGAAGGCCGTAATTCGTCTACACGCAATCTGTGAATTGAATCGTGAGTTCTCAGATTGTACTTTGAAGTCCATAATTCGCGTCCACGCAATCTGTGAATTGAATTGCGAGTCAACAGATTGTACTTTGAAGTCCATAATTCGCGTCCACGCAATCTGTGAATTGAATCGCAAGTCCACAGATTGTACTTTGAAGTCCATAATTTGCGTCCACGCAATCTGTGAATTCAATCGCGTGTCCACACGTTCTTCTTTGAAGTCCATAATTAGCGTCCACGCAATCTGTGCATACAATCGCGAGTTCAAAGATTGTACAATGAAGTCCATAATTCGCGTCCATGCAATCTGTGGATGGAAACGAGAATTCTCAGATTGTACTTTGAAGTCCATAATTCGCATCCACGCAAATGTGTGCATTGAATGGCGAGTTCACACATTGTACTTTTAAGTCCGTAACTCGTGTCCTCGCAATCTGTGCATTGAATCGCGAGTTCTCAGATTGTACTTTGAAGTCCATAATTCGCGTCCACGCAAATCTGTTGAACGAATAGCGAGTCCACACTTTCTACCTTGAAGTCCATAATTCGCGTCCACGCAATCTGTACATAGAATCGCAAGTTCAAAAATTGTACTTTGAAGTCCATAATTGGCGTCCACGCAATCTGTGAATTGAATCGGAAGTCCGAACTTCGTACTTTGAAGTCCATGATTCGCGTCCACGCAATCTGTGGATGGAATCGCGAGTCCAGAGATTGGCTTCAACTCAAACTATGGAATTTTGCTTGCGTCCACATTTCGCGCCAGCGCAGAATATAGACATGTACGTTGAAGTACGAAATTCGAGTTCACGCATCTGTGGATGGAATCGAGAATTCTCCGATTGTATTTGAAATCCATAATTCGCGTACACGCAATATGTTAACTGAATCGGAAGTCTATACTTTCCACTTTGAAGTCCATGATTCGCGTCCACCCAAATCTGTGCACTGAATCGCGAGTCCACACTTTCTACTTTGAAGTCCATAATTCGCGTCCACGCAATCTGTGCATAGAATCGCGAATTCAAAGATTGTACTTTGAAGTCCATAATTCGCGTCCACGCAATCTGTGCATTGAAAGGCCAGTTCACAGAATGTACTTTCAAGTGCATAATTCGCGTCCATGCAATCTGTGCATTGAATCGGAAATCTACACTTCGTACTTTGAAGTCCACGATTCGCGTCCACGCAAATCTGTTGAATGAATCGGGAATCCACACTTTCTACTTTGAAGTCCATAATTCGCGTCCACGCAATCTGTGGATGGAATCTAGAATTCTCCGATTGTATTTGAAATCCATAATTCGCGTCGACGCAAATCTGTGCATTGAATCGCGAGTTTACAGAATGTACTTTGAAGTCCATAATTCGCGTCCATGCAATCTGTGAATTGAATTGCGAGTCAAGAGATTGTACTTTGAAGTCCATGATTCGCGTCCACGCAAATCTGTGCATTGAATCGCGAGTCCACAGAATGTACTTTGAAGTCCATAATTCGCGTCCACGCAATCTCTGCATGGAATCACGAGTTCACAGAATGTACTTTGAAATCCATAATTCGCGTCCACGCAATCTGTGCATTGAATCGCCAGTTCACAGATTGTACTTTGAAGTCCATAATTCTCGTCCACGCTATCTGTGGATTGAATCGGAAGTCTACACTTCGTAATGTGAAGGCCATGATTCGCGTCCACGCAAATCTGTTGAACGAATCGCGAGTCCACACTTTCTACTTTGAAGTCCATAATTCGCGTCCACGCAAATTGTTGAACGAATCAGGAATCCAAACTTTCTACTTTGAACTCCATAATTCGCGTCCACGCAATCTGTGGATGGAATCGAGAATTCTCCAATTGCATTTGAAATCCATAATTCGCGTCCACGCAATCTGTGAATTGGATCGGAAGTCCACACTTCGTACTTTGAAGTCCATGATTCGCGTCCACGCACATCTGTTGATTGAATCGCGAGTCCACACTTTGTACTTTGAAGTCCATAATTCGCATCCACGCAAATCTTTGCATTGAATCGCGAGTTCTGAGATTGTACTTTGAAGTCCATAATTCGCGTCCACGCAAATCTGTGCATTGAATCGCGAGTTCACAGAATGTACTTTGAAGTCCATAAATGGCGTCCATGCAATCTGTGAATTGAATTGTGAGTCCACAGATTGTACTTTGAAGTCCATAATTCGCGTCCACGCAATCTGTGATTTGAATCGCGAGTTCACAGAATGTACTTTGAAGTCCATGATTCGCATCCACGCAATCTGTGCATTGAATCGCGAGTTCAAAGATTGTACTTTGAAGTCCATAATTCGCGTCAACGCAATCTGTGGATGGAATCGAGAAATTCTCCGATTGTATTTGAAATCCATAATTCGCGTCCACGCAATCTGTGAATTGAATCGGAGGTCCACAGTTTGTACTTTGAAGTCCATAATTCGCGTCCACGCAATCTGTTGAACGAATCGTGAGTCCACACTTTCTAATTTGAAGTCCATACTTGGCGTCCACGCAATCTGTGGATGGAAACCCGAGTCCAGAGATTGCCTTCGACTCAAACTATGGACTTTTGCTTGCATCCACTTTTCGAACAAGCGCAAGATATAGACATGTACTTTGAAGTCCGAAATTGGAGTTCACGCAATCTGTGGACTGAATGACGAGTTCTCAGATTGTACTTTGAAGTCCATAATTCGCGTCCACGCAATCTGTGAATTGAATCGCAAGTGCACAGGTTGTACTTTGAAGTCCATAATTTGCGTCCACGCAATCTGTGAATTGAATCTCGAGTTCACAGCATGTACTTTGAAGTCCATAATTCGCTTACACGCAATCTGTGAATTGAATCGTGAGTTCACAGATTGTACTTTGAAGTCCATAATTCGCGTCTACGCAATCTGTCGATTGAATCGCGAGTCCACAGATTGTACTTTTAAGTCCATAATTCGCGTCTACGCAATCTGTGGACTGAATGGCGAGTTCTCAGATTGTACTTTGAAGTCGATAATTCGCTTACACGCAATCTGTGAATTGAATCGTGAGTTCACAGATTGTACTTTGAAGTCCATAATTCGCGTCTACGCAATCTGTCGATTGAATCGCGAGTCCACAGATTGTACTTTGAAGTCCATAATTCGCGTCCACGCAATCTGTGAATTGAATCGCGAGTTCACAGATTGTACTTTGAAGTCCATAATTCGCGTCTACGCAATCTGTCGATTGAATCGCGAGTCCACAGATTCAGTCAGGCGTGAGAATGAGCTAGGCAGTAGTACATGGTTCATACCTGCCTAATCATAGAAATTTAGTTCGGCTCCCTTTTACGTCGTCTCGCCTATATATTTACAACGCTCATCTTATGCCGGGACACTCCAGTATAACGGATACTGCACTACTACCGGAAAGAAGCTAAATACCCGACATAGAAATATACGTACGAGAGCGCATTGAAAAATATCTGGAAAAATATATGTCTTAATTAAAACCAGTTTAGTCACGTTTTGAGTTCGGTACTGAAGCGTACTCTGGACTGTCTGTGTCCGAAATAGTATAAGAAAGTCTTTTTTTCTGGTTGGCAAATAGGAAAAGGGTGCACTACACACCCTAGCACAAAATTTTCTTCCTTGCCCTGCTATGTACGGTAGAACATTATAAGTTGACTGTACAGAAAGAATATGACTACACAACACAAAAACATTTTGTTTTTAAATTTGTATATACAAGAACTAAAATATAAGTGTTTACAATGTTCTATTCTATACTAACTTAGGCATGTTTTCTTTCTAAAATAATATTCAATCTAATATTTACATTAAGATTTTCAATTTTCTTTGCATAGAAATTTACCCATCATTTATCAGAGGTATATTTAGGGAATAGCTACTATCAGTATACAAAGGGTTGACTTTCTGACTTTTTGGGATGAAATGAATAAAAGAAATGGAAATCTCACAGGAAGTAAATAAATTGATAAAATTAAATGAAACCAGCTTACCTATTTCAATCCTTAAAAATACAATCAAATGCGTACATTTGTTAGAGTGAGTTAATGATCAGGAATTTGTAAAGAAATATAAAAAGCAAAAGAATAACTCAGGTCAGCCCTGTCCAAATTCATTGTTGAGAAATAAAATTTTATCCCTTATTAACTCTTAAAATTCCAGAAATTTAACTAAAAATTTATATCAATTATATCCTTCTCTTAAAACAGAGTTAATGTGGTCTAATGAAAATCAAGTGCCAGCATATCAACTGGAGGAATTAGTGCAACTTCATGGAAGACTTTATGCGAGTATTTATTTCTCACTGTCATGAGGTTCTTCTTTGGTGCTTCAGAATTCATAGCGTTCAACTTCAAGACACAGTCCTTAAGCTCTTCTAGCTTGTATCCAGTATAATGGACCAGTGTTGGAGTCCATGTGCCACATTTCTTCATCTGTAAAGCCAAGTATAAACATGCTGATGCCAAAAGCGATGGTTTATATTCCACGAACTGGTAGTTGTGAAGTGTTGACTCGAGAAGGAATCGTGCAAGGGTCAGAGTTTGAACATTTGTTGATGCAGCCTAAAATAAAAACAATATAATTTTTAAGCAATTTGCTTTATATATATAGTCTTTTGTTACATAGCGAACAACTAGTGGACTGTACCAAGTAACAAGGACTTGTTTTTAGACACTTTTACATTATTTGATGCAATAAAATGTCAACTAGTTGTTGTCACTGTGTGAGTGACCTGACCAGCCTCATCACACTGGATGTCAGAGCATATGAGCCAGTGGATGGTGTGTCCTAGCTCATCCAGATCTTTCACCCCTGTGGCTCTGTGGGTGCGAGGGAAGCTAAAGTTTGGGACACCGATCCCATTTCTACCAGTGTCCATATAAATTAAAGAACTAGCTGTTCTGATGAGTGACTGAATAGTATAGTTTCTTATTCCGAGGTCATCCACTTCTCGAGTATATTAAGGCCTGGTTCGATTGCTAATTGACTCAAATTCGATAAAAAATTAATTTGAGGACATAGAAGATTTGAATGAATATCTTTCTTCGATAAACCACACACGTTCGTATTTTGAACGAGTTTCTAGCTCCTGGACGATACGTGTTTAAATAAATAATAATAATAATAATAATAATGACGTCATAGTCAACAAATATTTTATTGTAAACTTCAAAGTAAAATGCGGTCGCGAGTATAACTCAAGACTCCAAAGTAACCATGCTAAACTGTGAATCTTAGCATACTTCACAACATACAACCCGAAAAACCAGTCTTACACTTAACATTGTTGAGTAAATCAAATTTTAAAAGAGAACAGTAAAAGTCACGTGACCTGTTTTGGGCTTTATCTTACTAGAGAAACACTGAAGTCAGGTTTTGCGGGTTGTATGTTGTGAAGTATGTTAAGGCTCACAGTTTAGCATGGTTACTTTGGAGTTTTCAGTTATACTCGCGACCGCATTTTATTTCAAAGTTTACAATATAATATTTAATATAGAGTGGTACGTGGGAATAACCATATATATATATATATTGCACGAAAGCTCGGTAAATTAAAAATTTACAAACGTGGATGAAGCTTATTCATTACTATTCAATATAATATTTATTGACTATGACGTCATCAGGTCATGTGACATCATAAAAGTACCTTCAAAAAGTTAAGGACGTCGAGTTTAGTAGCTTATTGAAGAAAAATATTCATTCAAATCTTCTATGTCCTCAAAATAATTTTTTATCCGAATTTGAGTCAATTAGCGATCGACCCAGGTCTTAATATACTCGAGTTAGGTGATCTTCGAATATATACCATAAAAACACATTGAATCAAATGCTATAATACCCTTGCATATCTTCTAAGAAATCTGTATGGGATTGGAATGCTAAGCTCAAAGTCCAGAGCAAGGAGGATCTTTCTCTCCATTTCAACAAAAGCTGAATGTCTGTATGCATCATCACAAATGTAAAGAAAGTCATCAAGACAAGGGGCATGTCTCTCCTGTGAACAAAAAATGAGAAACAATTAACACATTACCTTAGGCTCAGATGTCAGCTGTGAGTATGTCATTCGCTTCAAGTCTGAGTGGGCAAAGAGTATAGCTGATGCACCAAAGCCACCACAGCTGGAATCAAGACTAAGTATTGCCTCAGTCCTCTACTTTTTATCATCCTAATTTTTAACTCACACACAAGCTACATCCAGGGTTCCCTATATTACCCCTTTGCAAAATGAAATCACGTAAAAATATTTGGTCTTTTCGTGCGTCACAGATAATTAAAAAATCTCTTTCAAATTCACATAAAAATAAAGTTGCTTTCAGTGGACATAATCTTAAATCACATTTCATGTCAAAATAAATCAGCCATTCACATTTTACGCAAAAGGTATAGGGGACCCTGTACATCAGCCTTTGATTATGTTTCATCAGAAACACATATGAGTTTCTGGTTTCATCTTGTGTATATAATGTTGAAAGTCACAGCTAGGTCACATAGCTAGCTCCATATGAAGGGTAATCCTGGTTTCCACCCCAACCTGTAGTGTGTACCCCCTACCACAAGGAGTGGATAATGGGGGCACTTACAGAAATGAGTATATATGAACCTAATGAGGAATTGCTTCGTGGTATTTAGTGGATCTATTGTAAAAATGCTAGCAAGTCACCTACCTCAACTTTTGAAGCAATAAATAATGACACAGCACCAACTAAGTTGTAAGTCCTCTCTTTTTACTGGACTTTTCATGAGGTAGTGGTCAAGGATCTTAACTCCAACATAAAGAGTCTCATGGTATAACTCAAAACTCTCTTGCACCTCCACCAACCAGTCAACAAGAATTGCTCGCATGCTAATTGTGAGTTCTTTTTGCTTGTCCATGTAAGAGGTCAGAGGAAACAATTTCTATAAACATCAAAAATACAATATTCAGTGGAAAACATAAAAGGTAGGTAACCAGGTAACATCGTACCTCAATTAAGAGACCAGGGGTGTCATTATTCTCACTGACAGAAAAAATTCCTGTGTCAGCAAAGTTCATGTCAGAACTTATCACTAATCAAATTTTATTGATATTTTTTAATGGTTAATTAACTTTGTCAATCCTAGTCAAATCAAGTAATCAAGATAAAAAAGAAGTTTTAACACTGGGGTCGAGTGATAAATGAGCAACAAAATACAGTAATAGTCCCCTAGGTTCCCAAGGTGTTATCTTGAAATCAAATTTGCAAGATATATTCCTTAATCTTCAGGGTACCTTTCATCAAACAGCAGCACTCAAGCAAACAAGGGATCGCATGATCCACAGCAGCAGCAAGCACATGGCTGGCCCTGTAACAAGGGTGAAGGCACCCCGCAGCAGCAGCAGACCGATGACCAACGGCCTTGACTTTAACTTTGCCTAAATTACATTTAGCCACATAACATACACACCTCTCTAGCTTTCATGTTTTCAAATATTTCATAGGCATATTCTGACACCATAAAGGGATCAGTCATATCAGTATCGATATCTGTAACATCACTGTCAGGAACTGGTGTAGCTTCAGCTGTAGCTTGTTTCTCACTCTTGCCTTCTCTTATTTTGCTAGAATGTAAAATGATAAAAGAAATTGTAGCATAAAGTATATATATATATATTATAACTGCTAAAAATAACTTTAGAGCTGTTTATGTGTGAAGCAAAAAAAGGATGCAGCAACTCTCTTTGTAATGACACATTTTTGTCATAAGACACAAACAAAACAAGAACAGCTCAGGATGCTGTTCCTTGCTCAGTTATAATATATTACCATATTTACTTGTTTTAGCACCACCCTTGATTAAGTGCTGCCCTCGATTAAACACCACATGCAAGGGCAAAATTGTGAATCAAGCGCCACCCTCAAATAAGCCTTGTATTATTCTGTTCAAACAGTACAGTGCTTATTCAGAAGACTTCCATCAGACTATCATCTTGAAAGAACAGTATAACTCAATGTTGAAAATTGTGTAAAAAATAGAGGTTTTGTACATTTGAAGCATGTTTATTTTGTTGTTAACACTTGCATGATTCACTTATTAAATCATTTATGAGGCTTATCATTTAGCAATAAATGCTGTCCTAGAATTAACCCCCCCCCTGAATAAGTGCCACCTCAGATACCCCAAAATTTAATAAGTGCTATGGCGCTAAAACGAGTAAATACGATATACAGATGGTTGTATCTTATTGTTTAAGATAAACATTGGCTCTCAAAGTCTGTCTACCCTAAGTGAAAAGTTTAAAGGGGTAGTTTTGTTGTTGTTTGTTTGTTTTTGAGGTCCTGGTACGAAAACATGTTGTCCCTACTAGCAGGGATTGCTCCATCATCGGGGACCCAGGGCGAAAGGGGAGAAGGAGGACCGGAGGGGGAGGGGGAGGGGTAAGGAAAGGAAAAGGACGCCCTGGGCGTTTGGCTACCCCAAACCATTTCCAACGGCAAAACTTAATCCTCTCTCTGATTGGCCTCATTATAATTTAATTATAATGAGGCCAATCAGAAGCGTTTGTGCGGTTGAGCTCAATTCGTCTAAAATTACAAGTAAACAAGTTGACCCCACGCATTGCAACACCTCTTAAACAAAGCGAGCGGACATGCAAAAACCTTAAACAGAAACAGAAGCTGGTTGCATCGAAAATTATTCAAAAACAAGATGTGTTTGCAAAGCCACCCACAGGATTCAGGAAAAGTTTGACTTTAATACCAAATCTTGCCTGGTCTCAGTGTGCAGAACTTGACATACAAACATATTAAACTGTCATAGCATCCAAGCGATAATTGAGATGTGCCAGATATTTTTGTTATATGACCTTGTTTACGTGGGATATCCCTAATAGGTTTAAGTTTTGCCTTTGGAAATGGTTTGGGGTAGTCAAACGCCCAGGGCGTCCTTTTCCCCTTTTCCTTTCCTTCCCCCTCCCCCTCCGGTCCTTTCCTGCCCCCTCCCCGTCCCCTTTTGCCCTGGGTCCCCGAGGATGGGATTGCTCCTTTGTTTTCTTTTCCCTTGGGACACAAAAAAAACAAGAGTTATCCCAACTACCAGGACAATTTGCCTTCATATATACAAGTCCCGACAGGAGTAGATTTTTGAGGTTGTTTGAAAGAAGATAAAGCAGTATCACCTGGTGCCTTGACCTGGCCATTGATCTAGTGTGTGATTTATTCTGTAGTCAAAAGGGAGCTCCTGGTCTTACCTTTTCTTTCCTTCTTTTGTTTCCTCAATACTTTCTTCACAAACCAAGTCTTTCATTTCCACATCATTTACTTTTTGTTCTTGTTCTTGACTGATACAAAAACGTGAATATACACTTTAACATGAGTGAGGCTCCTGTCTCGAGTATCTTTTTGACAAGAATATACACTGCATTGTCAGACTGTACCAGGAACAAAAGGTCCAAAAGTATAACGTATGATGTTTTCTTCTTACCTTGAACCGTACTCACTTGGTTCTTGTGAGCTTGTGAATTCATCAGATGATGAGAGAAGGTCCAGCTCTGGAAACTCACTGTTTGTAGTTTTGGTGCATGGAGCACCGGCTTTCGTGCTCGCCTTTCGAACGTCGGAAGATTTGTTCTTGGGGTTGGAACTGCGTCCTTTGCCCTTCTTCTTTCCAACCTGAGCTTGGTATACGGCCTAAGAATTGATCAATTCAAATACTTTTACATCCCCACAAATACTTTTACAAATACTTTTATATTGAAAGAGCTTGCCCAAGAAAGAGAATATCGTGTTGTCTATTCTTACATTTGTGATGTCTCCGAATGCCGATCTCTTTTTAGACGGAGCTTCATTGGGTGAAAGTTCGGAGGACGATCTTTTTACTTGCTCGGACGCTTTGAAAGCTTTTGCGTTCACGCCAATATTCTCTCCAAGTCCTTTGCTCTTTGTTCCCTGCAATAAAACAAAGTTTTTTAGATGTTTATGAAGGACAAGAACAAGAAGAACAACGAGGCCTATTACAGGTACAGAGTGCACGTTCACGCTCATCAACGAGCAAGATGGCAAAATTACCTTCTTCTTTTGGGATACGGAAATTCCTAGTTTAGCTCCTGCTACTTTAACCATCGCAGAGAAGGACAAAAACTCAAAAGCTAAGTAAAATTTGCTGTATTGAATGTATAATTGTCTTTTATAATACAATCCACGAAGTTCTTCTTCGATATGTTTGCTTTCGCGTGGCCTTCTGTCGATCAAAAGTTCGATTTTACCGGGGTTGAAAATTAAAGGATTTGATTGGCTCACAAAATTCGATCGAACCAATCAAAAGTCATTTTGAAATGGCGCATGTGGTCGTCATGGAGCTACAAGCCTCGTTTTCATTTTCGAAATGAACCACCGCTGACCGCAAATAAACTATGGATTAATGAGGGAAATAAGTAACCAAATATCGGAAGTAATCGCATGTGATTCAGTAGTTTCTTGTTAGATTTATCAGCGATGGATTACAGACCATTTATATATGGAGGGCTGGCTTCAATGACAGCAGAATTAGGTACAAATTTATTCTCTTCCAGTACGCTAATCACATTCAAAAGGTTTCCCGCGCGAATTTGACGCCTGTCTATTTCTATTAAATATTGATATGGCCGGCATCATTTGATTTCTTTCTTTCATCTCAAGTCAGGTTTAATTCGAATTTGGCTCTTGTTTTGGGCGAGCGTTTTCCGATCGAAAAATTTATCGCCCGGGCTGTGTATGACGTGGAAGCGACTACCCCCTATCAGCCAAATCTACACGTATTAAACTTATAGCATTGTAGATAAAGAGATTTGTTTTCGACGTCCATAGTTTTCAATCAATGATCATCTTACTCCACTTTTTACATCTAAGGATATAGCTTTTGCTGACTTTGTAGTTTTCACCCTTACTTCCCTCTTCTCCCTCCCCTCCCCTCCCCTCCCCTCCTGGCTATAACTGAGGCATTGTTTGACCCCTTCCTACTTACAGTACTTTTCAATCAGCTGATAAAAGTCCTTGTATCTCATTATCTAGCTTCAAATGACAGGCAAACATTGCCTTTTATGTGCTCTCAACCATACAGAATTCTATTGAAAATTTGTCATTGATTCAGCTGAGAAAAGAATGTTCATGAGACCAGAAATGGCACCTATTACAAGCAGGCAATAAGACAGACATATACATTGTATGTGATCACTAAGTTGAGTAAATGGTTGGTTTTTCAGGGACTTTTCCAATTGATACTACTAAAACCAGACTACAGCTTCAAGGACAATTAATTGATGCAAAACAGAAGTCAATTCGGTATCGTGGAATGTTTCATGCCTTTTTTAGAATATCAAAGGAAGAGGGTGTTAGGGCACTTTACAATGGGTAAGTAATAAATTGCTAAATATTACAACTAAATCTTGCTTAATGCCAGAGTTTTTATCTGGTATTTTATAATATTAGACTGAAATTAAATTTTAGCCAAGGGAGAGGAATCAATGAACTAAAATTTGGTCTTAAATTATGATGGGGTAATTTGAGAGTCCTCAATAGGGTTCTGAAATCCTGTTATCCCACCCCAATATATTTCTTTTCTAAAACCTACAGTCTTGCCCATTTTTAGCAGCAACTTAAATTCCCACAAAAATAAGGCTGACATGCTCCAACACATTATTATATCATGGAGTCTGTGAACTCTCACAACTCACTAACCCCCCCCCCCCCCCCCCCCGCCATTAAAGTCTCTATATCCAGAACTATTGTGAACCAGTTTTCTGTAAAATGATTATGCTAAAGTGTTGCCCCAGCTCTGCTTCGTCAAGCTACTTATGGAGCCCTTAAACTTGGAATTTATCATTATGTGAAGAGAAAGCTTGTTAAAGAACCTAAAGGTGAGAGTCAGTTATCTTATGTGAAATATAAATCCAACCTTTCACTACAGGGTCATTGCAGGTAATTCCATGATTACTCTAAGGACTATACAGCTAAATATACAAATACCATCAAGATTAGTGTTGCTGCCCTAATGTCTTACAACAATAAACTAGAGCATGCCCCCACAGTTTTAATTTCACATTACTGCAAAAATGGCCTATCGGTCAATGCACAGCATACATTCGCAACAGGAATTTTGAATGTTTTTATTCAAAAACTACTCTGCAAGGGTGGCGCGGTTAGTGTGTAGCCTTCTATGTGTGAGGTCCCGAGGTGTGACCTCACATCCTTGTTTCAACTTCCTTCCATTTAGTGTAGCTTTAATAGCTCTCACTACCCTGTAAAATGGAGCATTGATGGAGAGAGAGGCGGTAGAGGGTGCATCTTCAAAAGGTTTATGCATGAGCCCACTAAATTGGGCAACAACTCCCTGCTCTTTGAAGTAAAATAAATTACCATTATTCAGCTATTAAGTAATCTTTTATCCTTCTTTTTCTTCAGATGAAAAGCTACACCTCAATATCGTGGCAGGTATTATTGCTGGCACAATATCATCTGCAATTTGTAATCCAACAGATGTTTTAAAAGTAAGGAGTATAGTTTGTCATGTTTACTAGTCATGATGCCTGCAAACTGATTAATATTATACTGCTTCTCAATTCTACACAGGTTCGTATGCAGGCAAATTCTAAAACGGGAACTAAAGTTAGCATGATGAAGTCATTTGGTAAAATGTTTTCAGAGGAAGGACTGAGAGGGCTTTATCGAGTAAGCAATAGAAATGATTATTACATATTTGGCAAGCATGTTATCAAGGACTAATCATGTAAAATTTTCTGAAATTCTGAAAAATGCTACCCTTGTCACAGGTTTTGAAAATTCTTCGCTACGAAAGATAACTAAACTGTGTTCAGCCTCGTTTTATTCAACACAACAACAACACCCTTCTTTGACGACTGCATATAAATACTTGAGTTTCTCTAGGAACACGCACACATGCTCACGCACTCTCATGTTCTCACACATTAGTTTACATAACTTCATGACACTTCCTACCATATAGTAACAATATATCCTGATCCTTGGCTAATGTATAGCATGTCAAATCAGACTGCAAGCAGTCCCAATGATTTCTCCCCCCATATTCAGTAAAGATGAGTTTTCAGAATTTGCAAAGGAGAAAATGGGAGCGAGTTGGGGAGGGAGAAGGGAGGGGAAAAGTGGGACTGTAAGGTTTTTGTTTAATGTTTTTATATTTATGCCAGGGTGTAGGACCAACAGCACAAAGAGCTGCAGTAATAGCTGGAGTAGAACTGCCTGTTTATGATGCCAGCAAGAAATTTATCCTTGACAGAAATCTTATGGGAGATCATCCAGGAACTCACTTTATGTAAGTCATTAATAACAGAGCTGAAACTAGACATACTACCTAGTACTAAGCCAGTGTCTAGAGGAAGTTTGATAGTGGTCTACAACTGATTAGTCCTTTACAATTAGTTTCAAATTGCAAGACCCCAAAGTTGAAACTAAGGAGAAATTAAAAGGACTGTTGGTCAGTTATTGTTGCCATTTGATGCTAATGAATGAATTCTTTAATGGATTTGCTTGGTGGGTGACTAACCAAACTCACTCCTTTGGAGAAAATTAGTCGTGGATTTCAGATAAGAATGAAATGAGATGTACGGCACTGATAGTACCAATGCCACATTGCTGTGTCAGGTTCATCCCTTGAATATATAGTCCCAATTTGTTTAGTTTCTGATACACATTCAATCTTCTAAACCAATTTACCCCCTCTCTTTCCAGGGCCAGCACAGTTGCTGGTTTGGCTGGTGCCATAGCTTCTAATCCTATTGATGTAGCAAAGGTATTACTATTTTTGAAAAATGTACAAGGAGTACGACTATTGATAATGTCATTGGTCTGGTTAATATAAGAATGTATATTAGGCCACAGGGATAAATGAGAGGCCTGCGAGTAATGTGAATTTGTGTAATAATAATTATTATCAGGCCTTATTGGGTGTGACTTTATCTATTATAGACACGAATGATGAACCAAAGAAATCTAAAAGCAAAATCTGAAAATGCTCCAGTCTTGTATCGAAGTGCTATTCACTGCATAACAATGGTATGTACATTGTCATTTACAAGATAAAAGTGTAGAATAATAAAATAAGGTACCAGATCATCATGAACTGCCTGCCGACAAGGTATAAAACCTTTCATTGAGGCCCTGACACATGATGCATCCAACTATTCCTGCAACATTGCATGCATCACAGAATAATATTGCACCATGGAGATGTAACAGAGTTGCACTGCAACTCAGGGTTGCACCCTTACAATAGCTGCCCACAACAGTTGCAAGTTTAGAACTTAAGTTCTACTTTTGCAACTATTTCTGCAATGTTTTGCACAACATTGCAGGGGTGGACACACAGGTTGAAATGTGTTGCATGCAATGTTGCAAAAAAGAGTGCTTTCCAAGTCTTCGATATGAGCAAAATCCACAAAAGTACCCTAGCACTGTTCAAATAACTTTTGCAAGCTGCATGATGCTTGCAGCTCTTCAAGTCCATCCTTCTGAGAATGCACAAAGGTCATGTAGAATCTCTTAACCAAATCAAATTCAACCCCCACTGTGATATTTCTTTACACCTTAATGATCTCTGTCTTACTTTACATTTAACAGACATTGAGAACAGAAGGATTTTTTGCTTTGTATCGTGGATTTATACCAAATTTTGCTAGGCTTTGTCCATGGAATATAATTGTATCCTTTATTTATTTATTTTTTTTAAGTGTGAAAACATCTTGATAGTGCTTAGCGTTGATGATGAGTATATTATGATGTTGATGCCAAATCTTTATTCCTTATTGTTCTTTTTTTCTCATTTTTCTTAACTGTATTTAGTTTTTCATGGCCTTTGAACAATACAAAACTTTTGGTGATCGAATTCTTCCATAAAGAGTATCATATTTCATATTTAGTTCTAGTATCTGGGTAGATAAATGAAGGTTAAAGGGGATACAGGATATCAAGCTGAGAATCAACCCTAAACACTACATTTCAACATGCTCATTCACATTTACATGAATGCAGACACTTTACAATTTCAGAAAACTTGCAAGGATGTATTCTTGTCAAGAGAGTTCTAAAATCTATAAATTAATAACATATTGATAGTACTTTGTGATTCACGAAAATCATACATACATGGGTCCCATACATGTGCGCTATTCTACTACCAAAATATAGGAGTATACCTATCAATTCTAAATGATATATAATAGTTTATTACTCCAAGAACTACAAAACTACAAGAACTATAATGGTAAATACAAACAAAGTGAAATGAAACTTCACCGATTGATAATATTATTTTATGGTAATGATACTAGAATGGGAAAATAAAAGTAGGTAGGAATGTTATGCTGAATTAATAAACAAACGGTTTGAAAGAAAGAGCTTAGTCTCTTGTACCAATATAAATGTGCTACTTTTTGTACTCTGTACATTATAGAAAATGTTTTCACAGTTCAAAGGAACAAGCCAAGACCAATATGAATGCTGTTTTTTTGCTAGAAACATTCAAATCAGACTTGTTATCAACAGAATTGAGAGCATTTTTGTAATTCGGTCTATAGAAAAAAGTCTGATTTGAATACATTACCAACATATAACCAGCATTCATTTCAGTCTTGTCTTGATGCTTATTGCTTTGATTGTGACATCATTTTTGAAATAAGTGTATTAGGTATTTCCATCTTCAATGAAAATTACAGCAGCTGAGTGTATGAATTATTACTAATTTATTATTTTATCAAATTAATTGCTTACCCAAAGAAAAATAAATTTTTGCTATTACTGGTATTGTTTTCTCCAAGCTATTAAATAATCATATTTTTAAAGTAATGAAATTTTAATTAACTTTCTCACAATATAGTTAAGTCTACTGTACTTTGCATATAAGACTCAAGTATTTTTGCTAGCTTTGGTCTTTAAAAACAAAAAAATACTAAAATATGTATGTATTTTTATATTTTTCATTTTGTATGGGATTTAGATTTTATATGCAAAATTACCCTGCTAGACAACATTCAGTTATTATGTCTTGCTTCATACCTAAATTTTAATTTACTCCACATCTATATTCATATAAAGATTTTTATCAAATGTCTGTTTTTTAGCAAAATCTAGAATTTTGAATTAATTTCTAGCAAACCTGCAATGTATATAATTTTTCTTTCAGTTCCTTTCTCCTTATATTCATTCATTTTTCTTCACACTATCAATGTTCAGAGCACTTACAAGCATGTTGAAGTGTTTAACGAATCCTTGAGTAATTTCCCTGGGGTTTGAAATGACATTTTTATCAGCAATAACCCCAATTCTCATTAGCCCGCCATAACTAAAAATGGACAGTCCAACTCCCATATTTGCTCTCATGGGTGGAAAAAATAGGCCTCCATAAACTACGTCTCCTCCAATGCTCAGTAGCTCTGGTGGGCCAGGGATATTGGATAGAACAACGGACATTTTGCTGGAGAAAAAATTAATCAAAGGCTTTGAGATCCACTCAGTAACCATTAACAAAATGTTACAAGTAGTTGCAGTGATGAGAGGTTCTGCAGATGTCTTGATTATATCCATACGCTTCTTTGCCTCATGAAGCCTTTCCATACATCCATTGGCAACAATGGGTAGCCTTAAAAACACCAATGCAAATTTATTGGAAACTTTTAGAGACTCCCTAGTGGCACGTATGTCAACAGGGACAGAGGCCCACATGTCGTCTACACTGGGTGACCCATGTGTTTTTAAGTAGTCGTGAATTGCCCCAGCTATGCATGCCACCATCACATCATTAACAGTTGTGCCAGTTTTGTTTTTTACAGTCTTTACAAGATCAAGACTGATGTCGTCAGACCAGGAAATTGTCTTTTGACCAGACAGCTCTGGACCGTGCAAAGCTGATGCATCAGCTTTGGTTAAAATCTTCTTAATGACCAACATCGGGCCCATAAACATTGCCTTACACCACATATACAATCTCTGCTTAGTGGAGAATTTCCTTGGCTCCAACCCCTTGGGTGGAGCATCATACATATTTTTTACAAAGACTCTTGTCAAGCCAACACCATCACCTACACAATGATGGATACGCATCAGGAATGCATAAGAAGGTCTCTCAAATCCCGTAGGGATTATGTGAAAATGCCATGGGCTCAAGTTTGAGGGCAAGGGTGTGGGGGCTAAGTCCGACATAACGTTCTCAAGTTCTTCCTTGTTGCGTGGAATGTCTCCGTCCCACAAAGAAATATGCTGATCGATGTTGAAATTTTCTTCTTCCTTCCAAACAAACATACCACAACAGACAGTAATTGCTTGGGACAATCTAGCGCACACACGTTCTCCTTCTTCATTCTTTTTGAAAACCATTCGTTCACAGACTATTTTTTTAATCTTTTCTAAGTCAGGAGTTCCTTCGAGGATCATAAATGCGTGGATTATGTGGCGGTTGTTTGGAATATCCTGCAACCAAACTGCATCGTCTTCTTCTAATGGCACACAGTTCTTTGTCCTTCGTACGTATGCGACTAGAATCCATCTTCCAATCGTTAACACTGCAAGAACTACAAGCAATACAGGGATAACTAGAGCAGCAAGGATGCATGAGGCGAGGCAATCGAGACAGTATAAAATAAACGCAAACAAGCGATCCTCTTTCGCTTGCTTCTCTTCCATCATGGCTTTGAAGTCTGACAGGCTTTCCAGACTGGTATCTGTGGACTTACTGACACTCGCCATCGTTGACAACTGCGGCGTCCCACATGAATTCATTTTTCATAGCAAGAGATTTTGTTTTACTAAAGCCTGAATTATACGCTTCAGTTTTTATCGCAGTCTCAAATTACAAAGCTATCGAGTTTTGTGCTTCTTGAATCAATAAATTGATGTCATCGTTGTTTTTGTTTTGACAATATTTTGACAAGCGGCAACCATATTGAACACCCGCCAATACTCTGTACGCTGATTGGTCAAAAATAGCTCGAACGATATTTTCAGCTCACAGTTCAGCAGGTATCGTTGTGAATGATGCTATGATTCGCCTTTCTTCTTTTCAACAAAACGTTCTTTACATTCTATGGATAACCTCTAGCTCTCAGTATGAAATTTTTCTAAGCGTACACAGGAAGCCCAAATTAACAAAAATGAGAGAGATTTTTTCATTATAATTCCGTTTTCCCATCACACAAGACGATTCCTCTCAGCCATTTTATTTATTTGTTTATCATCAAAGATGCATTTGTATTTTACATGCAGAAACCGTAATCTGACAAAATGACGTCCAAGCGGTTATCCCAAACCACAGGAATCCCATTATATAACTTCAAAAGTTGTAATACATCTTTGCCTTCTTATCAGCTTATCATCACGTCCTTTCATTATTTACAACCTTTATCTGTGAAGTTTTGCTATTTTTTAAAGAAAACTTGACATGTTTTAATTAAATTTGTGAAATATTTATTCATTTATTTACTCATTTGTCTAAAATGAGACTGTTCGGTATTTTAAAATTTATTAGTTATAAATCAGATGGACTACATTTCCTTGGAAACATTGTACGTATAAAATGACTCACAATTTCAGCATTTGTTTCAATATTTGGACTCATGTTGAAATCGTTCTGCTATCCTCTTTCTTGTTCCAACCTGTTATAACTATTACATTTAAAAAAAACTTTCTGGTGGATCTGGTATGGCCATCCTTATTGCAAAAATTAAAATATGATATAGTAATGAGATAAAGTAATAGGAGGGGAAGACAGTGTAGTTAAAACGCAAAAACGCGTGGACTGTTACAGCTTTTTGAGCTCTGTAGCCATTAAAGATCGCAGTACTAGTGTTAAAAACGCCCTTACCGGCAATTCAAATAGCTCATTTTGCTTTTCTCAAATAGCCAACTTTGCTTTCCTTTTGGATGATCGTCTTCAAGCACTCCTGGGTTCCAGATGGAATTTTCAGTAATCATCTTCAAGCCTCAATTCATTCACCATGTGACCACCATGTCCTAATTTTAAATCCATTTTAGAAAATCCCTTTGAAAATTGGCCTACAAGACATCAAAATGTAGCTAAAATCGCAGCAACAACAACAACAACAAAACGGAAAAAGTTGGTTACCACACAGTCGGCGGAAATAGCTAGTTGTGCAAAAGCACAAAAATCTGCAATCAATCTACAAGGACCGAATAAAAACGATAAATTTTGTTGAAAGAATTCGAGTACGTATATTACACTTTGCGTTTTTCAGTGTTTGAATTCCGTGCTTACATATCAAACACATAAGCATGAGGATGGACCTGGGGAGGAGGAGGGTGAACTAGAGCTGGACAAGCTGCCAACTGATCACCAAGGCAGGGGGTTGGAATGATGTCACCGGAAGTTTATTGAGAATGCGAAGTGTTTTTCTCGCCATGAAATATTATTTGTTGAACAAATAATTTCTTTTTTCCTAAATTTTGAAAATAGCGGTCGGGAGATGGGGAACGAAGAAAATAGCGAAGATGGCCTAATGTCTAATCTGGCAGGGGTGCAGATTTAGGGTGACTTGCTCCCTCTCCCCTCCCAATTGAGCTGAGGCTTCCCTGTTTAGCCATCCTTAATATAGTCTGACTTCATAAACAAAAATAAGTAGATACCTACAGTATTCATGGAGTTTTTAAGTGTTGAAACAGGAAAGTTGAAGTACCACTTACCTTCCTATTAATATTTAATAAGCCCAATAAACAGTAATATGGTAATTATAGGTTTCTTAAAAAGTGCTGTCGTGGTTGCAGTTGAATATTTTTGCAATTTTTCCACTAAGCTAAGTAGCTTTATAAACTAAATATATCATTCACGAGGTCAAGGAAAACATTTTTCTTGGCAAGAACTAAATATATCATTCACGAGGTCAAGGAAAACATTTTTCTTGGCAAGATTTAAGTATTACTTAGAGAACTTTCGTTTGTCTTGT
This sequence comes from Telmatactis stephensoni, assembly GCA_029948255.1. Taxonomy (NCBI): domain Eukaryota; kingdom Metazoa; phylum Cnidaria; class Anthozoa; order Actiniaria; family Isophelliidae; genus Telmatactis; species Telmatactis stephensoni. The sequence goes on from JALIZF010001907.1 coordinate 216,779, forward strand.
CCGCAGCGGGGCAAATTGCCGCAAAAACCACAGGAAGCCCACAATTTGAATCACGTGATTGAATAGATTCACTTTCAAATGCAAACCCCCTCAGGAAGGAACCAACAAGATTGAGTTGAGCTGATCAGCAAATGTTCATGTTGTTTATACAAAACACCTTTGATGTCTTATCAAATAATAGGAATCAGGAGAAGGGAATTCAGCGAAAATTACAACAGCATTGCTACAAGTGGCTTGTTTTGACTCTTTAATTTATTAAGCGGGAAAATTTTGGAATGAATCAATCTTCACCTGTCGTTCCTCCGTCAATGGTTGAATCTTGAGTGAAAAACTGAGGCTCGAATCAACAAAAGAATCACGGTGTCTCTATGCCCAATTCGTCATTCATATTATTTTCAAGTCATCGATTTAGGAGCAGGTTGTAGGTCAACGAATTGACCTCACAGCCTTTTTGCATTTTGACAGGAAATCCCTTCGAAATGAATGGCAATATCCAAGATGAACTTCAGAATGGCCCCTGCGAAAACGATACAGCTTCGCCACAACGCGTTCTTGTGTCGGGAGCCTCTGGATTTATAGCTTGCCATGTTGTCAAACAGTTGCTCGAGGAAGGCAGATACGTTGTTCGCGGAACTGTCAGGAACCTTAGTAATGAAAAGAAGGTCAAGCCACTGCAAAAACTTTGCCCGAATTCAAGATATCCTCTCGAACTTGCCGAGGCCGAACTCTTAGATGAACGCTGTTGGGAAAGGTATGACAAATCCGGTTGTGTTTGTGTTGAATTTTAGAGGTACATTATTACACTTAAATTTATTCAGGTCATGGACATTAAGTTACTTGATTTATTTGTTTGTTTACAATCTTTTTTTTTTTACATTTCATATAGATACAGAAGTGTACATGTAAGCTTATATCTTTAGATATAGCTTTAAGTCTACCGTAGAATCAAATTTTTCCTCCGTTTTAGACACTATCGTACGTATCTGATCGTATTGAAAAATTTATCAACAGTTAGTGGGAGTGGCTGGGGTCCTGTAAATATTATTATTTCATAAATTCCAGCATGCATTTTCTTTTAAAATAAGGAGTTTAGTAATCAATGATACATTTCCATTTATTTTCATTTTCATTTTCCATTTATATATTGAATGAAAGCTATCATTTTATGACCAATCAATGATTTAATATGAGTATTATATACTCAGAGAAGTGCTCCTTGGTTAGATGGATGCCATGGCCACCTCAACTAAAGGCGGCGAAATACGAGACACAAAAACCCTCAACTTGTCGTGCAACATTGTTGCATTGCAGGTTTTTGATCGATGTTGTGTGTTGTTGCATGACAAGTTGAGATCGCAAGGTGAAAAACGCGCAACATTGATCAAAAACCTGCAACGCAACAATGTTGTGCAAGAAGTTGAGGGTTTTTGTGTCTCGTATTTTGCCGCCTTAAGACCCCTTTTCTGGTTTAAGGCAAAAAAAAAAAACCTCAGAGACCTCTTGTCAGGGTTCGTGCCACTCCTTGAAAACTCCTTGCATATCATTTACGTTTTCAAGGGCGCTTGAAAAGCCCTTAAATTTTAGAAATTCTGCTATTAACATAAGGTACTTGAATGGGATGGGAAACACAGAAATTCACTTTTATCTTTTACATGTAAGTGAGGGAAGAGGATGTCCTAGTATTTCAGTAAAACCATTGGTAAAAATCGGGTAACGCTACTCCTTGAAAAAGCGTTTTTGGTTCCTTGAATACTCCTGGAATTCTCCTGGAATTATTAATTCGTATCTCAGCACGAACACTGTCTTGTGCTACAGGCCAATCTTTCCAGATTACATATCACTGATAATAATGTCTGATTGCATGAAAAGAAAGAAGGGAGGGAGGAATGAAGGAAGAAAGAAAGAAACCTTCAATCATCTTTTTGGATCCATTTTAATAAATACTTTTTGTCCCTAGAGCAATGAAGGATTGTACATACGTTATTCACATGGCTTCACCTTTCCCAGCAACAAACCCCCGTGAGGAAAGTGAAATAATTGAACCTGCTGTAGAAGGAACGATCAATGTCCTAGAAGCTTGTTCTAAAGCTAAGATCAAGAGAGTGGTCCTGACAAGTTCAATTGCTGCTATCAATGCATGTAAGAAGTGATTTGTTCAATTATGCTCCATAAAGTTATAGAAATATATATAGATGTGCAGCAGGGGCAGATTTAGGGGAGGGATGCAGGGGGTGCACACCCCCACCTTAGACAACTTTGGGTCCTTTTTTCTCAATATTTTCCAAAATATCCTTTCAGCAGTTTCCAATTTATATGATAGTGCACCCCCTCCTGAAGATAATCCTGGATCCAGCCCAGTGCAAATACTGTGAACTCCATCTAAGGTAGACCCTTTCAGGACCAACTCTTAGTGTCCGCCTTGGAAAATGTCTGCCTTAGAGGGAGCTTTATTACAGACAAAATGAGGCATGCAATTAAGCTGGGACCAGGAAATATGTCTGCTGTAAGAGGTATCTGCCTTACAGGGGTGTCTGTGCTGAGGGAGTTTATTATGATTCCAAATTAATGATTGAATGCACTTAAGTGTAAGGGGGTACCTTAGAGATACTGAGGGTAGTTGTCCATGGTAGTTCATTTGACATCCATCTAATATTTGTTAATGCAGTGTAGAGATCGAGATAACAACTGAACTGTGAACAATTTTAGTGTTGATGGTTATAGGGCCTGTTTTTCTGCTTCGATCAGGCCAACATCCTAGCAATGAGCGATTTAACCCACATTCTATTACCTTGTATAGGACATACTATTTTTGTCTCATCTTTATTATTACGAAGGTATCTAACAGATTAATGATTGTATCAACTAAATGTACAACTAGCAGCCAAATCATTTACTGTTTTCCTCAGATGGTGATCAGCCTATCCAGGGAGACATAACAGAAGACAACTGGTCAGTAGAGGAACTGTGCAGTCCCTATGAGAAAAGTAAACTCTTGGCTGAGAAAGCAGCTTGGGAATTTGTTGACAGACTACCAGGTTTGTTAACAAAATATTACTCAAATTTTATCCCTACCCTTCTATAAAGAAGTCCCCCACCCCAACCCTGGGATATAGTCTAATCATAGTTTTATAAATTTCACAGATGAGAAGAAATTTGAGTTAGTTGTGATCAACCCTGGTTTGGTGTATGGGCCAGTGCTACAGGGATCACACTGCACAAGTATGGAGGTAATACTACAGTCATGTAAATCCACTTTTCCTCTTTTTTAGTTCATGAAAATGCATTCAGAGAAATAAGTGGTTGGCAGAATTAAAGTTGTTTAAGGAAGAGGATATGTTGTGATTCAATTTTATACATTGAGTGAAAATCTTTTTGCTATCACTTTTCACTTTCACAAATATCAGGGTCTGAAATGGATATTAAGCATTTTTGTTTTTTGTTTTTTTGCATCAGATTCCAACTAGACTCTTAGAAAGACAGATGATCATGCTTCCAAGACTTCATTTTGGTGTAGTTGATGTCAGAGATGTTGCTAAAGCTCATATATCAGCATTAACAGCACCTAAAGCTCCAGGTAATACTGCCTAGTACAGTACAAGATATTGTACTAGTGCCCAAGGCTTTCATATTAATCTGCAGAACTGGTTTGCTGCATTTTCTGATTGCCAAGCACTGGTTACTTCTGGCAGACAAATTACATTGTCCTGCAATTGATGACAGCTGGGTCCTGTTGCTTGAAGGCAGGTTAGCAATAACCCAGGTTTAAGTCTGAAGAAAACCTTCGATTTTAACCCTGGGTTAGCACTAACTCATCTTTAAGCAACTAGCAAATGCTAGCTACTTCAAATTTTAGTCAGCCTACTGAAAATGTCTGGTATACCCTATGAGTGAAGTCTTCTTAGAGGAAGTAAAAGGAGACTGCTTGCAGGGTATATCTGCATCAGAAGGGATGGAAAAGGATGACCTAGGCAGCCATGAACTTTAGAAAGAGTAATTACATTGATAAGAAAAAGAGAATGAATTATCCCATTTCTTTCCCATTCCATTAAATGAAAAGTAATGAGAAAATAGGATGCCTTTTAAAGAGCCATTAAATGAAAAAGAAACAACTTTCCCATTCCATGGCATTTTCAAGCCATTGCATGTAAATGAAAATGAAAAAGAAATAATTAAAATTTTCCCATTTCCCTTCAACCCCATTTGATAAAAAATGAATCCCATTATAATTACTAATGATCTATGAGATAAGAAGCCTATATTTCCTCTAGGTGTGTTACAGTTACACTTTGCTAATGATATGAATAATAATTTTGTTCCAAGGAAATAGATACCTTGCTGTCAATACTGGCTTGTGGGTTAAAGACACAGCCAAGATTTTATATGAGGAGTTTAAGCCACAAGGTAATACAGCTAGATAGAGCATTTTTCATATGAGTGGGAAACTTACCACCGTATTGTAACCATGTGATGTCTATCAAAACATTTAAAATTCGTGCTGTAACTGTACCATGCAGTGACCATGTCGTTTTCCCAGTCATATGAAATCTTCTCTGCTTGTCTTGTAGTTAAAACTAGTTGTCTCCAATTGATGTAAAATAAAGGCCAGCACACACTAGGTGTCAGGTCGCTGCGACACGACGTGGGGACATGTTGCGGTGACAATTCCCCTCGTGTGTACCATGGAATTTCTGTGAAAAATCTTGTTGCCGCAGCAGAATTTTTTCGCTGCAACACGTCACACGAATTCAAGCTGGTTTGAATTCGTGTACAATCACAGCGACAAAATCAGTGAAAGTGGATTCGTCGCAGCGCAGTGCACACAAAGCGCGTGTCGCCGCGTTGTGTCGCAGCAACCTGACCCCTAGTGTGTGCCGGCCTTAATGCCAGGCAACTGCCTACAGAAAAATGGACAATGGACAATACAAAGTGGGGGAATAAATAATAATAAGGCCCTGCTTCAAGTCCCTTAAGTAAATGAGGGGAGCAGCTTGCTTATAAGTGAATTTGAAGAAGTCAGTGCAAAAACATAGTAAGTGATCAAAGTCAACATTCTCCTAAAAGTTCCTTAAATTATACAGGAGAAATTTAGAACTTGATCAGAGATCACTTTACCTCTTCAAGGGATCACAACAAGCACATGAACTGTGAAGAGTGCAACATTTAAAGTGTTACTCTGTTGCTAGGTTACAAGGTTCCAGTAACAGTCAGCCCAACTGTTGGTATATACATGTACTCTCTGTTTGATAGCAGTGTAAGGATGATTTTGCCAGCTTTGAACAAGGAAGTGACATACAACAACAAAAAGGTACTTCATATGATGAAAGTAAATGATAAACAGATTTTTCTCTTTTTAATAATAATTTTATTGACTAATCATTCCATGGTTCATTTTTGCCATCCATTTAATTTTTATCGCTTCATCTCGTTTAGTTGCCTTTGGTCAGACATTTTGTTCGAATGAACATTGTTATTTTATGAAGGCTCTGACTGACAGTGCAGATTTCTCTTGCATTGACTGTAAAATTTAATATAACTTAAACCTTGATAAAGCTTTTCTTTGGCATTTATCACATTTGAAATTCAGTGCTGCTGGTTTTTCACAGTTATATAAAACTATTAAAGGCACCACTGTGGCAAAAAGAAATACATCATTCTTAATACAGTAGTTGAGTCAATGTTGGGTAACATTGCATCATATGGCAGCAACATTCCATTGGGACAGCAACAACTTATTAAACACCAAAAATTGCATAAGCAGTCATGTTGATCACTTAGTAATAGAAGTGGAACTGTACTCCATGCATTTGCAATAAAAATATGAATGGCCTTCTTAATCCATGTAATCCAAATTGTCTCAATATTCCATTGCACTGACCTAATATATAGCACCAGTAATCACTCACTCTAGCTGACTGTATACTTGTAGCTTGAGAGCAATGTACATATCCCAGGGGTGATGGATTTGAGTTCTATTTGAGTTCCTGATCATGAGTGGACTCAGGCACTTAAACTTCCCTTGTTTCTCTGCAATCCAAATATGCTTGCATGTACTGTATATTTCAGATTAGAGAGGACCTTGGGTTTGATCCAATAGATATAAGGAAAACAGTCATAGACATGGCTTATTCTATGATTGAACAAGGGTTTGTCAAGAAAACTTCCAAGTATTTGGGACCTCCTGAATCAAGGCCACCAAAAGATTAAAACCAACAAAACTAATTTAATATCATTAATTTATGAATGTCAAACATAGTAGATAGATAATATAATTATTAGTCCAGATACATTAGGTAGTTAAAATTAGTTATTGTATCAGTGCCAGTTTTCAGGCTTTATTTTATATTTTTAAAATTCTTTTATATTTGCATACAGTTTCCAAGTTGTGACATATATACTGCCAAAGGGTCTTATTTTCAGTACCAAATTTAAACTGTTGTCTATATGTAATTTTCTAAATTAGGTTATCGTTGAGAGTTGAATACAGTGGAATCCTGATTTTGTGAACCTTCAAGGAAAACACAAATTGGGAGATTGAGAAATTGAAGTTTGGTATTAAAATGATGCTGAACTGCTGAAATATTGTTTTATCAGGGGCATATTCACATTTTCATAGTTCTAAAAGAATATCCTTTTTGTCGTAGACAAAGACGGCTTTTAATATTAAGTAATGATGACAGATTAATGCCACTTGCTGTGTAATAGAAACTTAAATATTACTTGTCCAGATGACACAAATGTAACTGAAATTAACACCTTTTCAAAGGTTTGAGTTGTTGAAGGATATCAATGGCTAATTTTTCCCATGGGAGCCAAGAATTGGTTAGAATTTGCTTGAGTTTTGAATAATCAAGGGTGCAAGAAAATTGAGGGTGAATTATGATTTAGAGCAAAGTAAATCCAAGGGAAACAACAACTGGTTCAAGTTATCTGGAGGATATTCAAGAAAACAAGGATTCAAAAACTTAGGATTCTATAACTGTAGTCCTTGAAAATAAGATTTTAGTCTCCATACAAAACTGCATTTTCCTTCCATTTGTCATTCCAAGCAGAAATTATTTTATTATCCAAGAAAATGGACAAATATTCCTTTTCTATTGAAATTCAATACTGTATTGAATATTTTCAAATTATTTTAAAATTTGAAACCATTTGGTTCTAATATTCATAAATTCAAATTAAGGGTATTTAATTAAAAAGTTATGGAAAAAATATAATAAATAACTTGCAGATTTGCAATCCACAAGTTAAAAATGGGTATAAATATTATTGTTAATGTATATACTGTTAGAAAAAAAGTACTCTAGTTGAATAAAATAATTTTATCCATTTAGATTAGTCAAGAGACCATATTACTAAGAGTGCGAAACTCACAGATTGATAGTAAAGTAAAAGTAAAGCGACCATATTTTACGTCGATAGCTCGTGACAGTAATTTGGGTAACTGATAAACTTGAGGTCGACGGTGCGCTCATTTTACTCCCCTCTCTCCTTCAGTGCTCCGTTTTTTAATGGTATTTAAAGCTAATTAAAGCTACACAGAAAGGAAAGAAGTTGGAACAAGGATGCGAGGTCACTGAGGATCGAACTAGGGACCTCTCGCACCGAAGGCCGCGCACTAACCAACTGTGCCATCCTTGCTCCTATAATTTGATGTCTCCACGATGTGCTTGGGGCTTACCGTACTTACTCGAATAAGCGCCTCCCCTGAATAAGCGCCTCCCCCGAATAAGCGCCCCCTTTTGGACAAAAAAAATTAATAAGCACCTCCCCCGAATAAGCGCCTCGCACCTCGTTATAGTACACTAATACCAGTACTGTTGTAGTAGTATAACATTGATATTATTGATATTAAGAGGAAAGCATACTTTGACAGTTGTGTATGAATTTCCTCACGCTGAATAAGCGCATCCCTTGAAAAAGTGCCTCCCCTGAATAAGCGCCCCGTTTTAGACATTAAACATTTAATAAGCGCCGGGGCGCTTATTCAAGTAAATACGGTAAGGTTATTTTTAGTAACTAGAAGTTGTTGACATATTATGCACAAGCCTCTCAAACAATAGAATTGATTTTCAAGCATACACAGATATGAACCATTTCTCCTCTGGCAATCAAACTTCATTGTTTGCATGTGCAATGGTGTCAACTTCCTGTGTCTAAAAATAACCTTGAGTGCCAATCACATTGCAGACATCAATACCAGTTTTGCTCTCTTGAGGTGCTGTTACATGCTGAAACTTTTCTCTGAAGCTTGCCTCGAATCGCCATTGCGAGACAAGTTTCACAAATGCATTGCACCATGTAACAATTGGTCATTTTAGCTGAAACTTTCCCCAGGTTGGTTTCACGAGACGGTTTCACAAAAAGTAGGACTGCTTTCTACTTCCTGCAACAGAAACTTGTGTCACAGACAAGTTTCAGGACAAAATTTCAGCATGTAACACCTCTTGTGAAACTCATCTTGCATTGGCAATCAACACAAGTTTCAGATAAAAGTTTCAGTGTGTAATAGTGCCTTTAGTATTATGGTCTCATGTTCAGAGGTTAATGGTCTAGATATTAGAAGTAATTTTTCAGTAATATAATTTGTCTATAATTATAATGATATTATTTGTCTGCACAATGTGATTGGTGCTTGAGGTTTTTTTAAGTAACAAGAAGTTAAATGTTAACATTTTGTTTTTACACTCTTTGATGCTTGTGAACACTGCATGACTTAATATATTAAAATCTCTTTAGGACTTTTTACAAGGAAATTTAGGAATTAATGTCCCGTTATATTTAAATTAATAGTCCAAGACTAATGCATGTATATTATTGGTGATGTAAAATACAAAATAACAGCTACTTGAACATCGAGGAATAAACATTTTATTGTATGTCATTATTTTGTTTTGTCAGTATTTGTTTGCATTGATCTGACTTGATTGCATGTTATTAATAGTACAAATAATTGTGCCTCCTCATCTTATACATCATGAGAACAGCACTGATGTTAATTTGCTGCTTGCCAAGAGTCTCGTGGGGAAAGTAGCTACTTTTCCTGTGGTACTCCAGGGTCCAGTTGCATAGAATATAAGGTTAGATGTAAATGCTAAAGTCAGGCATTACTAACAGTATTTTAACTGAGCTGAACATCCAATGTTAACAGGTACGTTGAACATTAAGTTTCATGCAACTTGCCGCAGGAGACAATGGTTCTAACAGTAAAAGTTGGTCCGGTTGAAACCTGACTAACCGTACTGGTGGCTATGGCCCTGAGTACTCACTGACACTAGATTTCAGAAATGTTAAAAACAATGATATACATCCTTCAACTTTTTAATTTAAATTTTTATTGGTAACTCAATTCCAAAAATTAGAAACACAAATAGCAGTCATTATTATTATAGTATTTACATAGGAACTGGTTTATACACATATTAAATAACTAAAATTAACCTGGTTTAGACTTAGTTATGTCACATCTCTATATTTATACTTTTGCCCTGTATTATAGTCATGGTATAGAGTTGTAACAGGTTTAAATCTACTTGGTGCCTGTGTGAGCTCTTGGAGCCTTTTGTTTGGTGGGTTTTCTATCTGTTTGCCATTCTGCCGAGTGCCATCTTTGTATACTCAAAAAATGAGGCTCGGTATTTACTGCTTCATCTTGGGTTTTTGGTTTTTGTGATTCTTCCTCGGCAACATCAGATGGAAGGGAATTCTCTGAGATGTCTAACTTTGACACATATTGATGATTGTATTGGTCATTGGGTTCATCATCTCCCATTTCATCATTATCTTGAAATTATACAAAAAAGGTAGATTTAGAGAAGAAATCTTCTGAGTTGCCTTACAACTAATTGACTGGTCATCAGAGTGGTTGTTAGGTCAAACAAGAATCCCACTGGAAAATATGGACTGTCACTTGGATGTCTGTTTGTTCACCATTGTTTGAGTGGAACTGTGAATAATTCATTCATAATTATTATCTTCAAAACTTACCATGCTTTTCAGGAAGTTCCTCTTTCACAAAAAATGTATTCAGGTCAGATTTAGGGATGTATATGCCAAGTTTTGACAACGTCCTTGAATCGAGGTATCTTGTACTGGTAATCAATTATGCATAAAAATGTCAGAACTAGTGTTGAGTAAGAAAGGGATTTTTACAACACTAGATACTAATCTCGCGACCTGATTGGTTGATTAGAGTGTGTCAATAAGAGGACAGATACACTGCTGATGTGTTTCAGTGCATGCGCTCGTTCTGTTCCCCCATTTGAAAAGGATTTTTTAACTTTTATCTCAAATAATTGTTGTAAAAAAACAAAGTGAAGATGGTTTTGAGTTGTCTGTCCTCTTATTGACACACTCTTGACATCATATAATGTTCAAAACTCAAGTGGAATCACGAGCGCGTTAAATTTACAGTGTGTGGGACTTACTTGTTATATCGAGCTCCAGTTAGAAAACTATGCAAAGATTCCCCATGAGGTGGTATTCTATAATGCATTTGAAAAGAAATCATAACTGTGTCTTTGGGATTTCAGTCTGACTGTCCAGGAAATGTATGTCTAATAGCAATTGCTTGAAGCTTAATTAAGGGAGAGGGGTGGGGCCAGGTTTATGCTTCAAGAGGGAATGCAGCATCATAGAAATGGGAAACCATCTAGTAAAAGATCAAGAGTACACTTTGGAAAAGTGATGAGAAGAAAAGGGCCCAAAGTCAGCTCAGGAAGGGGTGCACAACCCCTGACCACTCCCATAGATTCACCATCCCTAGGGAGGACAGTTTGAATTCCAACCTGGCCACTAAGCTCTTGCAGTATTCTCTGAGGTTGCAAAGGGCATTTGGTTGAATGTTGACTCAAGTTCACTTACTGTTTGCAAGTTGGCCCTTTTTTGAAAACTCTATAATCATCACCTGTCGACAAAAGAAATGACAAAATTTCTCTAAATAAAATGTGAAAAAAATCTAGAAAAGGGAATAAAAGCTACTTACGTATTTGACACAATCTCCTATTACCACTTGATGGTCTACTTTGTGCAAGAGAACTACATGAACTACTTTTTGATGCAATTGAGTCACAAGAAGTTGATTTATTTCTAAGAAGACTGGACTTGGTAGGGCTTCCATGCCTTGTTCCAGCTTGCTTAGCTGATATAGGTCTACTAACATATCCATAGACTGTACAGGCAGACTGTGATCTGTATGGCTGTTTAGGAGCTTTGCCGACTTCTGGCATAGTTTGGTAATCAAGTGGTGAGAAGTCTGTTGCATGAGGCCGGCGTAAGGCTGATCCAACTAGAATGTGCTATTCATGATCAAAAGGGGAAATAATTATATCACTATAAAGGTATATTTGACCCACACCACATAGCAAGAAAACTTTCAGCTAAACCTCTTATACATATACATACATGATTGAGACTCCCTCAACAGGGCTTTTCAGCTCAATTTACAAACCCTAACTAAATCATATAAATCAAACATAAATGGAAGAATCCCAACTGGCAAGGAGGCAAACCAGTTGGCTATATTACAAGCATGGCTGAGAAACTGAATTTGAACTAATCGAAATTGGAACAAATTCAGTCTCAGCTAGTGGCCAGAGCAGGAATTGAACCTGAGACCAACGCTCTGACCACTTCGGCCATGCTGCCTCTTCTATCTCCTGCCCTGTTAATGTACAATCAAATTCAACTATTAAACCTGGGTATCAGGTTTTCGGAAGGGAGAAAATGCAGGGTGAGAAGAGAAAAGGGGAGGGGAAGGCCATCCCCCCCCCTCCTCCAAGGGCCTGACACTTGAGCTAAAGTTAAACTTTACCTGTGAATCTTGTGGTAAATTAGAATTATCAAGAGCAATACAATTATGACATGATGCACTCTCTCTGTTACTAGTATGTGACGTACTCCTTGATTTCAAACCACTTCTTGAATTTAGTCTTAGTAATGAATAGGAACTTGATGTAGCTGAAAATTAAGGGGAAATCCAAAATATTTATTCATGATTACAGGCAGTGACACTTCCCACCAGATTCAGTAAAGATGATTTTTTAGAATAATTGGCTACATGGAATATAGAGCAAATTAAGGAAGCAAAAAGGGGAAGGAAAAGTAGAGACATTTTCTCTCCTTTCTCCCCTCCCCAAGGCCCCCCAATTCATCCACATTTTCCACTCCTCCACGAATTCTAAACTTGTCTTTAGGCCAGTACACACAAGGGAGCTTGATCCTGTAACATGCTCCTGCGACATGCTCCTGGTGCAAAGCTCCCTCGTGTGTACCAAAGATTTCATGTAAAAAAGGTTGTGGCGGGAGCAGAATTTTGCCCCCGGCTCACGCTCCCTGATATTAAACTGGTTAAATATCAGCGAGCATGACCACACCATGCAGCAAGCTCCTGCAGCATGCTCTCTCGTGTGTACTAGTTGTGCAAAATGACCCGGGAGCCTGCCCCTGGAGCAAAAACCCTTGTGTGTAAAGTCTTTACTGAAACTGTAGGGATAAGTTGGACTGGTCACAGTCTATTCAGGAATGTTTTGACTAGGAAAACAGTCATTCAGAGCTTTCCATGTGAGAAAACTGGAGACAATTATGTACTCAAAGTCAGTACACCTGCTAGCATGCAGAGGTTCAAATAAATTCATTATTGAGGAAAAATCTGCTAGTAGGGTATGCAAAATGTCACTAAGTTAAGTTATGCTTAATTGCAAAATTTGTTAAACTTTTAATTTGTTTATTTTTAATTTGTTACTGTAACACAAGTGTAAAACCCAACAAGTCAAAAATATTTTTGGCTTCTTGGACTTTTCATCTGGTGTGACAAATCAAAAATAGATATATTAAAAATATAACAAAACTTGGAGTTTCTGTAGTTAACAACCAAACCCAAAGTTGATCATGTAAAAGACTAGAAAAGTCGGGGAGAAAAGCTCGACAAATTTGCCAATCACTTATCTCGAATCTAATTGATTAATTGGACTTCTCGAGTCCATCAAAAGATGTTACACTTGAAAATGTTATTGCTATTCTTTTGTTTATACGACGGGCAACCTCACGCTGTCTTCCTGCTGCACTTCAGCAAACTCACCAAAATTTTGTTTACTGCGGATAAACTAACAGCTTATTTATTACCAATAAAAGCATAATTAATTAACTAAGCTTAATTACATGGGGACCTGAGCGATAAATTGCAAAAAATCTACATTTAGAAAGACATAAGAAAATTCTACAATACAACTCAATTTTAATTCAGTTTCTACAAACCTCGAGGCTGGCTTCGTTTGTGTCTTGTTCGTCCTGGAAGCTCCAGTTGAAAGTATTGAAAACTTGCTGGCTGGACTTCTCTCATTTTCCAGTATTTTTGTTGTAGCTAAATTCTATCGTATTTGCTAAAATTTCGTACTTTTAGGCTCGAGAAATGCACAAAAAACTCGAAGCTTCAAACACAGGTAGGTGAAAGTCACTTGTTGCTATGGCAACTATGGCCTGATTTTAATCGATGATTGATTAATTATCGCGCGCTTTGCATCATGGTGCGAGCACGTTTCAGTTTGATTTTTTTAGTTTTATACAAATTTAATAGGGATATTTTACACTTATTACCCTATTAAGGAGTCATGTCCGCAATTTAGAATGAGCCCTCGCCTTTATTAAAATCATATGTTCAATTTGAACTCGTGTGCTTTTTAAACGGAGCGTCTGCTGAATAAACTAAATCCCAAAGTTTGGCTAATGTATTACCTATCCATATTAATCAACTTTAAGTTTAGAAAACTGAGCCCTGAGTTCCTAAAAGCTCGATTATCGCTAATCCATGATTAATTCTTAAGAAAACCATTGGTTTTAATTATGGATAAGTGCTATGCGACCCTATGCAGGCTCAGTTTCAGGCGTCCTCAAGAGGACTGATTGACGATAAGTTTCAGTCAGAAACTGATAAATCTCTAGTCTGGATGCCCCAGGGAATATATTTTCCTGAAATACTGATTTGGCGTCGCGCTCGCGCCAAATGATTATTTTGGGAGCAAAACCCCTCTTGAACCCAGGTTTTAAATAAATCTCTAGGCCAGAATAAAGAGTTTCTCCTTGACCCACTTGGCGACATCAGCCGGGGTGTTCTTCACTCCACAATGCAATTAATCGAACATATAGCTTTCTTTGGAACCCAGAAAATGCAGTTTTTATAAGTTTGGGCAGAACTAAAATCAAAAACTGCTCCTGTAACATAAACGTAAAAGGTTCCGTATAATAATTCAAACATTTCTTAAGTTTATTAAATGAAGCAAAGTAATATGTAAGTGATATTAACTATTCAGAAAAGAACTCAGCACGGCCGGTTTTGCAAGCACATGTTTCAAACATCAACCAACAATGGTGGCGAACCTGACATCGCGCGCGTGAAGTTTTGGCGGGAAAATCTTTGAAAGCATTTTTTTCTACAAGTGAAACAGTTTTGGTGATAATCAAATAACAAAACAGGACTAGTAGTTCACTGTTTCTAACCTTTTTTTACTCAAAAATAATGATTTTGTTGCTACGAGTTTTTGTCATTCTAAATGCCTCAATGTCCGCTTGTACTCGTGGTACAGTCATTTTGTATAATTGGCTTCCCATTGCGTTATTTATGAACGTTTTTCAAAACCTGTCAAAAATCTTTTTAGACAGATATAACACGCTAAAATATGACACGCCACGGGGGAACCAGCCTACAAATTAAATATCTATTGACATAGCAGACGCTAACCGTGATTGAGATTTTGCCTGGAGCAATATTTTATGTCCTTTGTTGAGTATCTCTCATTAATTGCCAAGATGAACGTTCCTACACAAACCAGTGGCAAAACAGTTTCTTTAAGCATCTGCTAAAAATCCGTGATGAACTCGTAGTATCTGTATGTGTAGTTAAAAATGATTGTGGAATATCTGATTTGGTTTCAGACAGTAGCGCCTCTGCACTCATGAGTGCGCGAGCGATAAACTTTAGTTCAAAAAGAAGGGTCATCGTGTTTTGTTTTCGTGTTTCTTTGTTGATAAGTATACGTGTGGAAAAAAATAGAATTGGTGTTTGACGATAAGAGATGATACTTATACTAAAAGTTTTGAACTATTCTGTAAAACAATAGTTAATTTAGCTACGCTGAGAACACTCAAAATGCTTCCAAACCCAAGTGCGCGAATGTTCAGTTTCTCATGAATCTCAATAAAGCAGCCACTGCTGACATTGTCTACACTGTCTTAGAACAGCATTGAGTTCGTGGTTTTTCTAGAATTCAACGTCTTTATCTTGTACATTAGTTTATTTTTCGATATTTTGTCTTTTGTTGTGTCTTTCAAATCGCTTTGATTGGGATTTATACGGATTACACGAAATACAAAGCGCACTCGAGTAAACAGCTGAAGAAACAATAAATACCCAAACCTTCCGATGTGTTTGACAAACATTTATACTCCGTCATAATAAGTATCTAGTTTACTTGTTATAAACACTCAAAGGTGTCGTCGTTTTCAAGAGATATCAAGAATGTCATCAACGAATCAATTACAATTTTTCAATCACAATTTTCATTGTCAAACGTGTAAGAAAGAATTGGACCACCATCGAGGTGGCTTGGTTCTTTCCCGCTAGCGTACAGGTGCCACACGCTTCAGGACTTAAAACGCTTTTCATAACACCGTTAACATTATTTTGCCATTATTTTGTGATTTATGTTGATTGGCACAGTCATTTCATTGACTTGTGGTGTGTTAGTTTTGGGCGTAGCTTAAAAATCAATTGAGCGATGAATTTGCCAACGGTGTTTCTGACAGTTATATACGAAAAATTAATTAAGAATAGAGTCAATTCCTCGGCAGGAACTCTGGCCGGTGCAGAGCGAAATTCAAATCCAACCACGTCGCGTAATGTTTTCTAATTATAAAATCCTCAGCTGGAGAGTAAGTCTTAATCAGCTCACACAAACATTTTGTTATCCAGCCTTGAGCATACAATGAACAAACAATGAGTTAAAATCACGGGAGGTATTGGTTTATTGGAATAAAATGCTTGCAATAAAAACATAATGAATTTGATTAGGCACTTTAATATAAAGCACCTCAAGGATATATCTGTCGCAATTGCATTTGTCTCCAGGTCTGGACTTGTCATTGAGCCTGTCTGATTTATTAGCCAAAGATTGCGGTAATATAATTGGTTTCATTCGGTGAAAAAGCAGCCTGTTAATCTCGACTTGGTCATCGTTAATTGAGATCCTTTGAACGGTGTTGATATATGTAATACAGATCACAGTTGAATATACACAACCAGTGTTTAGCGCGCGCCAACCATGGAAGGTTTAACTGCGTTCGTCTCAAAATTCGACAGTAACTCCACAGCCGATTCAAAAAGTTTGAAAACAGCTTTGCCAATCAATTCCAATCTCAGTCGAGAAAAAAAGGACGCATTTGCTACAAACAGTAGTCAGTCTACTGTTCTTCCTTTCAGCATTGAGGGTATACTTGGAACGCGCAGAGAAAGTCGAAGCAGTGAGACAAAGCTTTCTGTTGACTTGAGTCATGGTAAGTAGCGTAAAAGCTCTTTTGGTTGCTCTTTATAAAGAGCAAATATTTTCTTTTGTGATTGCTGGTGCTCAAAACTAGTTTACTTTGCAAACACGTGGGTTGAATTAAGGGAACTATATTAGCTCACGTTTGCTGTCTACTGCAAACTTTAAGCGCTTCCCAGCTTAGACTTATCCGCGAATTGTACAGAACTTGTACTATTTTGTAGAATCTACGCCGTGCAGTCAAATTATCAGATTGAAAGTTGGTCTCATTAATACATGAATGTTGTATTTTTTATGTAGTACCGTTTTGCGTGAGCAGCAGTACAGAGTCCGTATGCAAATACGTTAGGACTCATTTCCTGGAAGGTTGCTGCCTACATTTATACTAAATAATCAAATTCTCTGTCTAACTTTTAACACTTTTTAAGTCATAATTGTAGTTTTTAGCTTGCTTTGACGTGAATCTCGCAGTAAATTGAACTAACCACATATAAAACAATATTCGCGATTAAAAAACATTTGAGTCAAATATTGAGCACAAAAAGATAAAAAACCCTGAAAAGACAGGTAAACTTTTTCGTGGATTTGATGTGGAAATTGTGTTCATTTAGAACAGAAACTGTACAAAAAATATCAGAACTTGCTTTTCTATTTTTCACTCCAACCTCTCTGGAGTCAAGTCCATTTAAAAGTCAGTAATTAGGTTTTTTATCGAGAAAATTAAAGATAAATGAAGAACTTACTGTTTCATTAGATGAGTATCATGTCGAAAAGTAAGCGTGCCAGCTGACGATATCAAAATCGACCGAGTTCATACAATTTTTGATAACAGAAGTCTAGGAAGGTTTTTTTATTGAAGAGGAACACAAGAGCTGCTCGAAGAATTGCGTTTTGTAGAAAAGTTTCCATTTCAAAGTCGAGCAAACTCGACTCTGTTGCTTTCCGAAACCTCGTGTGATTCAAAATTACATTTAACAAGAATTAGGTACTTAATTTCAACAATTATTTGATTTCCGGCTAATCTTTATGTTACACATATCTGAGGGCTGGTACGATGCGGATAATTTCACTCAGCTCGTTCTCCTTGGTCGAAAAATGTTATCTTTAAACTTTCCAGTAGAAATTCATGCCACTAAATACGTCTTTTCAGAATGCGGTTGAGTTTTGTGTTCTATAAAACAAAACGCATCTCGGTATTTCTCTGTGATTGAGAAATTAAGTTGCTTATTCATTGATGTAAGACTTGAAGGGCAATCTTTCAATACATCAAAAAGTACACCCAAATTCATTATTAAGTGTAACCTTTCAACTTTGATAAAATCTTGACTTATACTCTTCTAAAATAATATGCGATTAAATACTCAAAAGTACTTAAGTCACTTTCGAGTGGTTTGGAAATGGCTTCCCAAAAGTTCATTTGGAACTGAGAAACATGGACAGTAGAATATGGAAGTAGTTCGGAGAGGGATGATCGAAAATGTTTGAACAGAAAAAGAGATTGTACTGGAACGGAGGCGTTTTTGCCGATGGCTATATGCTTTGTTGTCATGAGATAGATGACATTAAATTAGAACGAGACGTGAATTTGTATCTAAACACTGGAGCATAACAGATAACTCTGTCGCGGTATTGACGACCAATGTACGCGTGTCTATGATCATGTAATTACATATTTAACCCTATGTTTCATCGCTTTCATTTAAGATCTGGCCCTATGAATCAACAGTCTTATACTTAATCCAACCAGGAACTATTTCTTTTCATTGAAGGAGGACAAATGTTAAAAAATGTCTTCTACAACATACTTGCCGACAGCTTTCGGAAGTAATTAAAGAACTTTTTAGCCTTAAGCGCAACTGCTGAAAGTTTAATCCCTCTTTATTGGACTTATATTTTTGAATTGCCATCATTCCAACACCCACCTACTGAAAAAAAACCCTCAGATTCCTTTGAATTGACTTTATTGTAAGTCCAGTAGTCTGGATAACAGCCTAGGTCAACAAGTTGTTATAATGTCTAAAACTTTGATTAATTAGGTACAAAGGAGCACGTAAATCTCGTATACCATATTAAACTCAACTAAAATTGTATATATTAGCTTGCGTTTTGGCATAAACACAAAATAGTAGCTTAATTGACACGACCAAGATGTGCGTCATTGTAGTTTAGTTGCTCGGCTTATATAACAATCTTTCTTCACAATTGGTACTGCTTTTCTCATAGACATGGTTACTTTCACACGACCCTAAGGTGCTCATATTTCTATTGATCCGGTCTTCTGTTATACAACTAATTTCCTTTACAGTTCTTTCTCATTAGTACTGCTTTTTAATTCCATAGGCTCAAAAAGTAGCCTTTACCCTAAGATGTACATATTTCAGTTGCTGAGGTCTCGGTCCAGTTATGAACAATTTTTCATTACAGGTAGCGAGAGTTTGACGTCGAAATGTTCAGGAAGAACGCGCGCCCCAAGAAACAGAAAAAACTTTTCCGGAGAACAACTGCGAGAATTAGAAAGACTTTTTGACCAAACGCATTATCCCGATGCGTTGACCAGGGAAGCATTGGCGAAGAGGTTGGGATTGTCAGAGGCTCGCGTTCAAGTAAGTCAGTTTACACTGTCAGACTATTTATTTAGAGCAGCAATTTGAGTACAGTATCGAGGGGACTAAAGCGATGCTTGGGTCTACACTTCAACTGAACTAGACCTATGTTTAGACCTAGATCTGATGATCTTTTAGACCCTAGACCTTAACTATTTCATATCATTATCTAGACCTCAGGGCCCGGTTAATTGTTTGAAAGACGATAAGCGCGTGAACCCAGGATTAAATCTAAAGAAAACCATTCATTTTAACCCAGGATTAGCGTTAATCGCCTTTCGAACAAGCGGGCCCAGATCTGTAGACCACACCTAGACCTGGTCTAATCACACCCACACAACATGTAGATCATTTTGGCTCTTGACCTACAATCGTTGCCATATTTAGTTGGCACGATGTTATTCATTGTGGTTTTGTCATTCACTAAAATACCTTTATTGATTTTTGGATCTACCGACCCCTACAAAGTTGCTGGTAGCGATAAGTCTGTCCAACTGATTTCAAAGTAGCAGGTTCAAGAATTTGAACAGCAACATTGTAAAGGAGGCGTGGTGGCACCAGTTTTCAGTAAGATCCACTGCGCACGCGTCAATTCGTGCCAAAAAGTCTGGCAGTGATCGTAGAACTAGTCCAAACCTACACATACTCTAGCCTCAATTACTGCCCACTCGACTTAGTCCCCTTCGTGGAAAATGCGCCAACCACAAAATATATCTAACTTAATTCGCTCAGATCTATCTGTATCTTACTTTCTTTATATGTAAACCTACACCAATATCAATACCCATATCATAAGCAAGGCGACTTTTTCTTTTCTTCGTCTAGATTTGGTTCCAAAATAGACGCGCAAAGAGCCGTCGACAAGAAGGTCCAAATCAGAAAGGTTTAGTTGTCCGTGCTACAGACACTCCTCCAACTCATCACATTTCCTCGCCAAGCCCAGTCCAATCCCCAACCGAGACGATATCAACTCGACAGTTTCCGGAAATTCCACCTTTTCGCTTTCCGTCAACCCAGTATTGCAACGATCACTTCTGCGCATGCTCCCGATTTTGCATGAATGGTATCCCACAAGCCTTTTCGGGCGTACATCCGGGAACTCCTCAAAACGTAAACTTTTACAAAGACTACCATAGACAGGCTAGTTTAGTGGATCTAAGAATCAAGGCTTTACACCATTCCCCTCCTACTAACTATGAATAAAAGGTCTTTAAACTCGAATTTTGACAATTTACGAGAAACGAGAACTTCAAACTATATGCTTTTAATATGACTTATAACTGTTACAAGTGCATTTGGAACGGCATAATATTGACAAATATAATAGTTTGAAATTAATAATTGGCTCAAAATATTATACAACACCTACTGAAATTATTTTGAGATTGTCAGGGGATGATTCGACCTTAATTGCCCTATCGCATAATGACGTCACACCAAAACATTCTATTGTTTTGACGCTAAGGATTATGGTCGCCAGAGGGGATCAGAGTGATTGCATATCAAATAAAATGCAGATGAGCAATCACTGATACATGATATATATCAAAACTCGATACATTGAAGTTCTACTTCGAAAAGGAATATTAATAGGTCCCAATTTCCACTGTTTCTGAGCATCTATCCCCAATGTAAACAAACTGTGACGTCATAATGCGATAGGGCAATTCACTACCCTTAAAAACCTGTGAATTCATGCAGATCCAGAATTTTTCAAAGGGGGGGTTCCGTTCCTTAAACCCAATTGAGTATTATACTCTATTTTTTGGTCGATGTTTGACAAAAAATAGCTTTAGGGGGGTTTCATGGACTCCTTCGACCCTCCCTGGATCCGCTACTGTAATTAAGTGTCGAGCGTCTTGGTCTAAAATCTACAATTAACGATTTATATATACAATTCTAGTATGGTACCGGGTAGGAAAACCTTGTAGGCATTTGATGCCGAAGGAACACATGTATAAATATCTTCTTAAAGAATAAATATCGTCCAATTTTCTTTTGGTTTCATTGGAGAAGTGTGAAGATATTACATATGCTAACTATCCGACAAGTGTTTGTTTGTTTGTTTGTTTGTTGTTGTTTTAATAGTACTCTTATTTACAAGTTATATTATTGGTCTTAGCTACAGTAATCATTGGCCATCGTGGTATCTACTCTTTGGCTTCATTGTTTTTCAACTCGCTAGACTTTTCTGGATTACGTATCACCTAAAACATTGGGTATAAGAAAAGGGTTCAAATGGGGGCGTATGAGATCTAATGACCACCTCTCTACAATGATCACCTCTCTACAATGACCACCTCTCTACAATGACCACCTCTCTACAATGACCACCTCTCTACAATGACCACCTCTCTACAATGACCACCTCTCTACAATGACTACAACGATCAGCCCTCTACAATGATCACCTCTCTACAATGGCTCCCTCACTTCAATGGCCCCCTCTCAACAATCGCCATCTCTCCGTACAATCACCATTTCTCTACAATCATCACCTCTCTACAATGACCACCTCTCTGCAATGACAACCACTTCTCTTGACAACCTCTCTACAATGACCACCTCTCTACAAACGTTTCTACCTTTCTACCGAGAAAATCATATAATTGAATCAAAATATAGTTCGTATTGAAATATATATACAATTGGTTATTTATATCTTTATATATATTCATTATCATTATTCACTTATTATATATTTTTTAATATTTTCTATTATCATATACTCATTATATAAATATATTGTTAAAGTTCTTTATTAATTTGGTTTTTGTTATCCTTGTAAAATTATGCTTTTGTGATACTTATAATCAAATGAGTCATGCAAATAAAGCAATTACAACAACAATAACGGATCCACAAGGCATCATCATCTCTCTACAATGACCACCTCTCTACAATAATCGCCTCTCTACATTGACAACAATGCCTACTCTCCACCTCTCTGTTAGACGCCGTTGTTGACTTTGCTGCAGCCCAAGTAATTGTATAAGTTACTTGGGCATCCATCATCGATCTATTTGATAAGATTTTTAAAAATGTACCTGTCTTAATTCCACTTTTTCTTCATTAGAGTAGAGAAATCGATAGCGAACAGACACTGATTTGCTATTATCAGATTTGTTTAACCTGTCGTCACTTTCTTCGACTTCATCTTGTTCTTCCTGGTCAGAATTCGAACTGGTATTTAATGCATGGTAATCGATACCACGTCGGCACTTCTCTTCTTCGACTTTCAGCTGCTCGTAGTGTTCGTAAGCTTCTCGGAGAGGAGTTAGCATTGGTTCATCAATTTGCGGGAAAAGCTACAAGCAAAAACATTATTACAAGGAATACAGATCGGTTTTCGTATGAATGGGAAACTTACCGCGCCGTACCCAACCTCGTTCCCAGGCGAAGGGAAAAGGGCCTGGGAACGAGGTTGCGCCGTACCGTGACCGTGTCAGTACCGTAATGTCTATAAAAACATTCAAAATTCGTGCCGTAACCGTGCCATGCGGTGACCGTACCGTTTTTCCCAGTCATACGAAATCGGCCCTATTCTATGAAACTGAATATATACCTGTTTCAAAAAAGGTTGTCGTATGAGAGATCTCAAGCCTACGCGACAAGACCGAAAAGGAGTATGGGAAGTAGGCAAAAAAATTACTCTCTTTTCAGGTTTGGTCTTGATTTTAGTACCAACACGTGAAGTTCTTTAATGTTTAAGGTCAAGGCAAGCTATTTTGAGTTGTCGTATGGCTGATTTGTGTGGTCAGCTTTAGTAATTTCTACCCATACTCCCTTTCGGGTGAGTCGCGTAAGCTTTTGCCGATAACATTAATTGAAATAGGTATATATATTTACAGTAGCAACACCGATAAAGCCAATTTTGTATGACTATAGAAAAACGGCACGGTCACCGCACGGTACAGTGACGGCAGATTTTTCGAATGCTCTTATAGACATTATGGTACTGACACGGTCACGGTACGACGCGGTTAGTTTCCCACTCCTACGAAAACCGCTCTATCTTGAAAGGCACATCGACGGCTTCCTGGGAAACCAGCTTCATGCCAAAGAAATTACCGATGTTAAATAAAGTACTTCATTCTGATTCAAGGATATTAAGAAATAAAACCAGTCTTCACCGTCGTTCTCAGTACCGTCACGCAACGCTGTCACGTGGGTGGAGCATTGCGTGACGACATTAAGAAGGCTGCGCGGACAGTAGGTCATCTCGTGAAAAACTCTAACCTTACTGAGAGACTCGAACAGGGGCACGAGTACAAACTTGATGAATCCAATTTGTGCGGTTGCCTTGGTAACTTTGTCACGATCCATGAACGGTGCCACTGGAAGTCCTTCAGCTTTCTCGCGATCACTCTTTTGAATGAAACAAACATGATGTTTGATGTGACGCAATCTGCATTTAGGTCACTTTTGTGAGCAATAAAAAACAAGCATAAGAACAATTTAAATTTAATGTAGTAATGAGGTTTGATGTGGGATTTATCAAGTATTTCTGTACCACTTTTTTTGCAAAACAGTAGATCACAACAGCAGTCCAGTAATGGACTCCTGATCACAATTGAGAGTATGGCCAGAAGACAAAGACGCGAGTCACGTGAGGTGACGTGTTGTCACGTGAGGTGACGTGAGGTGACGTGACGTGAGATGATGAGTTGTCACGTGAGGTGACATGTCACGTGAGGTGACATGTCACGTGACGTGTTGTCACGTGAGGTGACTGTTGTCACGTGCAGTAGCGTGAGGTGACGTGTTGCATGTGAGGTGACTTGTCACATGAGGTGACGTGTTGTGTTGTCACGTGAGGTCACATGACGTGAGGTCACGTGAGATGACGTATTGCCCTGCATTCTGTCCATTTTTTGACCACCATCCACTTGCTCGCGCTAAAAAATTTCAAAGTGTTTTCCATGCATTTGCTTCCAGCGTACACTGGGTGCTTTGGCTGCGTTACGTTTCGTAAATTAAAGGTAACGCAAGACAATCGACGAAAGGTAACGCAAGACGATCAACAAAAGGTAACGCAAGACGATCAACGAAAGGTAACGATCTCCAGGATAAATGTTAACGAGCGTAGCGCAGCGCGGAGTCCCAGTCTCCTATTTCATGCTCTCCTGTTCACAAAACATTGGTCATGGAAGGTTAAGTCGTCTGCGTCAATTTCTTCTGCCATATTTGAGCTAGCCTATCCCACCTTCTGACACCATAGACACGCGCGCACTGAACCTTTGCCGTTTTTCAATAACCAGAACAAGAGTAGATTACAAGTGTAAATGTTTTCTTGAAGTGACCCTATGGTTTTTGTGAACACTTATATCGTACCTGGAGAAAGTATTCCTCAAGTAGACAGTCAACCCAAGGTTCCGATACGTCCATTGGTCGAACTTCATTGGAAATATCACAGCACTTTATTAGGATCATTTTTAGCTAAGAGCAGAAATCGAATGGAAGGTTAATTACTGTATATTTTACTGGCACCACCGTGAGGCCTATTCCGGGCCCTAAAATCGCCTAAAATCTCCCTAAAATCGCCCAAAATCGCCTAAAATTGCCCTAAATTGCTTTAAGTTTTGAGCATCTTTGGGGATAATTTTGTTTAAATCGCCTAAAATCGCCAAAAATTCGGCGATTTTAGGGCCCGCAGTAGGCCTACTATGTCATAGGTGGATTTCATGTTGACGTTTCTCCTCATCACAAATCGAACTTCGAGGTACAAACAAACAGGCACAACAAATAACAAGAGATTATCATATTTAGTAATTTCTGAATGTAATATCTTGAGTGATATGGAGTTACAGGGCTTTGAAACAATTTTTTAAAGAATGCATGTATTAATTGTTAGGAGGCACTGACTTGCTACCCGGATGTACAAAAAAAACTTTGCAACAAGTCTTCTTGTGAATGCTCTCAAATTTCTAGTTATTACTAAATGAATTATTCTCTTCGCTTTTCGAAATCCGTTAGTTAACGTTCAAAGCTTGAATTTTCAACCTATATACAGCAATCAATGACGCTAGCAAACATCCTTACGTTCCTTACCGATTTCAGGTACTCATCGTTATTAAAGTCAAACGTATCCAGCTTGCCCTTAAAGTTCTCAACGATTTCACTATGACGAGCCATGTCTGTGGCCAGGATCAGCGTGATTATTTCCTAAAGAAAGTTTTAAAGTCTTAAAATCTCTTGCATCCTAAAACACGTGTTTTAACTTACATAATAATTCGTATATCACGCGCGCTCTGATTGGTCAAGAACCATGTATTATTAAAGTACAGATGCACGGATAACGTTGCAGAATTATACGCACGCTCTGATTGGTTAAGATCCTTGTGTAATTTAATTACAAACGCACGGATGACACCACAGAATGTTACGCGCGCTCTGATTGGTTGAAATGTTGTGATAAATGCATACATATTTTATTAATCAACGACCGGACGTGAATATAAAGTAAAAAGATTCTGGTTTTTCGCGTGCCTCTGTACTCTAATAGATGCACAGAAGACGTCAAAATGCAGTGGTGAGAACAAGTCACGCCACTGGACTTCAGCATCTGTGGATCTAAATTTCTTTAATTTTCTAGGCAAAGTTAATCGAGAGTGCTAAGCGTAGTGAGCAGTTCCCATAATGCCTTGCAAGATGTTGCCCTCTCACCTGACGAAGCTTCTTGAAGCGTTCTCGAGGAATGTTTGCAAAAATGTTGCATTCAGGCTGTTGAGATTGAATTTAAAAAGTTTATGTATTATATGAATAATTTGATTAATCGACAGAGAAATGTGGTACCACTGATATCAACAATAATTGAATATTCTCATAACGAACGAATGGTCTACAATGGGTACTTTGCTAGCTCTAATTCGCTAGTACATTCACTTTAGACGTAAGAAGATATCTAGGAGTACGAGATTCCGCGCGCCCTGATAAATACCATTTGCAGCCAGTTGACCCGCATGTTTGGGCTATTTTTCAAAGAACTCATTCCGATTTTAATCTGTTGTTACCAACGACATCGATCGACTCGCGGGACAACACGTCAAATACCGTGACGCGCGTCGTCCCATTCTCCTGGTTATGTTCTCCTGTTAGGGCCTGATTATATGAAGCGGGCTGACCCGCGGGTTAACCGGGCTGACTCCGCCGGGCTGGCCCGTTTCCCATGGTAACCGTACCGACTGAATTATGTGTGTTATATAGACAAGCCGGAATCTCGGCAAACACAGTCAGCCCGGTTAACCGGGCCAGCCTGTTTCATACAATCAAGCCTTTAAAACTTATCTACGTACGTAACATACGTACGTACGTATCTAGTGTACGTAACAGAGCCCTAAGGGGGCGATTTAAGTACCCGACACAAGATGTCAAAAGCCACGGCAGCATGGTGGTTTTCTAAGGGTGAGATATCGTTATAGCGAATAGACAACTCGGTACGAGCATTTATTTGATATCTGAAATGATAAAAGAAATAAGCTATTTTAGGAGAAACAATTTCAGGGCTGGTTTTTACGAGCGACGGAAGCAGAAGTGGAAGCAACATACGCAGACTCAGTGTTGCATTTCTCACCTAGGTGTGAACAAAGACTATGAACAGTGCATACTGAGTCTGCGTATGGTGCTTCTGCTTGTACTTCCGTCGTTCGTGAAAACCAGGCCTATTAAGCATGTATTAATACAGTTTAGGTAGAATTTAATTCATTCAAATGAACTGAAATATATTACTTTTCCTTTAATAGCAGAATTGATGACTCTTAAAATCTATGCGCATATTAATTTTGAATGGATAGAACCGGAATAGCCTCGTTTTCGTGCGACATGAAAACGAGGCAAGGCTATTCCTGCTTCATTACTTCAAAATCAATATGTGCGTAAATGTTAAGAGTTGATATGTCATTGAAAAAAACTGAGTTTTACTGATAAACATTTCATGTGTTAAGAATTAAAATGGGTAAAACTGACCTAAAACTGTAAAAGTTCCAAATTTTCGACCTCTCCTGTAGGCCTTCGTCGGGGAAAATTTCATGTGTTAGTGGAGGCGTTTTAAGGCTGGAAATACGACGCAACTTTTTCTGCAACTTTGCACGTAACACATTTGTACCGTGTGTCCATCCCTGCAATAGTGCGTACAACAGTGTTGCACCGTGTGTCCAACCCTGCAATGTTGTATGCAGCACAAGTTGCACCGTGTGTCCATCCCTGCAATGTTGTATGCAGCACAAGTTGCACCGTGTGTCCACCCCTGCAATGTTGTATGCAGCACAAGTTGCACCGTGTGTCCACCCCTGCAATGTTGCGCGGAGCGTTGTAGAAAAAGGTGCAGGGGCAGAACTCGATCATAAACCTGCAATTGTTGCAGGGATGGGCACATGGTGCAACTGTGTTGTGCGCAACATTGCAGGGATGGACACACGGTACAACTGTGTTGTGCGCAACATTGCAGGGGTGGACACACGGTGCAAACTGTGTTGTGCGCAACATTGAAGGGGGTGGACACACGGTACAACTGTGTTGTGCGCAACATTGCAGGGGTGGACACACGGTGCAACTGTGTTGCGCAATGTTGCAGAAAACGTTGTATCGTGTGTCAGGGCCATTAGTGCATTGATGTGTTTCTGCACTTACGATCTATTCGTATTATTTATTTATGTAAATTGAATGTCGGAGAAATGTGAGTAGGAAGCAAGACGAGACGAGAGAGGGAGGGAGAGGAGGGTGCGTCTTACGTGTTGTTATATCCAGGATGATCCAAGTCATGACAAACACATGCAGTCAAGAGAATCAGAAGATCCTGTTTGTTGAGTTTCTCCGTAAGAAGACATAGATGAACCATTGTATACATCTACAATTAAAGAAATGATAATAAGCCACTTCTCTGGAATTAAACTCAGGACAACAACTGTATTATGACAATTCAATGAAGTGATGAGCCATTGTAAACTTTTTGAGTATAATTAAGACTTAATTAATAAGGTCCTTCATTACGGTCCTTCACTACGATCTTTCACTAATATACAGTCTTTCGAATTCACTACTATATGGTCTTTCACTACTATACGGTCTTTGACTACATACGGTCTATCACTACTATACGGTCTATCACTACTATACGGTCTATCACTACTATACGGTCTATCACTACTATACGGTCTATCACTACTATACGGTCTATCACTACTATACGGTCTATCACTACTATACGGTCTATCACTACTATACGGTCTATCACTACTATACGGTCTATCACTACTATACGGTCTATCACTACTATACGGTCTATCACTACTATACGGTCTATCACTACTATACGGTCTATCACTACTATACGGTCTATCACTATTATACGGTCTATCACTACTATACGGTCTTTCACTACTATACGGTCTATCACTACTATACGATCTATCACTACTATACGGTCTATCACTACTATACGGTCTATCACTACTATACGGTCTATCACTACTATACGGTCTATCACTACTATACGGTCTATCACTACTATACGGTCTATCACTACTATACGGTCTTTGACTACTATACGGTCTATCACTACTATACGGTCTATCACTACTATACGGTCTTTGACTACATACGGTCTATCACTACTATACGGTCTATCACTACTATACAGTCTATCACTACTATACGGTCTATCACTACTATACGGTCTATCACTACTATACGGTCTATCACTACGATTTTTCAAGGCTAAAATCTCCTGCCTTACCATCTGTGTAACACAAAAACAGTGGCGAAAATTGTGAAATGGATTGTTTCTATAGCGTTGCTGAATACACATCTAGAAAAAAGTAAACAAAGTATGATTCCTTCTGATGTAATCTCATGTACTTTGACGGATAACAAAGAAAACAAAACATCTGTAACTCAAAATAAGGCATCCCAAGAAGTTTGAATGAAAATAGCCTCGATCATTTTCATGTCGATAAACAAGATGGCCGACACTATTAAACCGTATACCTACCAAAAATCTTCTCAAGACATTTGGGTTGATGGTAAACTCTTCAATCAAACCAAGTTCCTCGTACATTTGTTCAAAAAGAACAATCATCTAAATGAAAAGAAAGAAAATCATAAAGTTTTGGAAGTAGAAATACATCAAAACCGCATTGCAGAAATCATTGATGGTAGTTATGGCACCTCCCACGACATCATGATACATTTTCTGTAAAATTTCACAATTTATCATTTCAGGGATCATTACGTCTCGGATAAGATTATGCTAATGAGCGGCGGCCATTTTGGAGAAAGGTCTATTATAACAACAGCAAACGAATGGAAACGCTCAGCGTACCTCGTTTGGCTCCCAGTGCCAGATGTTGAACGTCGGTTCCTTTAGATATCGGATCGTCTCTGGACTGAGAGTGTACTGTGGAGTATTATACATATTATAAGAAGAGAAATATTGCGAATATTGGAGGGTTGTAGCGGCGTAGTCAGGATTTTTTTTCCCGAGGTATGCACAGCCTGCGTCGCATCCGGAAAAAATTCTCATTTAGTCCGCACTAAACGAGAGTTTTTTGGGATGTGACGCAGGCTAAAGTACGCACAGCCATACGTAAAAAATCATCTCGATATCAAGAAAAGATGATCCCGATTCCCCAACCTAATCAATAGTTTGTTGGTATTTTCCTATCTTTCAAGGCGCGCTTGTGCGTATGTACGTAATGCTACGCAACTGAGTTGGTATTTGGTATATATTCATTCACAGACCAGATTGATCCTACAGTCACAAATTATAGCGGTGTTTCTCAAAACATGAAATGAACTACATCATACCTTTGAATAACTTGCTACTGGCATCGTAAGGTTGACTTTCATCTCATTCTTGTTTTGATTATCTTGGATAGACTGCCACGTGATTCTGAGAAATACAAGTGCTGTAATATTGGAAGAGGTCAAGGCGGAAGTTATTAAAGACCAAGTATTCGTCTTGAAGGCCTTGTTACATGATAAAATTTTTTTCTTGCAACTTGCAGTGCAATGCTGGCGAAAACAGAGCATTACATGTTACTGGTGAGGTTTTAAACGCTCGCGACGCTTCGCAACTCGTAACACCACTCTTTTCTGGTCTGCGATAAAGCCAGATATCTTTTAATGGATTTGTTTGCGATGTGTAGGAGCTGTGCACTATTAGACCATTTCACGCGGTTGTCGTGGCTCAACCTCAGCCTCGACAGTAGAAATTGACTGCAGCCCATGGTAATGCAAGGAATGTACACATCAACAAACAATCGAAACACTTTAAAATTCCACGTGCTGTAGTCAAATTCTACAGAATATATTACACGGTGTCGAGGCTGAGGTTGAGCCACGACAACCGTGAAATGGTCTATTAAGGTGGCTCGACCCAATTTTCAAGTAGAGCTACCAGTCGTCTTTGAGTGAAAACTATTTGTTCATGAGCAGTCTGATAGTAAATTAAGTATTGCACCCTTACCAGACAAAGATCAAAGTTTATGATGACGTATGTTATATGGAGATCGGCGCTATTATGGCGACGCCTTAAAAGAATTCCCCTTTTTACACATTCTCGAGTTTAATGAGTTCTAGGCTTATTCTTGAAAAATGCTCTTGTGATCTTGTAGTTAACATCATTGCCTTTAGCTCTAGCGAATTAAATCAAATTCTGAGAGAGCGTTTTCGAAATATCATCGATGAGAGATTTTAACTGCAAAAATCGAGCGTAAACAGAACAACTTTTTAAATCTCCTACAATTAAAAAGAAAGTAGCACATCGAAGTTAATTTTTCATCTCAAATTGTTGTAAAGATATCAAATTTGGCTACTGAAAGAGACGAGAGAAATCACATTAATTGATATCGAGAAAAGTGAGCCGAACTCATGTATATGGACATGCCGAATTTGCTTCTGTTGCCCAAATTTCGCTCTATTGTTACATAAACTGCAATACTTAAAGATCCCTTCGATAAATATTGTTTAGAAATTAGTATGGTTTAGTTTAGGTAATAGTTGATATGATATAGCGTTTTCAAATTCATTGAATCATTTTACGGCTGTGAAATATTAGCCTCAAATCAGTATATTTTTCAGCCGGATACAGTGGTCGACAACTCATTGATGCATGATGTAGCTCTTTTGTTTTAGTTTGTCGTGTTTTCATGCATTCCAACACTTGGTGCAAATTACGGAACGCTTCATTACCTTCCGAGCACTCTTCCGAAATATGGTAATTGCTAAAACTAAATATACATAAGAATGCCAAAAAGGAAAGAAACTTTTTGTCACACAACTGCAGATGGAAACTCGTCAAAAGCTGAATCATGGGCAGACAAAGTAAAAATAGAACGAAGTGCTGACATGCTGCAAAGAAATGTACAGTTAAAAAGTTTCTTTCTAGCGATTACCATATCTCGGAAGAGTGATCGGAAGGTATTGAAACGTTCCGCAATTTGCATCAGGTGCTAGAATGCACGAAAACATGACAAACTAAAACAAAAGAGCTACATCATGCATCAATGAATTGTCGACCACTGTA
Organism: Telmatactis stephensoni; assembly: GCA_029948255.1. Taxonomy (NCBI): domain Eukaryota; kingdom Metazoa; phylum Cnidaria; class Anthozoa; order Actiniaria; family Isophelliidae; genus Telmatactis; species Telmatactis stephensoni. The sequence continues at coordinate 248,434 of JALIZF010001907.1, forward strand.
TCCGGCTGAAAAATATACTGATTTGAGGCTAATATTTTACAGCCGTAAAATGATTCAATGAATTTGAAAACGCTATATCATATCAACTATTACCTAAACTAAACCATACTAATTTTTAAACAATATTTATCGAAGGGATCTTTAAGTATTGCAGTTTATGTAACAATAGAGCAAAATTTGGGCAACAGAAGCAAATTCAGCATGTCCATATACATGAGTTCGGCTCACTTTTCTCGATATCAATTAATGTGATTTCTCTCGTCTCTTTCAGTAGCCAAATCTTTACAACAACAATCTTTACAACAATTTGAGATGAAAAATTAACTTCGATGTGCTACTTTCTTTTTAATTGTAGGAGATTTAAAAAGTTGTTCTGTTTACGCTCGATTTTTGCAGTTAAAATCTCTCATCGATGATATTTCGAAAACGCTCTCTCAGAATTTGATTTAATTCGCTAGAGCTAAAGGCAATGATGTTAACTACAAGATCACAAGAGCATTTTTCAAGAATAAGCCTAGAACTCATTAAACTCGAGAATGTGTAAAAAGGGGAATTCTTTTAAGGCGTCGCCATAATAGCGCCGATCTCCATATAACATACGTCATCATAAACTTTGATCTTTGTCTGGTAAGGGTGCAATACTTAATTTACTATCAGACTGCTCATGAACAAATAGTTTTCACTCAAAGACGACTGGTAGCCCTACTTGAAAATTGGGTCGAGCCACCTTAAGGCTGATTTACACGCCACGATTTGTCGGGCCGATTTGAAATCCATTGTTTTTGCGCTCCAATTCATTTGATTTTCCTTTCAAAAAATCGGCCCGACACGAAAAACTTTATAGCCGATTTCTGCGAATCGGGCCGATTCTTCCTTTTCCCGAACAAACCTTGTAAAAAAATCGGGCCGACAATCGTAGCGTGTAAATCAGCCGTTAGCCATTTGCGACAGTGATTACACCTATTTCAAAAAAGGTTGTCACCGCTAAGAGCGATAGGCGATAGGTAATAGGTGATTCCAAGACCGCAAAGCACTATTGATTTCTTAATTAAGCCATGCATGCTAAATCTTTCTTTGCACTCTTCCATCAAATAATTGGCTATTCATATGTAAATCAATTAGAAATCAATAGTGCTTTGCGGTCTTGGAATGACCTATTACCTATCGCCTATCGCTCTTAGCGGTGACAACCTTTTTTGAAATAGGTGTATACATTACACATAGCTGGATAGATGTTACACGCTACAACTTGCTTCGTAACGTTGCGAAAAGTAGGCGTTCGTTCAACTGATTCTGCAAGTTGCAACGCAATTTTTCCTTGCATTACAACTTACAGAGAGAAGTGTTGCACACGCCATCGCTTCTCCAACTGGCTACGCAATCGCGGCGCTGCATTGCAAGTTGCAAGAAAAAATGCACATTGAAAACTTTCTAAAGTTTTTAATTATCCACAGCCCCACATATTCCCGCAAAAAGCGTTATACCCCATGTCCATTGTTTCTCTCAGTATGGAAGTATGATTTAGGAAATTGGAGTTACTTTGGAAAATAAACCAGAGTATCCTTCGATACTCTCCACAACAGCAATAACGACCACAGCCAAGTTGTTTGTTTACCTTTCTTGTCTGATTTGCTCTCTGATGTCCGCCACGTCTTTAACAAGATGAGACATTCCAATTAGTTTCATGGACTCAGCTATGAGTAGCAAATGAAAGAAAATTGGGATTGTCATTATTAACATCTTAAGGTGGAATTCCTGTGGTAGGTATGGACAAGGAGAAACTGGTAACCAGCGACGGAGCTTTTTTTATTTTGCAAATCATCAGGCTTCGTTTGTAAAAAAGGAGGATAGCATCATTTATTACTTCAAGGGACTAGATATCGTGAGATTTGTCCTCCACTCGTCCATCCTCTAAGCCTATAACACAGGAATCCCAAATGACCAAATCGTACGAATGTAACAGAGCAAGAGAAAATGAACAGAGATAAACTAACCTTCGATTTTTCCTTCCAACTGCTGAAGTCGTGTCTCTGTTTCTGCTTTCAAACGCGACGCAGTGAAGGTGCTGCGTAAAGACAAAATGTCCGTCTTAATTTATGTTTATTTACCTACCAATAGAAATGTATGGGCATTTCTTTCTAAAATCTGGGAAGTCTACTTCAATAGTGGAGATTTTCTGTGACGCTGGAGGAAATGAGAGAAAGCACCAAAATAGGAAAAACTGGACAGCGCTTGGAATTAATCGATGAAGTTGAAAACTAATGGCGAAAAAAGTTTACTTCGGTTTTGAAACCATGGTATAGAGCCATGGGAAACTGGAAATTGGATAGGTCGAGCATCCCTACATGGCTACCAGAAGAACGGTACTCTTACCAAAAACAAACGATCTAAAGGCCCGGTAATACGAGCAACAAAATCGTGCAACTTGTCGCGCAACATTGTTGCGTTGCAAGTTGCAGAGCAAATGTTGCTCGTATTACCACCCCGCGCGCAACAAATTCTCTTTGTTGCAAAAAGTAGACAGTGCTTCTACTTCGTGCAACAAAGAAAATTTGTAAGAGGTATCGTCTAATTACTAGCCTACTTGGCCGCTCCTCGGGGAGGTGGAGGGGAAGCGGAGAGAGGGAGAAGGAGGGATAATTAGTAACGAATCGAAACATAAAACGAGACAAAGCTCTGGAAGCAAGAGTAGGCGAGGGGTGAGTTGCTAGTTCTTACCTTGAAAAGGATTCTGCGACTTGAGATAATACACCCTGTACTGTTTCTTCTTCGGCTGTCGACAAAAAGGAATTTTATATTGACACACAGGTTAAAAACGCACTGCGCATACTAGACCAAAGTTTTTAAAATAAAACCATTGGAGGTTTAGTAAATCTTGAAAGTTAAGACTGTCCGTGAAAAGTTAGTGCTTATTTCGTAAAACATCGCTTTTGTTGTTCTCCTTCCCTGGTCAAATAATGCACAAGAAATTCGCATAATACTTTTAATTTGTAAACACGAACGCGTCCACGAATTCCCGCCGAATTTTCGAGCATGCGCAATGCGTTTTTCACCCGTGTCCTTTATATTAACAACAAATGTAATAATAGTATAAACTTGTTGGGTTATCATTGACGTCATCGCTATCACTATAACGACACTATTCAGCTTTTATCAAATATACGCAGGAAAAAAAAACAATTTTAACAAATGTAACAATTTCTTTCACCATGACAACAGTGATTACCATGACTATGCAACATACCGTATTTTTGGTTCTTTGGTGAAACAAAAACGATGTATGGCGACCTTGGCGTAAAATAATAAAGTCAAGCATCACACTCGAGTAAAGGACAATGATTTCATATTGTTTTTCTAGACTTTACTTTTACCTTGCAGTATTTAGAGGCATGTTTGGTTCAATTACGACAATGCACCCATCTTGGGTTTTTAGCACGATATTTGTCCATCTAAAATAAAACACATTCGATTCAGAAACTTTTTATACCTGTTTTATACGACACCGAAGGAACCGAACTGAAGGGACAGGGAAAGCTGCCTGTGATATTACATAATGATATTACATATCAAATAATGGAGCCGCTGACACAGATGAGATGGGAATGTAAAGGGATTTTAACTTTCGCGGGCCGGTTGTATGAAGGGTGAATAGTGCTATCCAGTGGATAAAATCTTTACACAAAATCTATACAGTGGATAACTCTTATCCGGTGGGTAACTTTACCCAACCTTCGTACAATCGGGCCCTGGACATTACTTGTGCACCCTGTTTGTATTTTGGAGAGATTCTACTTTAATTTATCAATGGATGGGTGACCAATGATGAATGAATGAATGAATGAATGAATGAATGAATGAATGAATGAATGAATGAATGAATGAATGAATTGATTAATGTAGAGTTTGAGTTAACTAATTAATGGATGAATGAATGAATGAGTCTAAACAAAACAATAAATATATGGATGACTGACTGACTGAGTGAATAGATAAACGAAAGAATAAATTAACGAGTGAGTTAGTGAGTGAGTGAATAATTGAGTGACTGACCGACTGAACAAATGAATTAATGGTTGAAAGGATGAATGGATGAATGAATAAATTCGGACGCTACTAACCTGCTGACTCCTGTGGCCGATGCAAAAAGATCTTTAATATCTCTTGAATTACAGCTTCTCGAGAACACAACCTTCAAGTCAAAAATAAAAAATAAAAAATAAAAAAAAAACCCTGTTATTTAAGTGTCCAAGTCTTCTAGTGCTCGTTCACTAATTGGGGGACACTGTACTCTCTCACACACTACCTCTACATTAAGTATTTTGCAAATAATCACTCGACTCACATGTTGATTTTCGCTAAAATACAACAGATTTAATGGGGAACGGTAATTTACCAGTTTTTCCGTTATACTAGAATCAATTATTACATCATATTACATTACTTTAGTCCAGTAACACACCTAAATTCACAATTAAGCATCGATTTATTTCAATTTTTAAAGCTATAACTTGACTGATTGAATGCTCTACATTCTACAATTTTCAAAAATGAAGAAATGTCTAATCGTCGGGTTATTTCAAGCAAAAGGATTTTCTGATTTTCTTTTCATTTTGATTTCGTTTTGATCATATCAAGGGCAGCTGGTTACATTCTAACACTTGTTTTCTTTGAGTTAACTAAATTGTATCTATATCTGCGGAATCAGTTTTACATTCATAATATATTTTAACAAGATAATGTTTCCACATAGAAAAAGGTAAATAGAACAAACCTTTTGTTCGCGGCCTTCTACCTCTAGGTAAACCGTACGAGTTGTCACTTGAGAACGTGAGACTCCGTTTCCCATTTTGAATTACTTTCCTTCGCTTCCCTACTTGACCCACCTCAAGAAAAGTATCTCCAAGTCAACTTTAAGATCTGCTCCTTATTTCAGGAAATTTTTAGCTCGATAGAAAAACAATTTAACGCTGAAAAATATTGCTGCGTTTAGAACTAATACGCCGGAATGCGGCACATAGCAAAAATTCAAAGAGATGTGACGTTGTTTTGTAGTGTCTCCCTTAGCAACAACACAACCAATCAGAGCCCTGCCCATGAAATCAAATGCGGTAAATGGAACCTCTTTAAAGCGGATACCAAAGGAAAGAAAGATCGAAGAAAAGTGTCCGTAATGTAGAGGTGCCCGATTTATAAACGTTTTCATTCACAGATTGATTTACTGCTAGCTGTCAGTTCATAAAGGCCTGCCCGTTATAGAGAGGTGTTCGTATCATGGAGGTCTCCTTAAGAAGATGTTCCACTGCACGTATTTGAAGAGTATAGACGTAGATATCAAGCATGATGGATTTTTATCTAAGTATTGGATATGTACGTACTTATGTATTGGACTGTGGATATTGTATTGGACTGTGATAAAACGGAATCCTGTTTAAGGGACAGGTGAAAACCAATGAAAACTTGATTAATAAATGAATAAGAATAAGTCAACAATATTAAATTTTGACTTCCAACGTGAGATACACGTCCGTCTCTTGGGTTGGTTCGAATGTTCGAACGAACTCCTTGGCGGCTACAGTTTGTGAACAGTACAATTGCTCACATAAATCCTTAAACAGTTACGGAATTTGTACACTTCAACATTAACTTTATAAAGCTGCAATTTGACTCACTCTAATTCTAAATACCCTGTCTCTCTCTTACATCATTGCCGGTTGTACCAGAAGTTATTCCATGTTGTAGACGAGATTGTAAACTAAGCTCAACATTGAAGGAAAGGAGGAGGGAGAATAATAGTATCAATATTAAATAGAGAAGAGAATAAAAATTATTAATTCTATAGCGCAAATTCCATGCAAGATTATGATCAAATGCGCTAGAGAATACTATCTGAAGTGTTTGTATCATTAAATACGCACGAATTTTAATCTTAAAACTTTTGTACCCTATTGTAGCTAAAGCTCGCACTAGTAGAGAAAGAAGCTGGCCGGGGAGAGTACTTTCCCTTAATTTTCCTTCCTCTCTCCTTGTCACTCCTTTTCTTAGCCTGATTATTTGATTTGCGCTTGGCCCGTTTCCCATGTAATCACAACGACTAAATTTTGCGGGTCTGTTTTATATGGTATCTAAAAAACGTCTGCGCATGCTCCAAGTCCTTTCTTCTTGCTATTATAAAAATATGCAAATTTGACTTTCACACTTGCCTGAACAATACATTTTACAAAATGTCAAAACTTAAGGTCAATTCTTGAAACTTAGGGCCAGTATTTCATTAATGCAATATATTTCTCATAAATTAAAGTATACAATTAAGAGAAATTTTGTGTATACACCGAGAACATGAGCATTTCATTTCACACTAAAAAAGGCTCATACATTTCTTAATAAACATCGTAATATACACGCATGCATGCGCAGACGTTTTTCACTAGTGTCATCTAAGTCCACTCCATATTATCACTAAAGAAGCTACAGTCACGTATATCTTGCTGAGTGTTTGTCGAATACTGTTGACAATGTTTTTATCCAAAACCCTTGAGTTGTTTAACGAGTTCTTTCATGTTAGAAACTGAACTTTGTTTTATTCCCGGGTCTTCATTCATTCGTTTTTTTTTTCTTGTTCTTTTTGTGTCTTTAATGTTTCTCTCTCCCTTTGTTTCTTCAATAACATGTAACTAATTTGATTTTTTGCCCCCCCCCCCACCCCCCAACAACATTAACAACAACAAACAAAAACAAAAACAAACTGAATCGACCTTAGCCGGTATCGAACCCGGTTCTCATGCTTGATCACTAGCTCCATAGTTCATGGTTTTTCCAATTGCGCCACGGAATCGCGTAATCTTCACAACTTGTTGGCACGATTGTTTCTGTGATGCGTGCGCAGTAGATTTTACTGAGACTGAATCCTTCCACCCCCCCCCCCCCCCTGTACAATGTTGTTGAGAAAATTCCTGTACCTACTATCTTGAAATCAGTCGCACAACTGTATGCCTACCAGCAACATTGTTTAGGGTGATGGGGGATCCACAGGGGCGGATCCAGGGGGATGTCCATAGGTGCACCGGATGCCCCCCTAGCGCCGTACGAGATGACGTCATCAGATTCCATTGTTAGGAGGCCGCCATCTTGGATGTGATGTCATCTTTCAAGAGGCGGATTTGGGACACCCCCTTTGCAAAATCCTGAATCTGCCCCTGATCCAATAACAGAGGACTTAGTTATTTGAAACCCATACATTCACAGGATCGATACACTAGGTTTTTTTGTCCTCCAAATCCCTCGGTAGGTCAGTCACTTTACGGCCTAGGACCCGACTATTTCCTCCCTCTTTGACCGCGAAGATCGCTGTCTTCTGCCTTAATACTAGTATAGTGCTGGAGGGCTGAAATCTCTTTCCTATTGCTGGGTTTCATCCATTCCTTTGGGAATCAAAAGACAAAGAACCGGTAGCCATGTTGGATGAACAAACAAGAGACGCTAATGAGAAATCTTTTGTTGAAGTTCATCCAGGCTGCCGTGACGTAAATGCAACCCAAGAATAGTAACATGCGACGATTCAGCTGGATGCATCGGCCGGTAAACTTGGCATGCAAATTAGCTGTGGCTAACGGGTTCGAGTCCACTTTTTCTTTTTTCTTTTCTTTCCTTTTTTTCGAATAAACTTGTCATACCAATGTTTCGGTGAGATAGATACGCTGAAATGAGAACTTTGTTTCAGCATTTCCGAGCCAAATACACTCCAAATTCGCTCGTACACGAGTATGTATTTGTAACGCCTATCAATCTCTTGTGTCTATGATACCAATATGTATTTCAAGACAATTATCAACAAATAAATTTTTATTCCAATTGCAAAGGGCCAGCTGGACCTCTAACTGCCTCAGGTCATTCACCAGGGGCGTATCCAAAATATTTCAAAGGGGGGTCACACTTTCCATTTTCCACCAAAGGGGGGTCACACTTCCAATTTCTCAATCTTTCTCCAGTCAGATTCTTTTATTTCTATCATCTTTTTGTTTTCAAAGGGGGGTCACGGGCACCCTGGGACCCCCCTTGGATACGCCCCTGTTTACACACTCCCTAATCCCAATATAGTGGAAATCGAAGGTCTTCCGTACCGATGTGCAGGCGATTGGCCTGAGTTTCAATTTGTTGAATGGCCGCCCCTACATACAAAGATACGAGTAATCGCAAACCTCCGGGGCGTACTTCTATATAAGAGGGCGGGAATGCTCGTCGTACATTTAGGGGTCAAAATCAGCGATCTGGTATCTTTTAGGGTCTTTCAAATTTTATTGAACTACCCGAGTCGACTAAGCTGGTATCTTTTAGGGTGATTTAATTCCACTAGCAAATATAGCAAATTACCGCCGCCCGGTTGGCTCAGTTGGTTGAGCGTCGGTCTCTCGTGCGGGAGGTCGAGGTTCGAATCCCGGCCGGACCAACACTCAGGGTCTTTAAATAATTGAGGAGAAGGTGCTGCCTTTGTAATTACATCTGCAAACGGTTAGAACTTCGCGTCTTCTCGGATAAGGACGTTAAACCGTAGGCCCCGTCTGCTTTCACTCTAACCCTGCTTGTATAGTGGACGTAAAAGATCCTGTTGTACTGTTCGCAAAGAGTAGGGGATTGTCGCCCGGTACAACAGTCTGTCCTTACTACTATCTAAGCGCATTTGATTATATACATATATAGATATTTGCACTATATAAATGCAAAATTTCATTTCATTTCATATAGATATCGGAGATAAGGATTGGATCACACGAAGACATCAGTATTCACTGCTAGAGTACAAGCACTAAAAGCGTGAAACACTTTGTAGTATTTAGTACTAAATAGTGCTAATTAAACAAAAGAAAATAGAATTATCATAAAATAGCACTATTTAGTGTTATTTATGTTGCACACTAACAGGCTACTAACTAAATACAACCTTTTACCAATATGCTCAACTAAGTTAAAAGCTCTGCTAAACACCAGTTTTTATCGTTCTAATGTGTGGTCACTAACGAGAGCACATTCCTAGTGGTCGCTAGACGAGAGTTTCGACTGTAATTTCACCTCAATATATCTCTCAATTGAAATAATAAAGACAACTTCATTGCTGCTGCATTCTACCTTTCTAACATTTGTTGCGGCCGTATTTACAATGTTTAGAGTTCATCATTATTATTATATGTCTTCCGTGACGTCCGTGAGCTCCGCTTTCTTAATAGCTTTTTCACTTTCCTCGCAGTCCTAAAAAATGGGGAAAAAAGGTCAGAAGTTTATTAGTTTTGTATATCATTTCCTCTCATCCTCGTGAAATAGTTTTTATCTATTTCTATTTATATTATATCCATTGATTTCTTTTTTTCTTCGGTTTTACTTTTCATTCGAGTAGTCACCTCCCCCCCCCCCCTCATCATTTCAGCCGCCATCTTGAAATGTAACCAAGCCTTCACATGAAAGTGAGGCCTGGTTTATAAACAGAACCCAAGACTTCACCTGCTTTTCTTTTCCAGTCTCCTCGCCGTCGTTTTGTTTTGTTAGTTCAAACAGGGGATGTGCAGAGGAGAGTGGGTCAACAGCTTGTGAAAAAGCGTCCTCATCTCTGAACATCGAGCATGTTGAGAAATGTTCTTCCCTAGATCTTTTCCTTTCTCGTGCCCGGCGTAGCTTTTCCTCCTCGATTCGTTTGTTCTCGTAATGTTCGTAAGCTTCTCGTAAAGGTTTGACCATGACAGCATCGATTTGTGGAAAAAGCTATAAAAATAATGAATTGTTCGGCAATTAGGGGGGTTAAAATGAAAGTGACTTTAGTGACTCCTTTGGACGATTTTTCAAGTTTTTTTAAATGCTTCAAATTGGATCAAAATGGCATCATTAGACTTGTCTATGCATATATGTCAATTCCCCTGGTGTTTTTGTAGCGATGAACTTCAAGAAAGCCTGAAATTCTTGTAGTCGGCGGCATAGTTCGATTGTGCGATTTTTGATACAAGCATCAAACTATTGATTTATAGGTATAATACCCAAATTGATCAATTCCTGATATAGTGACGTCCGATTTTCTTTGTTATGCTAATTAGCACCAATAAAAGTTTTCATAAATTGGTCCCCGCGCGAAGTATACTTTTCACGCTCTTTTTTGGAATTTCTTTTTTGTTGAGCTCTTTGAATCCTTAACTGGGAAATTGAGTCTGCATTTATTATACAAATTATTACCACGGGCTCTTTTAAGTCCGCGACACCACAACAAGCCCACAATAGTTCTGGTATACCTTACTCAGAGACTCAAACAACGGAATAAGCACAAACTTGATGAATCCAATTTGTGCGGTTGCCTTGGTAACTTTGTCACGATCCATGAACGGTGCCACTGGAAGTCCTTCAGCTTTCTCGCGATCACTCTTACAAAAATAATGAAACAATCACCGTTACATGATGTTTGATATGTCACGCAATCTTCATTTAGGTCACACGGTCACTCTCATTTTCGCGACGAGAAAACACGACATGAGATGATGAATGTATCACATTCGTTCGTTGCGTGACTACCGTGACGACGACGCCCGTTAAGGAAGCATTTAATTTGTTTTCACGTCCCCTTCTGAACGACGTTAATGGTTATTTTATACATAATTCGTCAGCGCGCGTGGCGTTCTCTTTTCACGTCGTTGCGTTTGTTAAATCAGCCTGATACCTCAAATGCAGGTCTAGTTTGGATACCAAAGGTTTTTACGGGCACTTGAAGTATTAGTCGTCTGGCTAGAATGGTTTTTTTTGTTTATCAAGTAATCGGTGCTGTTTTCGGGATCCTGTGGTAAGCAAACCGCGGTCCCTGTTTCTACAGTGTTCCAAAATCAAGATGGTCGACTTCACCCGAATGGCTGTAAATTTGGATGGAATTTTCGAAGTAAATCATTATTTTCGCGATGAAAATTTATTCTAACTTCCAAATATGGTAAGTACAAATTTCCTTATATGGAAGAAGGAGCTCGAGCGAAAACAGCACCTTTTTATAAGACATTTCTTGTGAGTGTGTGAAACTGACCGCCACGTTCCGTGATCGTGATCAGTGCATGCCGTTTTGTTTATAAAAATATTTGAAATTCCTGTCGTGACAGTACCGTGACAATGCCGCGACAGTGCCGTGACAATGCCGTGACTGTGCCGTGACAATGCCGTGACTTTGCCGTGACAGTGCCGTTATCACAGTCATACGAAAACTGCTCCATTCTCTGGTGATGTTAATATTATCCAATCTCGACACAGGATCACTCTTTTTAACAGACTGAAACACAATACATTAATTATGTTACGTGATGTTTGATGTCACGCAATCATGTACGGTCACAGCACTAAGTATTGATCTTGATTTACAAACCTGCATAAAATATTCCTTCCAATAGACAGTCAACCCAAGGGTCCGACACCTCCATTGGTCGAACTTCGTTTGAAATGTCACAACATTTGACAAGGATCATCTTAAGCTGTTTTGGAAAATGAAAAATGAAAAAATGTGATGTCAGTAGATGTCAGAAAAAGAATAGAAATATTTACAGTTATTCAAACTTACAGAATTCAAATATTCTGGGTTCTTAAAATCGAAGGAGTCGAGTTTGCTTTTGAAGTTGTCCACGATCTCACTGTGGCGCGCCATGTCAGTTGCTAAAATCAGCATAACAATTTCCTGGCAATTGACAAATTGTTATTATTATTATTTATTCATTATTATTTATATAGGATTGAGATTACATGCAAACATTCTTAGTCATCCTCGGGAGCTATGGCGCCTCTAAGTGTGAAAGAGAGCGTGAAGGGAAGGCTTTTCATAACGGACTAGACTCCCGAGGCCCTTTTACAACTCTCGACTCTCATTCTCCCCCTCCCTTTTTTATTAATTTCATTTCTTTTAGTTTTATTTCATTTTATTTCCGAAATGGGATAGATAAGTATGTATGTATATATGTAAGTGACTTTGAATGAGCTTAATTCACATACCTGTCGAATCTTTGTGTACAGTTCCTGGCTGAGATTTCCAAAAATGTTATACTCAGGCTAAAAACCAAGAAAGAATTATTCATTTGTACCTAACACTGACAAGTAAGCTATCTGCTATTAGATAATTAGTAAATTGTAGTTTATTAGTTTTTATGAAAGACTTGTGTCTTCTTATTTGGTGAAATGTTCGCTTACACACAATGCACTTCGTTACTTAACGCAATGCACTTCGGTACTGAAACGCAATGCACTTCGGTACTGAAACGCAATGCACTTATTGAAACGCAATGCACTTCAGTGTTGAAACGCAATGCACTTCGGTATTGAAACGCAATGCACTTCGGTACTGAAACGCAATGCACTTCGGTACTGAAACGCAATGCACTTCGGTATTGAAACGCAATGCACTTTGGTATTGAAACGCAATGCACTTCGGTACTGAAACGCAATGCACTTCGGTACTGAAACGCAATGCACTTCGGTATTGAAACGCAATGCACTTTGGTATTGAAACGCAATGCACTTCGGTATTGAAAGGCAATGCACTTCAATATTGAAAGGCAATGCACTTCGGTATTGAAACGCAATGCACTTCGGTATTGAAACGCAATGCACTTCGGTATTGAAACGCAATGCACTTCGGTATTGAAAGGCAATGCACTTCGGTATTGAAACGCAATGCACTTCGGTATTGAAACGCAATACACTTCGGTATTGAAAGGCAATGCACTTCGGTATTGAAACGCAATGTACTTCGATATTGAAACGCAATGTACTTCGGTATTGAGACGCAATGTACTTCGGTATTGTAACGCAATGCACTTCGGTATTGAAAGGCAATGCACTTCGGTATTGAAACGCAATACACTTCGGTATTGAAAGGCAATATACTTCAGTATTGAAACGCAATGCACTTCGGTATTGAAACGCAATGCACTTCAGTATTGAAAGGCAATATACTTCGGTATTGAAACGCAATGCACTTCGGTATTGAAAGGCAATGCACTTCGGTATTGAAAGGCAATACACTTCGGTATTGAAACGCAATGCACTTCGGTATTGTAACGCAATGCACTTTGTTATTGTAACGCAATACACTTTGGTATTGAAAGGCAATGCACTTCGGTATCACGTTACCTGTGATAAGATATCAAAAGCCGTAGCCGCGTGATGGTTCTCCAATGGCGAAGTATCATTATATCGAATTGATAACTCAGTGTTTGCGTTGATTTGGTACCTACAAAGCATCATGGGAATGTTATGAATGTGACCTGGTTACCAAGCTATCTTAGTGCTACCCAGGCCTCTCCTTCTATCGTTACTCCAGGCCACTCCACTTCACGAATGAATCTTGGCAGGTTTTCAACACTTACAGAGATTCATGGGTGAAGCAAATTATGTCATAATTACGTCATGGCAGAGGTGGCGTTACACATATACAAACCAAGTGCCGTCTCTCTAATACAATGCACGATGGAAGTGACGTCATACTCACACGTCATTTTAGGTGATACTAACAATGCATGGGAAGAGACACCAAGTGGATTTTGCTAATAAACCATTATTTATTATTATTATGTCAATATCATGCACGTACATTTCTCGAAGAGCAGGAAGTGACGTCATACTCACGTGTTGTTGTAGCCTGGGTGGTCCAAGTCGTGACAAATACACGTGGTTATCAAGATAAGAATGTCAAGACTTGACAACAGCTCTTTCAAGTTGCACAGATGTATGATGCTGTACGCCTGTTGAAATAAAAATGGATCAGAAAACTGAATAAATAGTAACATTTCTAGAGCTCCAATATGGACTTTACACGATCAGATGACAGCGGCCATGTCGGATGGCAGGATCGGAACAATAAAATCATTTTACATTAGAAAGAATTCAAATCCACAGGACAACATATTCTTATCATCTGTCATGCATGGCTGCCGTTACGTGATCATACAAAGCCTCTATTCCAATTGCGCGCAAGGCCTTGTCATCCCCCTCCCCTCCCTCCCAGTTTGAACGCTATGCTATGCCATGAAGTGATGCACCGTGCTAAACGTTGTCTTATCCAATCAAAAAGCTGAGACACGTCACGTCACAGCACTTCACGCCACAGTACGTCACGCCCAGTACGTCACGTCACAGCACGTCACGCCGCCTGTCACGCCGCAGCACGTCACGCTACAGCACGTCACGCCACGAGATTTTCTTTCAAAATCGCACGAAAACTGCTCTAATGCAAAATGCGACTCGCGCGGTTCGAGATAACGTAGCTAGTATTGTTGGATCGATAAGCATTCCTGGATTTCCTGGTAGCTAGATGTTGGCCTTACCATCTGGGTAACGCAAAAACAGTGACGGAAGTTGTGGAAAGGGTTGTTGCGATAATTTGCTTGAATGCACATCTGATAAAGAGAAAGAAACGACTTAAAATACAATATATATAAATACAATAAATTAATAATAAATGAATGAATGAATGACTGCATGACTGACTGACTGACTGACTGACTGACTGACTGACTGACTGACTGACTGACTGACTGACTGACTGACTGACTGACTGACTGACTGACTGACTGACTGACTGACTGACTGACTGACTGACTGACTGACTGACTGACTGACTGACTGACTGACTGACTGAATATATAAAACCCCTAGTGGTATATTTACCAAAAATCGCCTCAAAATGTTCACGTTGATTTTGAATTCATGGACGAGATCCAGGTCATGATAGATGTGCTCCAGAAGCGACAACATCTAAAAATGAACACAAAAAGATTTTATGTAGTTCAGTGCCAAGAAATAAAAGAAGTTGTTAAGTTGGCTACACTATACCTCGTTTGGCTCCCAATGCCAAATGTTGAAGCTTGGCTTCTTCAAAAACTGCAGAGTTTGTGAATCCCATTCATGCTGTAAAAAGAATCAAGTATTTCATCAACACGTTGCATGGTTCTTTCAGGCTCGTAACATGGTATATTTTTGTCTCACTGATCCCGGGATTTTACGGAAATTTTGATCCCTGAGTCTATATTTTTAGAAAATTTTGATCCCTTATCCTTGGTGCAAGACATTGAGCTGATCCCTGATTCTGACTCAATGTCCCTGATACTCGATCCCACCCATTTGATCCCTGAGGCCACCCATTTGATCCTTGAGTGTCGTAGTAAAGATCGCCCTTAAGGACGGAGCCCTCTAATGTGAAAGTAATTATTTTCTCTAAAATCTATATGGGTGTGAAAGAACCCATTGTAGGCTGTTAGAATCCAAGAAAAAAAATTGGGGGTCACCACGCATTTTAATGAGTTATACGTCATCAAATGTTGCGGAAAATGCATTTTTGACGACCCAAAGAAAAAAAATTAAAAATCCTCTATACTTCCAATAAGTTTCAAACTTTTTTTTCCTAAAACACTCTAAGCATAATTCTCTGGTAGGGCAATACCATAAAACCGCGAAAACAAAGAAAATAATGTCTTTTTAAAAATATTTACTTGGTTTTAGGATGTTCTAGTCTATGATTGCTAAATATAATGTGATATTTTTTATCATTCTTCAATTATAAATTTATAAAAAGCTTATATAATTCTAGATTTTTCTTTGGTTTATAATTTACAAAAAGAAAAAAGAGGGGTATCCAGGCGATTTAAGAAGTTATTTACCGATAAACGCACGAAATACGATGAAATCCCTAATTCTACTACAGGAACAGTCAAATGTTTTTTCTACAAGCAAGTAAGTTTTATTTATCCAAATATCGCAAAACTGCTTTGTTTTTACGATGTTTTTACTACGAAGGGCCATGCGCAGAACGCAGTGTGCGCTGACAATAGTGGGCACCGTCCTTAAAATGACGAAGTTATGAATTTTTGAAGCTAACTATTTTTAACTATATAACTATTTTTGTGGAATTTTTATAAAGAAATGTATGTGTTTAGCATGATAACGAGGCTCGTCGGGCAAATCAAATAATTTATGTTACGCTTGCGTGATATGGATTTATTAGTTCCACTTTTGGTGACCCCCAAACATTTATGCATTTTCCAGCCCCCCCCCCCCCCCGCCCCCATCACTTTTCTAATGGTACGTCCCTAACTATCAGCTAGTCTGTTTACGAAGTCACCGAGGTCCTTAAAAAAATTCCTACATCTTTCTTGCTTGCTATTTTCCATTTAGACAGACAGACAGATAGATAGACAGACAGATAGATAGACAGACAGACAGATAGATGACAGACAGATAGATAGACAGACAGACAGATAGATAGACAGATAGATAGACAGACAGATAGATAGACAGACAGACAGATAGATGACAGACAGATAGATAGACAGACAGACAGATAGATAGACAGATAGATAGACAGACAGACAGATAGATAGACAGACAGACAGACAGACAGATAGACAGACAGACAGATAGACAGACAGATAGACAGACAGACAGACAGACAGATAGACAGACAGACAGATAGACAGACAGACAGACATGTTATTCTCACCTTAGGATAACTAGCAACAGGTCGCGCTGCTTTGGTATGTGATTTGGTTTTGTTTTTGCTTTCTTGAATAGCCTTCCATGTGATCCTAAAAGAAACCAGTAATGAAAAACATTGTATAGAAAATACGATTTCTTTCGTCGTCGTGCGTGTGATCCACCAGCGTCATCACACAGGGATAGTTAGCCTGCGTTGCTGGTGGTCTGCGGTTTTTGGGCCAGAGGAAGAAAAAATGAAAACCGCATCCCGCCAGCAACGTAGGCTAGCGGATGGTGTCCTGGGATTGTTTTAAGGCCCATGCAAAAACTTCCAGTGATGTTGGCCAACAACTCCCGACACTTTTGTCTCTAACATGTCGGATGTATTTCAGAACACTCCCACAATCTCGTTCCCAGGCCCTTTCCCAAGCAAAGGGAAAAGGGCCTGGGAACGAGGTTGAACACTCCCATACACAATAACGTCTTACAATTCTTAAATGTTCAGACAACAATACTGGAACCTACAACGTTGGATTATGTTACTGGAGAACTACAATAAAGTAAAGTAAAGCGACCATACTTTACGTCGATAACTCGTGATAACAATTTGAGTAACTGATAAACTTGAGGTCGACGGTGCGCTCATTTTCCTCCCCTCTCTCCATCAGTGCTCCGTTTTAAGGGTATTTAAAGCTACTTAAAGCTACACAACAAGGAAAGAAGTCGAAACAAGGATGTGAAGTCACTGGGGATCGAACTCTGGACCTCTTGCACCAAAGGCCGCACACTAATCAACTGTGCCATCCTTGCTCCTTACAATAATGGATTTAACAAACTAAGAACAGTACTAACAGACAACGAAATCATCGTGATGACAAGAAGACAAATTTTGAAAGCTGTTAAATCCCGTCTGACATACGGATTTCGCGCTTGGCTCCCGAAAGAGGAAGAAATCAGGGAGATGGGTCGGAGGTGTGTTGGTTCCAGTGTAGTTCGGTTAAAGGGGTACTTGGATGAAAATCGATAAAAATTTAAAATGACTTGAAATTTGGTTCAATGTATCTATATGTGACCAATAGTCACCAAGCAATATATTTTCATCAAATTCCAAAGGTACAGATAAAAAGTTGTCACGTATTTTAGCATCTACATTGTGTATCTATGACGTCATAAGTACAACCCTATTGTTCTTTTCGATCTTAAACCAAAATTTCTTGGTGATAATATGATTAAAATGCAGAATTTTTGGGATAGTAGGTTTTATATTTATCTATATTGGTCGTTAATTGACGTCAACTTAGGAATTAACCACTTTCCAATTTTGATCTATTTTCATCCAAGTACCCCTTTAAAAGTGGATGGAGAATACGTAATCGTGAAGATGGAGAGAACCAATTTGTATACTCCAGTGAAGACATCCAGAACATTGTGAAGACGGTACCACTACGAAACTTCATCTACCGTATTTGCTCATTTAAGCGTCGACCCCGATTAAACGCCGCCCTCGATTAAAGTGCAACTGAACCCTTGCTTCAAATTAACAGTATGCACTCAACACTATGTGTATATATGACTGGAACAACATTTCTTGGTTTGAGCTCTATACTCGTGAGTTATCAAGGATTTATGCTAATTAGATGACATCTACCCAGGAATTTTCAATATTTGTTTATTTATGCTTTAAAAGTGCGCTTGATACTGATATCCAAAAAACACTCAAGAAATACTTCATATACAAACAAAATAGAACAGTGATGTGTTGAAAAGATGTTTCATTTACACCAAAGGCCTTTTTGTATATTAAATGATTCCTTAGTAGACGTCATCAAATTAGCATATGGCAAGTTTAAACCGCCGTAACTCGCCAGCGTCATGCTCAAACCAAGAAATGTTGTTCCAGTCATATATACACATAGTGTGGAATGGATACTATTAATTAATTTGAAGCAAGGGTTCAGTTGCACTTTAAGCGCCGCATTTGAAAGCAAAATGAATAATAACCACCGCCCTCGAATAAGCGCCGCACGTCTGGATAAGGAAGAAAACAAGAAGAGTATAATTAAATGTTAAAATGTTGTGAAAAATAATGAACGTTTGAAACACGTTTATTTTGTTGTTAACGATTGATTACGATTGATTAAACGTAATAATCATATTATTAATAATATTATTAATAATATTATTATATTTATATTTTTGTTTTATATCTGCAGTGATGTAAAAACTTTGCAGATTAATAAATTTAGATTTAGAATAAATCATTCCAAAATATTGTGACTTTGAAAAAACGCCGCCACCGAATAAGCGCCGCATCAGAAATCTTAAAAATGTAATAAGCGCCACGGCGATCGATCTTTTACCACGAAAATATGATTCACCAAATCAACCACAAGATATTATCGCCATCCGTGGATAAGAGACTTCAATTTGTTAGAAATACTAATTGAACAAGCCAAGAACTTGACACAGTCGAAGTTAAAGTTCGCCAAGTTAGTTCACCAACGAACTAACTTTGTCTCTCTTGCTTCAATGAAGTTTATGGAGGAACCTGCGGGAGCGTTTCCACAGGGCTTTTTAAAATGCCCTCCCTTCCACGTGATTTGATTTCTTCAAATTTTGTTGCTACGTGACGTCACGTGCTGTTGCTAAGATACGGACGCTATTAGGTTGTTGCTTACTTGTCTTGTCCAATTTGCTCTCGTATTTCAGTCAATTCTTGTTTGAGGCGTTGCATCTCGATCAATCTTAGAGATTCCGCTGAAAGCAAAAACAGATGAAAACATCAAAAAAAGAAATTATTATTATGTAGAAGAAAAAGTTGATAGCAACTAATTACCGGAAAAAAATATATTAGATGGTATCCCACAATGCTTTACGCGCCGCAGCCAATAAAGATCGCATTTTTTATCTTTAATTTTCTTTTTTTATCTTTAATTATCTTTAATTATTGAAAATACAAATTATTATTACAATTAACAAACAAAAACTATCCAATAAACAAAAAATCTGAGATACAACAACAAAAATCTGAGATCCATGATCGGAGAAGAATGTAGACTGTAGAGTTCCATTTTCGGTCCAGTCTTTGCCTGAGTTTTCTGTTTCACGTACTAATAACCACACAGGGAATACGGATGTAGGTGTTATGTGGTCTTTCTATTCAGATGCCTCCTGGACCAAGGGGAGTGGTCGGTCTTGCACGAAACTAGCCTCCTCCGCAGGCATCTCTAATATTCTCTAAATCTCTTTGCGATTCCGGTGGGATTCCTTGTGGAATCTCCTGTTCGACACTCACCGTTCTAAAACCTAACTAGCGCCTAGTACCTCTCTACCAGCAACACAGGAAACCCAAGATACGTAAAAATTCAAATTCTTAGATTATGAAGACGCCTGCGGAGGAGGCTAGCACGAAACGAGAAAGTACGCAGCGTTCTCTCGGAATTCCAATTTTCAAATTTATTCATTTTCAAAAAAAATTAACCGTTCACCGTAAAAACTACTACCCCATTGAGACCCTCTTGGTAGCAAACAACAACAACAACATTGACCATTCATGAATGGTGGCCATTTTACTCAACTAGATAGTATCAATGGTGTGGCGGCGTCTACGGTTAATGATCATTGGCTTTCTTTACCGTTCTTACCGCTACGATTAAAAGTAATATCAATGGTTAACTTTCATCGTTTTTGAAGTTTAAAATTTAATTTCCATTGATGAATACCACATTAAAGGTCTTGGAACAGTTTTTTTACATCATAGCACCCTCACGAGCTCCATTTTTCGATAAAAGGTAACGAAACAATGCGAGACTGATGAAAGCTTCGACAAATGTTCTTTGTTTACTCAAAATTAAAATTGTTGCTAGAAAAAAAACTAGTTTTTACTGCTAACGGTTGACTTTTTTCAATATTTCAGTACATGTAAACTTTTTGGCTGATTTACGACTAACGGTTAACCCGTTGAGATTGAGATTGAGATCCTCAAACAACTCAGTCCAGCCGTGATTTCTTACCTTCAATTCTCCCTTCAATGACTTTGACTCGTCCTTCAAAGCTTGCTTTAAGCTGACAAGCAGTGATTTGACTGAAAGAGATAGCATAAATTGTGACAGAACGAATTTGAAAAAAATTGTTAAAAATTTGGTTTGCGTGAAAGTCTGTCTATAAAACAAGTCGTACACGAGTGCTGCACCCTGTAATATAACGACTCGACGTTAATAGGGTAATTCTAAGGTTAACTCTTTCTGTTTTTCTTCTTCGTTTCTTGATTTTTAACTTTTTGACTCGTCCTTATAATTTTGAAAAAATTGAAAAAGAATTGCAGAACCGTCACATATCAACGCTCCTTCTTCATTCGAACAAGTAGGACCTGGAACTGTCTACCCTCATCCATCAAGTCAAGCTCTCAACTGAAATCTTTCAAAGTAAAACTCTTTGAGTACTATGACTTCAATGACTTTGACTCGTCCTTCAAAGCTTGGTTTAAGCTGACAAGCAGTGATTTGACTGAAAGAGATATCATAAATTGTGACAGAACGAATTTGAAACAAAAATTGTAAAAAAAAAGTCCGATGGAATGCAATGAACAAACAAAGAGAATACTTTAGAATTCCACGGGGTTTTTGCCAAATTCATTTTACTTGGATTCGAGGCTAAGCCTGAGCAAAACGGAATTCGGAACTGGTCTATTAAGATGAATAAAATAAAATAAAGTAATAGAATAAGAATTTTTTTCTATTTTATAACATCGAATCTGACGGTCGGAGGTCCGAGTCTGACACCTGACACCGAGTAACTAGCTAAGCCGAATAATACAACTGTTAAAATATGATCAATTTTGAATTAGAAATATCAATGGTTTTTAATTCATATTGTGGTCAGGAAACAAAGGTAACAAAATCATGTCAACGTTTTTGAATGTTTTTACCTTATAATTGTATCTGCAATGTGAGATACGACGCCCTTCAAAACGTTCTGATCTCCTGAAATTCAAGTGAAAGTTAATAATTCAGCAATGGATGTTAAAGATCGTTAAATAACTCGGTCCATCACACCCTACCTCAAAATGAATCGTTCTACACAAAGATATGCTCTCTAATATCACCACTTAGCCTATCAGATTTGCTGAAAGCCCCATTGGTGGAACGATCAGATATATTGCTGATCAAACTGCTCATTGGTGGAACGATTCGACTGGTTTCCAATGATCAGTGTGGAATCAAAATCAGCGGTCTTTGCGGATTGCACGGCGGACAAGAAAATGTAACAGTTATGATTGAAGTGCCAATAAAGCCTAGCCAAATGCTTTTGAATCTAGAAATACATCATATAAATAAACGTTTTGTATGAATATTTCTGAATAAAATCAAGCATTTAATTAAGCAATTAAATTAAAATCTGAAAATGCAAATGGTGACGTCAAAGCAGGAATTATTACAAATATACAAATACACTAGATACGAATTTTATATTATTTTTCTATTTGCAAAACAATCTCATTGCTAAAGTACAAGGTATGGTATTTTTGCTACTTAACTGAAATGCACTTGTTTTAGAACTAGAATCAAAATCAAGCAAATTCCTGCTTTGACGCGTCATCTCATTGGCATTTTCAGATTTGAATCGCTTAATTCTCCGAGAGAGAACTAATTGATTTTATTCAGAAATATTTATATAAAACGTTTATTCATATTATATTTTTCTAGAATGAAAAGGATTTGGCTAGGCTTTATTGGTACTTTAACTGGTAATAGGGCTGGACTGGATAGAGTCCAATTCTACGGTAGCCCATAAATGTCACGGCGAAAAGAATGTGCTCACGGCGAAAAGAATTAGCTCACAGAAAAAAGAATTCGCTCACAGAAAAGATAATTGGCTAACACAGAAAACAATTAGCTCACAGCGAAAAGAAATTACTCATGGCGTAAAGAAATACAACCCACTATTGAATTGCGAGTTTAGATATATATCCACCATTTTGAACCAGTTCGAAGCAATTTCGAAGGACGTACTGATCAAAATGTACTGCACTCATTGAACCTCTCGTTGGAAATCGCGCAACATCAGCATTATTTTCACTGGTTAATCGTTGTTTTTAACATTTCTTGTAATTTCTTTCTCTTAAACTTTGTAAATTAGTGCTAGAAAACCCTAATAAACGTCTAATAAACGTCTCTAATAAACGTATTGTACTCGTTGCCCCTTCGACGAAGGTGATAAATTCTGTTTAAATTTTGGGAAACGTAAGGATATTCCGTAGACAAATGAAAAAAAAAATACTTCAGGCAGGCGATGTGCGATAATCGTAAATCGATCCTTAATTGCTTTACAGACTTGCAAGTACAAATGGGAACTGAGATATGCTCGGCAGACTTGGAAACTGACAGTGAAGGTAAAGAGAACTTTGACGAGAACAGTCCGGTTCATTACCGTTTTTGATAATGTTTTTGGAAACAGTCATAAACCAATCAGGTCAAATCTAGTTACTCGTACCTGCCTTTAGGCCACCACGAGTCTAGGTTTACGTTTTCTATCAATCTATCTGTCGTCGACGTCGTGAATCTGCCATGAAAACGAGGCAAGCCGAAGCAACTTTAGAATACCCCGCAAATGATATTCATGTAATAATTACTCTCCAAAATCATAACCTATTGTTTTCTCTACGCATTATACCAACGAATGCAGACAGAAAAGGCATAAATGAGTTGTTGCAAATAATGCCGTCAGTCTAACCTTTCATACGATATTTTTAATATTGCCAGCAGTGTCTCTTGTTTATTTGTTTCAGATAGTCTTTATTCACAAATTGTACTGTCGAAACTACATGAATTTTTTTTACAATACAGTTATTCTTTTTTACAATGCTGTAAATTGTTTTCAGTATATCAAGACTGAAGATTTGACCAACCGGTTTCGCCTTGACTAGATTGAATGCGATGTAAACAGGAAATTAGGTTTAGCTTAGGACTATCGATCTGTCACACTCACTCGCACACTCTCTAGTCTTTGTACAAACTAGCGAGGCAAGTTCGGGGTACGACTCAGTGTTAATTGGAAAGTACACCCATAAGTAAGGAAAGTGGTCGAGTAAGGAACTTCTTCTGACAGTCACACCGACTAAGGAAAGTCTTTCTGGTTGGCCTGACTAGCTAGTACTCTACCTAAACTTGCCTGTTGTACCATCCCTCACATAGCTTGTAAATAGCTACTGTACAAAGTACAATAAACAGAGGTTGGCAGAGCAGCACGATCTCGAGAAAGTCCCTTTGTAACAGTAATACACCTAATTCCAAAATGGCGGACACTAGTGACAGCAGAGAGCATGAAAGCGAGGCATCGAGGTCTACAATTCATGTTAAAGTTTATCTGTAGGAAATCTGTCGCTAATTTTGTCTTGCCAGTGTTTTTCTTTACCCTACATACTAGAAATAAGCCTTGATATTTGATGTTTTGGTTTTGTTTTACTCTACTGATTGTCACCGCTGTCGCCATTTTGGAATAAGGTGTATACTTATGATTGTCTCTTCGTCAGAGTCAGTCAGTTTCCAAGTCTGAGCAGGTGTCAGTTTGTAAAGTAATTAAGGATCGAATTAGATCATACAAACTGTAAGTTTAAGTATCAAATAAAATGTTACACGATTAGAGGGCTTAGCGTACATTCCTTGTAACTATTTTTTCATTTGTCTATAGAATATGCTCAGACCTTTTTCATAATTGGAACAGAATTTGTCATCCACGTGAAAGGGGCATACGTCCTTCGAACTGTTTCAAAATATATATAGTGGATATCTTCCTCCATTCCTCAGGTAACCCGCTCAATTGTGGGTTGTATTTCTTTTCGCCGTGACAGTCATGGTCCACCGTACAATGCATTCCGACGTGATCATGTTCATAATAAACAAACTCCTTCTTATAGCACTAGTTCGATGTGATACACCGAGGGCGGCATAATGGAAAACTGCAAAACTGATTTTTAATATTTTTTCATTAAAACTGGCAATAATACATCAAAAACTGTGTTACATTAATATTTATGCTATCTTTCGTCAAAATGGCGTGTTGCAAAACCTTGTCAAGTTACACTTAAGACACTAAGGGGTTTACATGGCAGTAGGATCATCCTAGCACTAGGATTATCCGGCTAGCACTAGGATCATCCTAGCAGGCGAATCATCCTACCTGCTATACATTTACTTCATTCTGTTTACATGGAAATTTGTGTCTTCACTTTGGGTACTAGGATCATCCTACTACTAGGATCATCCTGTCTTGCCGGTAGGAATATCCTAGCACTAGGAGTATGTTTTGGTCATGTAAACAGAAAAAGGAGAGATACTTCGCCAACAAGGGTTAGGAAACGCTAATGCCACTGTGGTAGTTCGGGTGACCTAGGACGAGCAATCACTCATTTCTTTGAACTCTGCTTCGGGTTGCTTCGGGCATGTAAACTAAACGTAAAAGTTGGTTCGCCTGCTAGGATGATCCTAGTGCCATGTAAAAAACCCCTAAAGCTTCTCGGAGATATTTACTAAAACAATGGTTTTTCTGCTGATCAAAATTTCACCTGCCGAAAAAGCATTATATCTCTGCGACGTGTTCAACAGATTCCGGTGGCATTTCGCATTTTGTTTGTTTGATTTGTGAGCCCAAAACGACTTGATTATAATGTGGCCGATGTGGTGCGATGGCTGTTGTGGAGGGTCGGCCCTTAGTGGGACTGTACAGGGCCGTAGCTACCATGAGGCAAGCGAGACAGTTGCCTCGGTAAAATTTCAGCTATTATCATTTTTTTCAGTTTTCTTTAATTCTTATATAAGAATGGACAGATAGACTTATTGATGTCACAAACGAGTTCGAGAAACAAACACAAAAGAAATTCAGAACTTTGACAGCGAAGGACTTTTAGTAAGGATTAGATATTAAAGATATTTTCTATACTATCTCATATCAGATGTTTTTTCTCTTCTTTTTCTTTGACAAAATGTGTAAAATTGTCATAACTTTAATACAATGAATATACTTCAAATGCTTCTCAAAACGCTGGAAATTGCATTTCCGAGGAGAAAATTGAAACTCGTTTCTTGAAAGATTTTCTTTTGAGTTTAAAACTTTCAACCAATCATAGGAGTCAATTAAAAAAGACAGAAAAGCTTCCAACTTGCAATGTTCCCCACATAGAATTTCTGTTGTATTTAAACCCAGAAGACTAGTTACTTCTAAAAGGAAATCATATCATTAAATAGAAAATAAAGCTATGTGCTTCACTACAAAGTCATTGCAATTTTTCAAGTTCTAACCAAATAAGATGAACGGTTAAACAATACCACAATTACACCGTGCTGCATTCCATGCCGTTCAGACCTACCATTTTTATACTTAATCATTAGTAGCTACTAGTCATTGCCACCAGAAACGTCGTTTCGAGACCTTTCAAGGTTTCAAGGTTAAACTTTCAAGGTTTACTTGATTCAATACCGCATACAGGCAAATTATAAGTAATCATCATAAAATAAAGTAGATTCAGACATTGGGTATAGGCTACCTAGAATAACTAGAAAAGCTAATCGAGCTACAATCCTTGCCAGAACTGTTGGAACGATTTTGCCTGAAGGCGCGCGCACAGTGGATCAGGTAATGAGATTGGCTCCCCCCATGCCCCCTTTACAATGTTGCTGTGAAAATCCCGACACCTACGACTCGGCAATCAGTTCGAAATACCTTTTAACTAGCAGCAACATTGTACAGGGGGGAGGGGGGGGTCCAATAGTACGGTCACAAAGTGTACAATTGTAAAAACAACCGTTAAATTCACATCGTGCCAACTAATTTGGGCAAGCATTGTAGGTATATTATAAGAATGCATACATACATACATACATACATGATTGAGACTCCCTCAACAGGGCTTTTCAGCTCAATTTACAAATCCTAACTAAATCATATAAATCAAACATAAATGGATTACTAGAGAATCCCAACTGGCAAGGAGGCAAACCAGTTGGCTATATTACAAGCATGGCCGAGAAACTGAATTTGAACTTATCGAAATCGGAACAAATTCAGTCTCAGCTAGTGGCCAGAGCGGGAATCGAGCCTGGGACCGCCAGATTGCGAGACCAACGCTCTGACCACTCGGCCATGCTGCCTCCTATAATGCATTAATTACATAAAGAGCAGGACTTGTTTGCGTGCAAGAAGAGTCGTTAACCGCCGTAACCACTGTTTTATGCATCAGAGATTTCCTATGCGTCCCAGCCTAAGTAATATAGTACCTACCATATTTGGAGCTGGTGGGAGAGACAGACACGATGTAAGGATTGCTGAAATAGAAGTCGTAATATGAGTATGAAAGTCTCTTTGGCTATTGGGTGAGGGCCTAATATTCTTGGGTTCATATTCCCGTACCGTTAACTCTTACCAAGTGCACTCTATTCGCAGTTCTGCTTCATTCTTGATCATGTCGCTTTATTGAAGAAATGGAAAACGCGCGCGTGTGCTGTGTGCAGATTTAGAATACTTGGGGATTGATCAGAACACTCGAGAAGCGTTGAGAAGCTCTCGGCTACGCCTCGTGCTTCTCTTCACACTTCTCTCGTCTTCTGATCAATCCCCGCGTGCTCTAAATCTGCGCCACAGCACAGCAGGCAAGTTTCCTATTTCTTTTATAAAATACAAATTATTTGCAATTGACAAATCATGTTTTTAGCGAAACGGCCACTCAGTGAGTCCAGTGGATTATTGCAGCGGTTCTTGATCGTTGTTATTGCTTCGTTTTGCTGTCTCCTCGTCTCGTTGTTGACCAGAAAATTTTCAAACCCAAAATCCAAATTTGAGAGAGAATAATCCATTTTTTCTTGAAAAAAAAGTGAAGAAGGGACCGGGAAAGGTTTGGTCCGTGTTGTGTGCAGATTTAGAATTGGTTCTATACGCGTCCTTTGGTCAATGAGAGCGCGCGCGACACAGGTGAAAAGCGCATTGCGCATGCTCGAAAATTCGGCGGGAATTCGTAGACGCGTTCGTGTTTTCGTTGGTGTTTACAAATAAAAGTATACCGTAGATTCAACTGTCGTGTATTTTGTGAATTTCTCGTGTATTATTTGACCAGGGAAGAGAACAACTAAAGCAATGCTTTAGGAAAAAATAAGCGCTAACTTTTCACGGACAGCCTTAACTTTCAAGGTTTTCATCTCCAATGGTTTTATTTAAAACTTCCGAGGCGCTATGGGTTTTTCACTCGTGTCAGCGCGCGCTTTATCATAGCTATTTTATTTAACAAATAGAACAGTTTTCTCCGTGCTCCGTTCAGTAATACAGCACGCAGGAAGTGACGAAAGCACGAAAGAAGTGTAAGGGGAGCACGAGCCGTAGGCGAGTGCTCTCCACACTTCTTGAGTGCTTTCGGCACTTTCTAAGTGCCGTATTACTGAACGGATCACGGAAAAAGATGTTCTATTTGTTTTATTATATATTTTGAAGTAAATATTCACGGGAAAAGTTCGATTTTCTCCGTACAAAAATTCAAAAGGTGCGCGCGCGGTCGAGCTCGCGCTACTGACATCAGAGCTGTGCTCCGTTCTTTGATAAAGCACAGCTTTTAGCCAATCAGAGCGCGCGTATCGACAAGGGTATATAATAAAATATCATAAAGAACAGGACTTGTTTGCACCAAGAGTGCTTAGAAGTATCCGTTGCCGGATTAATTATATCCATTTTGAAATCACTGGTGATTTCTGCAATCTGATTGGTTAAAAAGTGTGCGATTAATTCCTAAATTGCATCCTTTTGCTTCATTAATCGCATCTTTTTGTTTGCATGACTTTGTATTTCCTGATAAAGTTGAGATTTCAAAATGGATATAATTAAGTGGTAATTAAACTTCGTGTCGTGCAATTTTGGGCCAGAAATCATACTCGTGATTATCAAACTGCACTCCCGCTACGCGGTCGTGCAGTTTTGTAATCACTCGTATGATTTCGGCCCAAATTGCACTCCACTCAGTTTAATTACCATTATTAATTAACGGCTCCATGTGTGCCCATTTATTATTCTCTACATCCAGTGAATAAAATGACGGCATTACCAAAAATTCATCTAGTGGACAAAGATTTCATTTATCCAGCAGATAGCCCAACCCATTCTCCATACAACCGTGATCATGGCATATAGACTTGTTTAATTACAGCTGCTGATTCCGATGTAGCCTGCGTTACTGGCGGTCTGCGGCTTTTTCTGATGAAGCGCGACTACGTCAAACATCATTGCCTCTCGAAAAATGCTCTTTTACAAGAAAAATAATTGCTATCGGTTACAAACAGCTCAAATAGTTTCTTTAGAAATTTTGGGGCTAAGAATAGTTTATTTTAGTGGATTTTGAGTCTATAGAGAATGATTGGCCTGTCGAACATCGCTGTGAAAGTCTAAGTGATCTTCGGCAGTAACTACTTCATGTGTGACCCTATGAAGTGGCACTAATCACTACAATTCCACTGTGTTCCAATGTGGACCGATATTCGGCGGTAATTGGTAGAGAAAAGAACAGATATACTTACAGTTCAGTGTTCAAAGGCATGTGAGGTTCGATGACCATGTAGCTTCCATCTTGTCGTTTCATGGTGATATCGACCCATCTAATAAAAAGAAGGAAATTATGAATTAGTACAAGCCGAAAAAGGCCGTAGCAGCGAAGAGAACAAATCTTCAAAGTCAGTTCACATAAAAAATAGAATTAATAATCTTCTACAGCAGATCTAACTATTCAGGGCCTCCTATACCCCTTTGAAAAAGGAAATCACGCGAAAATATTTGGTCTTTTCACGCACACGGACAATTAAAAAACCTCTTTCGCGTTCACAAAAAAGTCACGTGGACGCAAAAAGATTGTAGACCTTAACTCACGCGTTTCACGTCAAACAGTCATTCACGTTTCACGCAAAAGGTATAGGGGACCCTGACTAGTGGCTATTCTTCTGCTGGCACTCACATTCACTACCTCTACATTAAATATTTTGCATACATCGCTCAATTCACATGTTGATTTTTGCCGAGGGAGGAAACTCGGAAAACCCGGAGAAAAAAAAACCCTCGTGGCATGGTAGAGAACAACACATCAAACAAACTCAATTCACATATGATCCGAAGAAAAAAAAGCTATATCTGTCAGAATAAAAAAGCTATATCTGTCTATGACTATAAAAGGCTGGCTCGTAGCTCCCAATGATGAAAAAACGAGGAAAATTAAAGGGTGCCAAATCACCTATTTCGAGACTGATTTTTACTAAAGTATTCCATACCTGGTAACACCAATGACTGACGTTAAAATGTCTTTGATATCTTGCGATGTGCATTCTGTCGAAAACACAATCTGTCGAGATATCAAAAATGAAAAAGAATAAAAAATCCCCGTTAAGAACAGTCAGAACTTTCAAATCTTGAAAATCAAGAGAGAAATTAAAGGACAAAGGGGTGACCCAAGAAAGGCAACGATGTTATCTTCTCTTGGGCTCACCCTTTTGTTATTTTAGTTCAAATATTGTCGGATGGCTCACGATTTTAACAGAGAGATTACTGGATTACCTTAATGGGTCGCCCTTCAAGTTCGATGTAGATGGTTCGAGTCTTATCGTGTGTTTTCTGTTGATAATTCCCCATTTGAAAAGCACATAAGATACAGTACTACAGCGGTTGGTAAAGTACCACTTCGACAAACTGGTGGATGGAGTGCCCTTTGAAAAATCCGTTGTTGTTGTTGAATTAGTAGCGATGACGCACTCTCCTCTGACGATTTTTTCTCGGAATGACGTTGAAGTTCTCAGGACCCGTTGTCATGGAGACGGAGAAATTAAAATAAAATGATTTTGCGACCATTTCTGACTATTTTGTGTGAAATAAAACAGAAATAGTCTTTCCACAAAACCAAAATGTTAATATCTGAGTTTCCGTCAGCCACAAAACGCTCAACACGATTGTTGCTATGGCTCACGTTGCTTAGTGACGCACTCGTTTCTCATAACAACAACATATTTGCATATCATTACCAATACCAGATAGTTTATATAGTACCATTTTCGTTTATTTTTTTCATTGAAACTGGATTCAATCAATTATTCGTACATGGATTAAACTATCATTCAAAAGACTCTTGGTATTAAAAAAACCGCTGTATATTGATATTCTAACTTAGAAATCTAGAATTCTAATCTACTGTATATTGAAATTCTAATCTAAAAATGTGGATTAATTTCGAGATTTTCACTAAATATTCCATACCTGGTAACACCAATGTATCTAAATGTATTTAAATATTTATAAAAGTTTTACTTCTTTGAACAATTATTGGCTGCATTCACACTAGAACAGCAATGGTTGTCTCCATAGTAACCATTGTTAATGATGGGTTAACAATAGTTAAATGCTCTGACATGACCACCAGTGTCTTTCTACATCAAATGAAGTCCTACACAGCATCAAAGTTGTCCCACAATTTCTTCAACGCCTTTTTGAGCATTGAAGACACAATCATTAACTGACACTCCTTTGTACGATGCTCCTATCAGAGTCAAAGGGAGTTTCTTTTCCTCCACATAACTGAAGATTCTCTTTACTCTGTCACTGTGACCAATAGTATATTGCGAGATGCAGTTTCTTTGTACACTTGCCATAGTATGGACTGGCTCTTGGGTTATCCCAAGGATTGTACCCACACCTTCCATGGCTGTGTCAATAAGAGAGTCTGCTTTAACAGTGTCTGGGTGTCCACAGTGTTCATCAAACCACTGTCCACCCATCATTATCTGAAAAAGAATTCAGTAAAATTGATAAGAATTATCATAAGTACTTTTTATCAATTATTATAGATAGGTTATAGTCCTGAGCTGGGTTGTTTGAAAGATAATTAGTGTTCACCCAGAGTTAAATCTAAAGAAAATTATTCATTTTAAACTGAACAGCCAAACACAGAGTCCTAATGATCTGCTCACAGGAATAAGAAAACATGGAACTCTACTTTCTATATAAAGGAGTTGACAGTGCAGAAGATCCAAAAGCTTGACAATTTCTATAATCAGTCCCTAATTATATAATAATAATTATTAATTATTGATTAATTAACTAATTATATCATACCAATAATTGGTATAGTATGCATGCTCTGATTGGTTGAGAACCATGCGTTATTACAGTACACATGCATAGATGATGTCAATGAAAATTATAACAGTCACGCTACTCAACTTCTTCTCATAGCATACTTTTTTGTTCTCACCACATTTTGATGTCATCTGTGCATCTATTAGAGTATGGACACATGGAAAAATGGAACCTATTTATTAAAGTGTCAATGTCGTTCAACAACTTACTGTCAGTCTGCTGTGACGTCTATTTCCATCATGTTGTGGAAACACACAAGAATCATAAATTATTCCCAAGACTTTGACAGGCTCAGATGAGGGCACAAGAATTCCAAACCCTTCATTTTCAACCACATTATTCTTGTACTCCAAGTTGACAAGACCAACTGAGACAGGAGAGATCCCATCTAAATCATTTCTAAGTTCTGCATGAGAGTCAGACAGCAATGGAGAAAGTCTATCAGATGACAATGTACTTATTAGATGATCTGACTTCATACTGTCTTGTCCTGTTTGTATCAATACAGAACCATCTTGCTGGAAATCTATTGAATTACATGGTGTTTCCATAAGAACTTGAACTCCCATTTGTTGCAGTGATTTATGCAATTCATCCACCAGCATTTGAAGGCCTCCTTGGAGAGACCAAATGCTCCATTTCTCTTTGATGGCTGTTTGGACCAAAGGATGTGGGTCTGGGCTCCCTGCGTACATCCAAAAATAGCAGAAATCATAAAAATCACAGTGGAAATGTGTGAATCATAGTGGAGCAGATTTCATATGACTGTGAAAACGGCACTGCACAGTCATAGCATGGTGCGGTCTATACTCGTGAAATCTGCTCTATATATGACTAGTAATCAAAATTATAATCAATTGGGCAGACAATGTTCCCCTCACTAGTAACTCCCTCCATCAGTGCCCCATCTGGCTGGCATCATCTTGTAAAGAATGTATGCAGTTCTGTAGAGACACTTGAGTGCAATACCATATGTGTATAATCATGCTGCATGCTGAGCAACAGGTCCAGGAATCAAACTGCGAGCTTCTTCTTGGAAACAGTTGCACACTTATCCTATCTTACCAAGAGTAGCCTAGTATACTCACCTGCTTGGCCAGGAAAAACTGCAGCCTTTACAACTGATCCATGAGATTTCTCCATGTCATGTACAAAGGGAAAAGCAGACTTTAGGCTTAGAAGTCTTGCATCGCCTGCAAATATGCCTCGGCACATTGGATCACCCATGTATTCTGCAACCTGTTACAACAAACTGAAAATGCTTATGATGGTGATGTTTGTGATGATGATAGGAATTATTGATGATAGAAATTTTTTGAAATGTTTCTCATAATGCAAAACAATTTGCACAACCAGAGGATGCAAATAAACATTAAAAATAAGTTTCTGCATATGTTTTGAAAAGTAGAAACTGTACTTTTTACAGCAACTCAATTGACAGACTTGCAATAACTTTGCTTGATGCAGGGTGTTACTTGTTACAATGTTTCATGCCACAACTTGCTTTAAAATGTCATTGCAAGATGAGCTGCAGAAAATACACTGGAACACCACTAACACAAACCCTTTTAACTCAAAAACCCTGCTATCTCCAACACATACCCATTTCCCTTGAGTCATTTTTTCAGTCAATTATTATGGGTTATCTCGAATCCCTGCTATCTCAAACAGTATTTAGCTTGACCTGGGAGTTTGAGTTAGTTGGATTCTACTGTAATTGCACAAGGTAACATGCCCTTTAACTTGGTTATTAGTCCAAATTATGACTGGAGAATACAGTTGAACTTCTGCTAATGGACACTTCTGGTAAGCAGACATTCCCATAAGCACACACCAACCCTTGGTCCCAGATCTCCTGACAAACGCTACATCTTTAACCTCCCATAGGTAAACACCCCTTGTAAGTGTCGTCTTATGAGAAGTTCGACTGTACACTTTAAAAATATGATTATTTTGGTACATACATCTTTGCTCAGCCTTCTGCTAAAGAAATCATAAACTGACTCATCAATATCATCGCTCTTCTTCTTAACAAATGGCTCTTTTAAAATGACAGGCAACAGTGACTTTGAAAACAGTGACTGCTTCTTTATGATTG
Organism: Telmatactis stephensoni; assembly: GCA_029948255.1. Taxonomy (NCBI): domain Eukaryota; kingdom Metazoa; phylum Cnidaria; class Anthozoa; order Actiniaria; family Isophelliidae; genus Telmatactis; species Telmatactis stephensoni. The sequence continues at coordinate 282,140 of JALIZF010001907.1, forward strand.
ATATGATGCTATTAGGCAGTTGATGGACTTTGCCTTTTGAATATATAAACCTGTTTTGAGCTCCAACATGGCTAGTTGTTATAGGAATTATCTGGTTTTCAAGATTGAGATCAGATGCCTGTAAAGGAAATGAAAATAAATTGATGTATATTCATGCACATATTATTTATCTAAGGGGGCCTTTGGTATGGAATCTTGAATTCTGTTATAGGCCCACTCAGATTCATTGGATTTTTTAAAATGTAATGAGTTTGAAATTTGATTAAATAAATAAATAAAATAAAATATGAGAAGAACAGTAGACTTGGTTGTCAGCCCTGGGATGTCATCATGGGCATGTCAAAGCCACCATGCCTGGAATTTGAGCTTAGAAGAACAGGAGATCAGACTAAATCTTCCTCTTCCCTACCTCTTTTAGTATTCCACCCTCACTCACACAAGTCTTATTCATATTCCATCCTCCTTTCTAACCAACACTTCTGCACCCAATTTTACATCCTCAACCTACCCTGGGGGGAGGGACTTCATTGTAAAAGGATCAGGTATGCTTGTCGGAAATTTTAAAAAGTTAACCCCTAAAAGATACCAGAAGTCTTTTACGAAGGGCGTGGCTGGATGATTTTTAACTCCTAAGAGATACCAGCAATAACAAGCTAATGAAAGTTATTATGATGAACATAAATTGAACAGTTGACATGCTTTTGTTGGGCAAATTTCTTCCATTTGAGAACAAGATAATAAGCGATGGGCTCTTTTGATACCCCAACAGAGACCAGGAAATGCTAAAACTCTACAATTCAATTTTAACACCCTAAAAGATATCAAATCACTGATTTTTACCCCTAAGAGATATGACGAGCATACCCAATCTTTCCCAATCCTTTACAATGGGCTTCCCCCCCCCCCCCAACCGGGAAAATATGGAGCTTGATGTATGATATTTTTACATGACCAAAATAGTTATCCTCAAAAAAGTTGCTATACTTTAAAGTAATATAATTGAAGGAATATTGCAGTCAAGTTTTAAATTCCAACCTTCCCTACCCTGATTCGATGGCTATGGTCACGATAAAAACTTTGCAAGAACTTTTCGACATCTTTATACGTAACACATTTTTGTAATCAAATAATTTCGGACTAATTTCCGATAAAAATCTCTTAGAATCAGAATCCCATTCATCATGTGAGCTAAAATGTACTTTCATATATTAAAACACAAAATAGAATGCCGAATTTTACAAACCAGTTTTAATGTCGCCGCTCCAGACGGTCCAGCAGGTCTCAGACTTCGAGGTCCTTGTTCAAAGACTGCACCACTTTCAGATTGAATACTATGCATCCATCCACCCACACGAGGGCTTGCTTCAATAATTGTTATCTTACTTGGATCTGCATGCTTTTTAGCCAAGAAATACGCAGCAGAAAGACCTGAAATTCCTCCCCCAAGAATAGCGACGCGAGAGGTGACTTCACCCGCCATTTTACTTCTACCACAGGCAGCCCAAAAACAGGATTTTCTATCTCTCCAATGTTCAGCTCTTTTTCGACATTTTTTATTCAAAGTATTTAAAAAAACATTAATCTTTGCTTTAAGCTTGGGATTTACACTTATCGGATGTAATATTTCTGGCCAATTTTAGTGTTTTCGAAAATTTTCGAAGACAATAATTGTCACCACAGGAAGCCCAAGCAAAAGCATAATTTGCATGTTTGTACAAAGAAATGAAATCTCGTGACCAGTGTTGTTCTCTGACAAGCATGGAGCAGATTTCTTCGGGTTTACAGCGAATTTCTTAGCTATAAAGAGTAGTATGGTCAGTCTCAGTGCAGAACATGGTCGAGGGGTGAGTAGTTAGACAATATATCATAAGAATTGCGAGTAATACCGAAGCATGGCAAATTACCCGGACAAATAATTAACCTCACTGTCCCTCTACTACGACTTCGTTAATAGAATTTTCGTTTCGTTTTTTAAATTAATTTCTCTTATATGAAAATATCTCTGTCAATTCTTGCAAAAGGATGAAAAATAGCTAAGCTCAATTGAATATTAAGAAATTTGCAATATTTTTGCTCAATTTTGAGTTATTCCTTGCCAGTCAGTACTTATATCTGGACAAATGCTCATGCAAGTCAGCTATATTAGCCATTATCACTGCAATGGACATATTATTGATAGCTGTTAATTATAAGCCATACAATTAAAGAGGTGTGAAGAAGAAAGGCTATAAGAGAACAGAGTCAGGCAGACTTGGTTTTTCTCTTCTTTCTCATCATTTCAGCATCCATATTCATCAGTATCACATTACAGTCATATGTAATGCACCAATGCACTTGTCACAGGTCAAAGCCCAAAAGTGCATACACGTGACCAGCCTACCCTAGGAGCCAGAGTTTATAATGATAATTATTAGAGAGAGATACTCAGCAAGCCTCTGGCCAAAAGCACCAGTTTCTGTAAAGTTGTCAACCCAATTAATCAGAACGTGGTTTAAATGAGTTAAGAAAATGAACTAGACTGCTGATTGGCCAAATCAAACACACCTTTCTTATTAGGCTGTTCATTGGTTGATGAAAAAGTTAGCAGCTTATTGTTTGCATGTTTGATTGACCTTTGATGACAGATTTTAAGCAATGTATTTAAGTGTCCTAAAGAATTTGACATCAAAGTTTAGAGAGTTTTGAAGGATTGACTGCAGTTGAAAAATCAGCAAACATCAGTGGGTTTCAGTTTTTGTGAAGTAGAAATGTATTAGCCATTTATATGCTTACTGCAATGGTGTGCAAAACCTGTTGAGACACTGCATGGTGCCCCCATTTTGGTCAAAATTCGCCACCACTGTTTCAGACACCCCTAATCCCCCGTCTCTCAATATTGAGTAGGCCTGAGAGATTCCTGCTAGGTCCAAGACCCTTCCCAACCAACAGTGTGTCAGAGGAGAGGGCCGGGTTTCAAAATATATACCCATTTGAAGACCTGGTGGGAATTAAACCACGTTGTGCCCATTTGAGAGGACAGTGTCTCAACTATTCTGCACACTGTTGTGGCTTTGGCAAATCATTGCTTTGCAGCTATGGTTGAGACTTTTGTAGAGAGCTCAAAAAATGGGAAAAACTCAACAGCTGAGAAATGGTATAATTGTTATAATTTATTGTAGTTTGCCCTCTAAATGCCCTATTGAGTCATATTATACCAATGGAATATAGAACTCAAGATTGTGATTTAAAAAGATGCCTAGCTCACAAACAGATAAATTTGACAGCTAGTTTAATAATAATAATATTATAATAATGAACATTAATTTATATAACACCTATCCAGAATCTGCTCTAGGCACTTTTATACAAAAACATGTAACATGCATGGAAGACTGTGAGCCATAGCTAAGGATGGGGCCTTGGGAGCTGCCGCTACACAATCCGTAGTTTATAGTTAATCAAATATGGAAAACTAAACTTGACCTTTTGATAGCTTAATTAATACAATTATTTGCTAAATCCCCATGTCAGCACCTAGCAGGAATTTCCTGGATAATTCACAAGGCATGTGGCTATAAATTATTTTGTGGCTTAGGCCTTAGCCCTTTGGCCTAATTTAATTTGGTAGCCATGGTATACAGTGTCTCACAGAAATATTGAAAAGTGCACAAATATCAACTAGCATGGTAAAGAGCAGGGGGAGGGGGGCAATGAAGAGGTATGGATGTTAAATATTATACCCAGCCATAGTTACCATAATCATTGCATGTTCCAGGGCTCATTTTTGGATGACGATGCTCCACCTCCAGCTGTTCAGTCCAGTAATATGGACATGTCACAAGAAGTGTCCTCGATCCATGCAGAGCTGGTTACAAGTGGACCAAAGTTTTACAAACTTAGGACAGTTTGGGTTGGATTCTCACTAATCATTTTATTTGTAAGTTTATTATTCAACAAATAGATTCCATTTTTCCGTGGGTCTGTACTCTAATAGATGCACAGATGACTGTCAAAATGTGGTGAGAACAAAAAAGTATGCCACAAGACAAAGTGGAGTGGTGTGGCTGCAGTTGTTCTCAATCACCACATTTTGATGTCTTCTGTTAATTTATTAGAGTACAGACCCCTGGAAAAATGAAATCTATTTGTTTTATATACTATTCATCAAAACATTTCAACCAATTAGAGTGTGCGTAAGATTCAATGACATCATCTATGTGTGTGTACTGTAATCACACAGTTCTCAACCAATCAATGTGTGTATAACATACCAATTATTATTATATAACATTTGTTCAAAGGGTCGACCAATTTTGATTCAGTATTAGTGTGGTCACTAACTATTTTGGAAGCTGTAAGGAATGATTTTGTGCATTCAAATGTTCATGTTTTTGTGAGCAAGTACTGACAATAGTCATTAATTTCTGATGCCATTACAAGCTGCAGCTAGCAGATCAATCCATTATAGCCTACTAATTAAGTATCACTCGTTATTTTACCCAAGGAAACTGCTGTTAAACCAACTCAATTATTAATGAATGATTTGTTTGTTTATTAGATTGCGTATACCATTGCATTATTTGTCCTTCAGCTGGATAACATGAACTGGTTCCACAACAACTATCCACTATTTCATTTCTTCCTCATACTTCATGTGTCCTTGTGGTTGATAGTATTTGTGGCTGATAGGTATTTGCAGCATGCTCATCACGTCTCACAAGGGATGGGCTATCTACAGTTGTTTAGGGACACCAAGGACATGCGCAGGCTACCGTACCATGTGCTTAATTTAGGTAAGATTGATATATAAACTTACTGACTCTTAGGCCAGGTTCCAACCTGAGCCAGCCATTTAGCAGATTTAGCAAAATTAATGGGACATGACACAAGAACAGAATGTGAGGTGAGGAATTCGTCACATTCATTCATTGTGAGACTATTTTGACAATGTTGCGATGTCATGTTCAGGACCTCATTTCACTTGTTTTCTAAGTCTTCCTGGTCCAAGTAAGCCCCCTCCCAAATAACCCCTTTCTACAAGGTCAATATTTGAATAAGCTCCCTCCCCTCCTTTAAGTCTCGTTAGTTAGTTTGACACGACCTACATCACTGAACACTAGAAGAACTCCATGGTTTGGGTTGTTTATGGTATATATTTCCATTTATTTTCCAGGTAATGCTGTGTTGCTGATTATTACGGCTGTTCTTGGTGACCATGATGAATGGTCTGGTCTTAAATTAATTAATATCTTACAAATTGTCTTTGTGTTGGAAATGTTGGTTGTAATTCCAGGAATTATCTTATATTTAGGTAGGCTGTGCTCAAGTTGGTTTGTACTACTGTATTAATAATGTTCATTGGGGCAGATTGTGTATGACTGTGACAATGGCATGGTCACGGCACAACACAGTTGTGGCAAGAATTTTGAGTGTTTTTATAGACATAGCGCTGTCATGGTCATGGCAGAACACTGTCCATTTCACACCCATATGGAAGCTGGTCTAACAGGTCGTACGCAATTCGAATTCACCCTCATTGAAAATTAATCCCTATGGACCCTAATACCCCTATGACGTATGATATCTAAACTATCATAATCCTTTTCAAAATTTCTTTTCATATTCAAATTTTAAAACTCCTTTGAGAATACCAAGACAATTATAGTGAAAACTAGCATTACAAAAGAAGCTAACAAAAAGGATTCTGAAAGTGTCAGTACAATGTATGAAACGTCACAAAAATAGTCCAGTTCTGAGATGTGCTTGACTTGCCACATACAAAAGAATTGGAGCAAGGCTACATGCATAAAGCTCATAAAACTTTTGTGGTGTTACAAGTGACTGTGCTTTATGCATGTAGCCTCGTCTTGATTCCTTTTTATGTGAAAAGTGAATATTACTATTTGCACAAACATTGACCCTAATTCAAAACAAAGAAGCTGAGACCAAAAATTGTGAAATTTGTTGATTATATGATTTAAAAGAAGTGCATTTATGAGGATGTTTCAAACAGTGACTAAGACAAGTTCTTGGTATTCCAAACATGATTATGTACCCAATTCATAGATAATACATTAAAATTCATATATTGCTCTATTACTGACCTCCATTGCAAGTGTATACCCACTGGAGCCATTTTGGTCTCAGCTTCTAGGTTTAATGATTTTGAAAAGGTTCAGTGTTTGTGCAAATAGCTGTATCTCAGCAGTTGTATACTACAAACCACATAGTCCTAATTCAGGCTCGTAACATGGTATATGGGATCAGGGATCAAGCTCCAAATTATGGCAAGGATCAGGGATCAGAGACCAGGGCTCAGGGATCAAATGGGTGGGATCGAGGATCAGAGACATTGGGTCAGGACCAGGGATCAGCTCAGTTTTTTGCACCTAGGATCAGGGATCAAAAATTTCTAAAAATATGGGCCCAGGAATCAAAATTTCCGTAAAAACCCGGGATCAGTGAGACGAAAGTATACCATGTTACGAGCCTGCTAATTATGTTATATTTTCAAATTCTTCAAACACCATAGTGAAAGTGATCAAGTTCAACCGTTCCAAGCCCCATCCTGATGCTGAAGACACTGAATTTTTGAATGGCTTTACAGCAGTATCAGCTCTTTCACAGTCTACATCTGAGACTGGTTTCAGGTACTGCACCATAATGACATAATGTCTAAGCATTATCATCATTGTCATCATCATGTCAGCATAGTCGAGTGGTCAGAGCATCAGCCTCGCAATCCGGTGGTCCCAAGTTCAAGTCCCCGCTCTGGCCACTAGGACCACTAGCTAAGGCTGAATTTGTTCTAGGCAACCCCTAGTTCAAATTCAGTTTCTCAGCCATGCTTGTAATATAGCCAACTGGTTTGCCTCCTTGCCAGTTGGATTCTTATTTGAGGGCCATTATGTAAACTACTGGGTCACTGGTAATAATGTTTATACCCTCATTAAATAAAGATTTTTAATTAATTGAATCATTATCTACCAACAAAACTGGTTTTATGTACACTGCAATTATCTATTTTGGATTAATGAAAGCTGCTTATCTCTGTATCATCATTTGTCACCATCATCACATCATCATCATCATCATCATCATCATCACCATCATCATCATCATCACCATTCCTTTACTAAAATTGCAGTCATCTGCACTCTAACGTTATTACATCCCATCTTTCCTCATTACATCAACCAATAGAACAATTTTATTTTCATATGACTGTGAATTAAGTCAGAGTCACAGCATGACAAGGTTGTGGCAGTCACAGTTTTCACACGGTCACAGTGTTTGGGGCAATCCATTTAACACTCACATGAAATTTGTTTTGTTAGAGGATACTAAAAAATAACTGAGGGGTGGCAAACAACTCATGACCTCATTTTACAGGGGGGATTCAGGGGGTGTCCATCTATAGGCACACCAGACACCCCCCTAGCACCATACAAGATGACATCATCAGATTCCATTGTTAGGGGCCACCATTTTGGATGTGACATCATCTCTTAAGAGGCCTATTTGGGACACCCCCCCCCCCCCCCCTTGCAAAATCCTGGATCCGCCCTAGCTGTTTTATGCTTATGTTAAAGAGATTCGTTAAGTGCAATTGATCCTATTTTTATGGGGTTTGTGTACTAAACAAACAACATCACTTTTAGGGATGGAGAATATCTGGACGATGTCTTGGAAAAACAAGCTGATATGATCAGATACTTGCAACAACACAATGCTAACTTGGGACGAAGACTGATGAATCTCATGCAGGCCCAACCTCAACCCAAAGCCTCACCAGGGAATCCAGAAAAACCGTCATAAAAACAAGAAGAATTTAAAAATTGATTTATTGGATAAATTATGGATTTACATGTACAATTATGTGTTACTATAACAACTAGTAGAATGTGTTTCTTGCTGAGTTATTGAGTATGCAGTAATGTGGTGTCAAGAGAAAATTAAAATATCCCCTACAGTTGGGGGAAGTAAATCGTGTGAATACCAAGTATATACCATGTTAAGAAACCTGATTTACAAATAGGGCGAAAAAATGTGAAATTTTGCCAGTGTATTTGAGAATAAAACAGAGAGAAAGTACTGTACGATAAAAATCACTTGATAAAAGCCTTTGAGAGGAAGTGGGGGAAATCGGGTAGCCGATGTGAGGATGAGATGAATGCTTCACATTGTTAATGAGCAGAAGCATATGCGCGGGATATATTAAATCTATATGATAACGATAAAATCCATTGTTATATACCAACTGTCAAAGTCAATTTTTTCCGTGCTCTGATTGGGCGAGAGCGCATCACGTGAACGTCAACAAATTTTACTGTTTCCCCAGCAACAACTCGCAGCGGGCAACAGTGAGTTTTATTGACCGGTAATAACAAAACCGGAAGTTGATTGAGCTTTTAAGGCGGCAGCGCGCGCGCGTTTACAAATTCATTCATGAGGCAAAACTCGTGTTTATTGTCAAACTTTTAAGACCAACATACAACATTTATTCCGAGAAAAAGATGATAACCAACCAGGAATGTCACCAAAAGAGCTGCAACAATTCTCCGAAAAATTATGTGTGAGAAAAGGTCAGTTTTGTGTCGGAATTTTGATGAAAAACCTTATTTGTAGGCAGCGACGTTTTGCTTTTTATTTTGTTCTTTGACAGTTGGTATATAACAAAACACTTATTGACTGGGACCTCGGGAAAGCAGTATGTTTTGTGGTTCCTCGACCGCCAATGTTTCCCTCGGCTCCGCCTCGGGAAACATTGGCGGTCTCGGGACCACAAAACATACTGTTTCCCTCGGTCCCAGTCAATAAGTGTTAAATGTTAGACTTTAGAATACCCCGTCACTTTTTTAGCTGCAACATAAACCTGGCCCCGCAGTCAAGGCCATTACCATTGTTACACTAATTAAAAGTATGCGGACCGCGGTCCGAAGCATGAATTTAAAAAACTTACTTTTTATTGGACATCCTTTCCTTGCTACTAAAAGAAGACTAACAACAAGCTTAACACAACTGAAAAGAAAGCAAAGAGGAAACAACTTAGACAAAAAAATGTGACTCTGCAGCCTGCTTTATTTGCCGAAAAGTTGCCATTTCTAGTCGTGGCAAAAACAAAAAAACACTAACAGAAACACCGAGAAAACGAAAATAAAAATGTCTAGTATCTAATTCAAAAAACTAACAACAACTACAGCATAAAAAAAAGAAAAATGAATGTAAATAAAAGTATTTGTAATGGCATGGCTGCATGTGTTGCGCGACAAGTCAAGGGCCGACGTGAAATTTTACATCGAATTTAGCCAAAAAAGTCTATTCAATTAGATCTAGATAGTCTTCGCTACTATTAGCAACAATAATAAGTGATGTTTTTCCGGTAGAAATAAAGTTTTCCGGATACAAACTTACCGTTCTCGACTGGACGGGAAAAGGCGGGAAAAGACGTCGTCTTTGTACACTCAGACGCCAACAGCACAACCGGAAGTAAAATTTCACTCGCCCCATTCCCGATCGTGAGGTCTCGCTAGCCTCCTCCGCAAAATTCCGTGGTCCGCAGTCGAGCAGTTGAACACCACAGGAACTCCATATAATGACTAAACTCAGATTCCGTTGACTCATTTGTTGAGTTATGCGCCGTTATCAAACATCTAACTTATCATCACTCCTGACAAATGTAACACGATCGAATTCACCAAAACACTACACTCAGATTCAATAAACTTTTTGTTTAGTTATGCGCCGTTATCAAATGTTAAATTAATCTAAATCATCACTCCTAACAAATGTAGCATGATCGAATTCATCAAAACACTAAACTCCGATTCAATAGAATTTTTGTTGAGTTATGCGCCGTTATCAAATGTTATAGTCTAGCCTAGACATTTTGTTGGGTTATGCGGCACTGAGTTATGCTGAGTTATACTGAGTTATGCGTACTCTTACCTATACATCGTTCATTCGACTGCGGCACTGCGGACCACGGTGCCAGTGTAATGTACTCTTACCTATATATAGTTTATTCGACTGTGGCACTGCGGACCACGGTGCCAGTGTAATGCACTCTTACCTATATATCGTTAATTCGACTGTGGCACTGCGGACCACGGTGCCAGTGTAATGTACTCTTACCTATATATAGTTTATTCGACTGTGGCACTGCGGACCGCGGTGCCAGTGTAATGTACTCTTACCTATATATAGTTCATTCGACTGTGGCACTGCGGACCGCGGTGCCAGTGTAATGTACTCTTACCTATATATAGTTCATTCGACTGTGGCACTGCGGACCGCGGTGCCAGTGTAATGTACTCTTACCTATATATAGTTCATTCGACTGTGGCACTGCGGACCGCGGTGCCAGTGTAATGTACTCTTACCTATATATAGTTCATTCGACTGTGGCACTGCGGACCGCGGTGCCAGTGTAATGTACTCTTACCTATATATAGTTCATTCGACTGTGGCACTGCGGACCGCGGTGCCAGTGTAATGTACTCTTACCTATATATAGTTTATTCGACTGTGGCACTGCGGACCGCGGTGCCAGTGTAATGTACTCTTACCTATATATAGTTTATTCGACTGCGGCACTGCGGACCGCGGTGCCAGTGTAATGTACTCTTACCTATATATAGTTTATTCGACTGCGGCACTGCGGACCGCGGTGCCAGTGTAATGTACTCTTACCTATATATAGTTTATTCGACTGCGGCACTGCGGACCGCGGTGCCAGTGTAATGTACTCTTACCTATATATAGTTTATTCGACTGCGGCACTGCGGACCGCGGTGCCAGTGTAATGCACTCTTACCTATATATAGTTTATTCGACTGTGGCACTGCGAACCCCGGTGCCAGTGTAATGTATTCTTACCTATATATAGTTCATTCGACTGTGGCACTGCGGACCGCGGTGCCAGTGTAATGTACTCTTACCTATATATAGTTCATTCGACTGTGGCACTGCGGACCGCGGTGCCAGTGTAATGTACTCTTACCTATATATAGTTCATTCGACTGTGGCACTGCGGACCGCGGTGCCAGTGTAATGTACTCTTACCTATATATAGTTCATTCGACTGTGGCACTGCGGACCGCGGTGCCAGTGTAATGTACTCTTACCTATTTATAGTTTATTCGACTGTGGCACTGCGGACCGCGGTGCCAGTGTAATGTACTCTTACCTATATATAGTTTATTCGACTGTGGCACTGCGGACCGCGGTGCCAGTGTAATGTACTCTTACCTATATATAGTTTATTCGACTGTGGCACTGCGGACCGCGGTGCCAGTGTAATGCACTCTTACCTATATATAGTTTATTCGACTGCGGCACTGCGGACCGCGGTGCCAGTGTAATGTACTCTTACCTATATATAGTTTATTCGACTGCGGCACTGCGGACCACGGGGCCAGTGTAATGCACTCTTACCTATATATAGTTTATTCGACTGTGGCACTGCGAACCCCGGTGGCAGTGTAATGTACTCTTACCTATATATAGTTTATTCGACTGTGGCACTGCGAACCCCGGTGCCAGTGTAATGTATTCTTACCTATATATAGTTCATTCGACTGTGGCACTGTGGACCACGGTGGCAGTGTAATGTACTCTTACCTATATATAGTTTATTCGACTATTATTCGACTATTATACCTATATAACCTTTATTCAACTGCGGCACAGTTGCACGAAATTTGTTTGTATCTCTTGGATAACTGTAAGTGTTTTCATACAAAATTTCGTTTTTTGAAAATTCGTATCTCCTTGAGTTTTCAACTGATATCCTTCAAAATTCACAGTTTTACTGATTTTGATATGCTCTATTCAGCTATGGTAATTGTTTTTAAGTTTGGGAACTTTTGGAATTACATGAAAAAGCCGTTAGTATGAAATGACTGTAGCAATTCACAAAATACGTCATTTACACTATAAGATTACAGAATACGTCTTGGTAACAGTCATATTCGGATTCAGCATGAAAAATTAGTTTAGAATAGTTATGTTACCAGCCTCTTCCCCAAAATGCCTCCAGGTATCTGATTTTTCAAAAATGCGCCTTGTCTAAAAGATAAGCCTGGGTACTAATGATAAATTTTAATTTTTACAAAAATGGACTCGTGATCGAACTTTATTGTAAACAGCGGTCAGAAATTAATGACTGAAATCCTTTTGAAGGTAAAAAACTGTGATAAAGGTAGAACCAAAAGTTGAGAAAGAAAAGAAAAAAGAGGAAAAAAGAAAAAAGTAAAAGAGACGTTTTGGCGTCAGCAGGGCTCGAACCTGTGACACCTAAATGTGCACCCCCCGGAAACAAAATATGCAAACTGTTAAACGACTGAAAAATAAAAAAATGAAAAATAAATTTTGGGACGATTCTCCCGAGACATTCATAGAAGCTGAGACATCGAATCGACTTACGTTACGGATGAAGATTTCGGCCCCATCCACGCTATCCCGGTGCTACATAAAACAGTTGTCTTGGCCCGAAGGCCAGGGAGGGAGACGATATCCGGACCCTAATCCATACCTTTAGATATCACCTTAGACCGCTGCGCTACCTAGACACTTAATAATTATAATGTCTAATCGGGGTAGTCTATTCGGCGAAGTTTCATTATAATGCTAATATGTTTGTCCCAAATCCTTAGGGACATATCAGACCAATCAAAGTCCAGTGATTTAATGATTTTATAAATAAATAGAAAAAGAAAAAAAAAGTAATAATTTTCGTGAACACTTATTAATGCATCACGCTTCTTTGTGACGTTAAGAAGATCGATACTTCATTGATCGTTTATGGATTTCAGTTCTTTACCGGATTATCATGCACTGAAGGTTTTTGCGGTAAGTAAATAAATAACATTTCCAATTAAGGCCGAGGGTTTGTAACATCGGGAAGTTATTTCAACGGGTCTCAAACTTTGGATTTATGTTTATCAATCGCGCGATTAGTTTGTTGATTCTATATCAAGGAAGCCCCATATAGTTTGTTCGACTTACAGTTCCTTCAATATCAAAAGTATATTTACAATTCAAAACTCCAAATATATTTGTAAGTTGGGTAAATTGAGCGATTATCCAGCTGCCATGTCTCGGTCATTCAGGGAGAGCCAGCAAGTACCCTGCACAGCGGCCCTCCAAACGGACTGGCACTCTATAGACAGAATATAATTATTCACCGATCCCATACACCATTTCGGTCTCAGCTTCCATGTTCTATGTTTTTAGACCCGACAACGTTTTTTCAATTGACTATATACCTCTATACATTATTTAGTATCTAGATTTTGAGAAATTTTACTATGCTTGTATCGTACATTTATATTTGATAATATTTTGAGCCATCTACCTTGGCTAGCCCGTAAAAGTTATTGTAGGTGGCTTGCATCTAAAAGCTTGTATAGTGAAACAGTTTAAGAAGAGGAACAATTTTGTCAAGATTCACTGAGTAGTATTTCATCAGGCATTCAAACAGCGTACAGTGCTTTTCATTCGAACGCCATCATAACCTCATTTCTCAACATAATTCTAGAGCCAAAGACCCTGAAACTAATGGCGTTGGAACATTTTCTGCAATAGAGCAGATTTCGTATGACTGTGAAACAGACCGCGCCGTGCCGTGGCCGTGACAGTGCCGTAATGTCTATAAAAACATTCGAGATTCCTGCTGTAACCGTGCCGTGAGCGTGCGGTGCCGTTTTCACAGTCATACGAAATCTACTCTATCGCAAAAAAACAGTGTTACATAGTGTGTCCACACCTGCAATATTTGCGCGCAAACTTGCAGGTTGCACATGCACGAACTGTGTTGCGCTCGATGTTGTGCAAAATGTTACAAGAACTGCAACGTGATTGCATTGTTTGGCAGAGCCTTTTTAACTACAAATGGACGATGTTCGAGCTTCTGTTATTAATCTTAAGCAGGCTCCACTGCGGTCTAACGAAGTTAGCTATAGTTCATGGACGACTGATTGGAGCTCCCCATCTTTTACTACGAGCGGATTCACACTCACCTACGCCGATTTGCTGAAAACGGTCAGATTTTTAATGCTCTTTTCTATCTTTGTGTCTCAGGGGATAAATATTTCTGAGAAAGAAACGCAGAAAAATCCACAAAGGACTTCGATAAAGTCTTGACCAAAAAAAATGGAAATGCATGTTGGCTTGGCCAGAAACTGCCAATGTCTTGATTGTTACAGTCTACTATGAAAAGTGTTCGCAAATGGTAACAGATCCAAACAGTCTTTGCCTTTCGTGAATAGCGCATTTAATCTCCCCTCCATTTTTTCAACCAGTCTTTTACCGAATTCAAGTTGTAGAACACAGGACCGGGCTCTCCTTCATACACCACTTTACCATCAAGTAATATGAAGAGTCGTTCTGGAAGTGCACCATAGCCTGCGAGCGCTTCGTTATCCATAGTGTCTACCAGGACAGGGGCAGGGGGTTTGATGGACTGTAAGATACGAGCCGCTTCAAGTCGATCTTCCATCGTCTTGTGCTGAGAAATATCGATGCTGTCCTATATAGGAATGAAAGGAAATGGTGTTGACCATTGTAATATTAAACTAATCCATCCGGTTCGAAATTTGTCTGGTAATGGTAAAAAAAGAGCGGGAAACTTGACTTCCGACAAATGGTACACGAAGGTTGTATTCCGGATCTTCCGATCGGATTGACATTTAACCACTCTTTATTTTCCAACCTGAATTTCCGGAATTTCCGGAATTTCTGTTTTTTCAATTCCGGGTAAATGGTAAGCAACCCAGATCACAACAAAAGTATTTGCTATTGTTTCTTACCAAGTATTGACAATATTAATGCTTTTTAGGTATAAAAGAGAAATTTGACATCATAACTGATAAAACTCTACGTACTTTAAAAGTGAGTTTCCATCCATCCGTGGCGTGAGCCTCTGTCAGGTAAACAATCACAAAATCAGCAACATCACAAAACTCCTCGATGATTTCACGAAAAGTTTTGTTCATGTTGATGTAGAACGGTGGTCAGCTACAGCTGCCAAAGTTGAGCACCAAAGGACGACCAGGTTTCATAAAGTCGAGCAGTTTACATTCAGTTTTTCCATCCACTGTCAATAGCCTTGCATTGGGTGCATCACATCCTTGTTTAGCTTTTTGTTGGAGCTGCCATTTGCAGATGGCCGCGATCTCTTTAAACATTCTCCACCATTTCCAACCAAAAGATGACTGAATGAAGTCCTCGCCCGATATCATTAATATGTTTTCACATTTTGTGGCAAATTTCTTTCGCTGAACTGGTATGAATAGTAAGATATTGAGGAGCAAAAGTTGGAAGAAAACTTTAGTTACGACGTAACAGTAAAGCGCAAAGAAGCGAATCTTGCTCCAAATGGAATCCTCCATCGTTCAAGACTGTAAATGAATAAAACTACAATATTGGTGTCGTAAAACTAGCGTGTAAAATTGTGGTTGATTCTGAACGAATGGATGTTGTAACGTCCCTGTCGAGAGCGCCACAGCCTGCAATATACAATGTACGATTATTCGGAATTATTGCTTATTGTAGAGTCACGCAATATATTACCTGGAAAAATTGAACCAGGAACACATGAATACGGACTCAGTTTGTTTTTGCTACACTTCACAGAAAATACAGTCGTTCTCAAAAGCTTGTAGATAACTTTCCTGTTGTACAGTCGTTCAGGAATTGAAGCATAAAGCTGCATCTACTCGAACAAGTTTCCCGGCCTGGCAAGTAAAACCTTGCTTGTGTCAGTAGAAGACAAAAAAATGCCTTTTTTGTGTGTGTGCGTAGATGTGGCTTAAGATACAAGAGTATATCAAATTTTTAAAATAATAATTGAAATCGGTGAGTAGCATCTCGGACTTGCAATAAGTAGGTCTTGTTTCGGGTCTCGCCAAGTCTTGCTTTGACTATTTGACGTACACCCCTAGCGGCATTGAATCTGAGAGTGAATTTTAGCCCGGTTTTATATCAAGAGAACCGTCTCTTTTGCACGAGCAAAGATAACTGCAAAAGGAAACGAGCTCAAGGCGATGACCAAGTGAAATTTAACAATTAGATTCCATTTTTCCGTGCGTCTGTACTCTAATCGATGCACAGATAACGTCAAATGTGATAAAAAAAGTACACCACGAGACGAAGTCGGGTGGCGTGACTGTTGTTCTCAACACATTTTGACGTTTTCTGTGCTTCTGTTAGAGTGCAGACCGATGGAAAAATGAAATCTATTTGTTTTATATATAATATAACTATAAAATTTAACCATATTTGAAATATTTTATATTAATTGTTTAATCAATTTTATTGATGATTTTATATCTTTTTGACAAATCTGTAAAGCGCTGTTGAACCTCGGGGAATTGGCGCTATATGAAATAACAATTATTATTATTATAATATTCGTCGAAACATTTCAATCAATCAGAGCGCGCGTAAGATTCAACAACGTCATCTATGCGTGTGTACTGTAATTACACATGATTCTCGACCAATTAGAGCGCGCGTAATATACCAATTATTATTTAAACTATCATCGAACCACGCCGCTGTGAAAATATTCAACAAAAACCAAAAACAAATAAACAAAAGTGCATATATTTTAATCAGCACTGTTTAAGATAAATAAATTATATTTTAATATCTATCGTTGGAATATCTGAATCGGGAACATTGGACTTAGGATCCACACTGATCGATCTCGCTGTTTGTTAAGAAGCTAAAAATGTAGTTTGGTTATTAAATCAAATTAAATGTATTTTATTTCACGTGGTATCGTCGAAAATCTCGGAATCTGAAAAATTGGAGTGCGGATTCTTACTGATCGATCCTACTGTTCGTTCAGTAATTATAAGCTATTGTGTATCCATATAAACGTCACTATTGATGAGTTAAAAAGAACTAGTTTCGCTATAACAAACTCAAGATATCACATCAAGCGTTCAAACTGCTTTGCTATTTATTTGAACGCCGTCATCACTTGAGTTCTTAACAAAACTTCGAAATTATACTCGATAGTAACAAGAGATCGAAACTGCTAATGATATCTTTTTATCTTTGCGTCTCAAAGGATAAAATCTTTCTGAGAAGGAAACACACAAAAATCCACACTAAAGGAGTTCGATAACGTCTTGACCAAAAAAGTTAGAAATGCTTCCGCTTGGCCAGAAATGGCTAATGTCTTGATTGTTACTTTCTACTTAAAGTACAATAGTGTTCGCAAATGGTAACAATTCAAAAACGTCTTTGCCTTTCAAAAATAGCGCATTTAATCTCCCCTCCATTTTTTCAACCAATCTCTTACTGCATTCAAGTTGTATCCCATTGGACCGGGCTCTCCTTCATACACCACTTTACCATCAAGTAATATGAAGAGTCGTTCTGGAAGTGCACCATAGCCTGCGAGCGCTTCGTTATCCATAGTGTCTACCAGGACAGGAGCAGGAGGGTTGATGGACTGTAATATACCAGCTGCTTCAAGTCGATCTTCCATCGTTTTGTGCTGAGGAATATCGATGCTGTCCTATATGGAAATGAAAGGAAAATATGATCTGGGGCATTAACCATCCGGTTGGAAATTGTCTACTAATGGTAAAAAAAGAGCGGGAAACTTGACTTCCGACAAATGGTAAACGCGTCTACCGGAAGCTTAAGAACCGAAAAAAGCGGGAAAAGTGGATTCCCTCAATCGGAAGACCGAATTTTCAACGACACAAACCTCTCTTTGTTTTCCAACCGGAATTTCCGTTTTTTCGGTGAGTAAATGGTAAGCAACCCAGATCATCTAGTCATTTAACGTACCTTAACGTGCAAGCTAAAGCAGCCTGCTTCATCCCTGTAAATCTAAGATCGTTGAAGATGAAACTGGTAATGATACATACACGGAGAAATTTCGTCGCCTTTTAATTAATTCATCGAAACGAGTGTCGATCATTTTGCATCTTATTTTAGACAGACGCCTTTCAAGAAAATGCGGGTATTTATATTTTCGGTTTCCTGTATCACTGAATCAACGAATCAGATTCTGTGAACTCAAGAGCCGACCTGAAAACTCAAGTACTGATACATTCCTTTTGCTTTGTCAAACATGCGTAGTCTGAGATGACTAATTATTCCTTCTGTAAATGCGAAGTTTTTGCTCGCTAACCAAGTATTGACAATAATCAGATATTTTAGACATAAAAAGAGAAATTTGACATCATAAATAAGACTCTACGTACTTTAAAAGTGAGTTTCCATCCATCCGTGGCGTGAGCCTCTGTCAGGTAAACAACCACAAAATCAGCAACATTACAAAACTCCTCGGCGATTTCACGAAACGTTTTGTTCATATTCCCGTAGAACGGTGGTCAGCTGCAGCTGCCAAAGTTGAGCACCAAAGGACGGCCAGGTTTCATAAAGTCGAGCAGTTTACACTCAGTTTTACCGTCCACTGTCAATAGCCTTGCGTTGGGTGCATCACATCCTTGTTTAGCTTTTTGTTGGAGCCGCCATTTGCAGTTGGCCGCGATATGTTTAAACATCGTCCACGATTTCCAACCAAAAGACGACTGAATGAAGTCCTCGCCCGATTTCATTAATAACATGTTTTCACATTTTGTGCTAAATTTCTTTCGCTGAAATGGTATGAATAGTAAGATATTGAAGAGCAAAAGGTGGAAAAAAAGTTTAGTTACGACGTAACAGTAAAGTGCAAAGAAGCGAATTTTGCTCCAAATGGAATTCTCCATCGTTCACGACGGTAACCGAATAAGACTAGATTATTGGCATCGTAAAACTAGCGTGTAAAATTGTGGTTTGAATCCGAATGGATGTTGTAACGTCCCTGTCGGGAGCGCCAATATACGATTTTCCGGGATTATTGTAGAGTCACATAATATATTACCGGGAAAAATTGAACCAGGAACACATGAAATACCGACTCAGTTTGTTTTTGCTACACTTCACATTTTGACGTCTTCTGTGCTTCTATTAGAGTACAGACCCATGGAAAAATGGAATCTATATTTGTTTTATATAATATTCATCGAAACATATTTCAACCAATCAGAGCACGCGTAAGATTCAATGACGTCATCTATGCGTGTGTACTGTAATTACACATGATTCTCGACCAATTAGAGCGCGCGTAATATACCAATTATTATATAAACTATCATCGAACCACGCCGCTGTGGATCATAAAATATTCAACAAAAACCAAAAACAAATAAACAAAAGTGCATATATTTTAATCAGTACTGTTTGAAATAAATAAATTATATTCTAACACCTATCGTTGGAAATATCTGAATCTGGGACATTGGAGTTGGGATTCACACTGATCGATTCCGCTGTTTGTTAAGTAAGCTAAAAATGTGGTTTGATTATTATTGTTGGAAACCAAATGAAATATGTTTTATTTAACGTGGTCTCGTCGGAAATATAGGAATCTGGAAAATTGGAGTGCCGATTATTACTGATCAATCCTACTGTTCGTTCAGTAAGCTATTGTATCCATATCAACGTCACCATTGATGAGTTAAAAACAACTAGTTTTGCCAACAAGCCCAAGATACCACATCAAGCGTTCAAACTGCTTTGCTATTTATTTGAACGCCGTCATCACTTGACTTCTTAACAAAACTTGGAAATTATACTCGATAGTAACAAGAGATTGAAACTGCTTCGCAGCACTATCTTCGCAATGTGCGTGGCGCTTAACTTCCACTGCATGTACCGTAACTGTAACTGCATGTACCGTAACGGTGAAGGACGTCCGCGCCGCTTTAACCTGGAAATGATCTTTCAGGGAATGGATGTTGCACCCTCTTTTATTATATATTCGCTACACTGTTAAGTAAATCATTGATGAAAAAAGTTAGATTTTCCACAATACAAAAATTCGAAAGGCGCGCGCTACTAATATCAGAACTGTGCTTCGTTCAGTAATAAAGCACAGCTTTCGACCAATCATAGCATGCGTACTATCTAAAATATATAATAGAAATTGATAAAGGGCGCCCGCTTTCGGAAATACGAGGAAACTTTAAGGTCGGTACACCCAAGGGAGCATGCTCCCGCAACAAGCTCTCGGAACACGCTACCTCGTGTGTACCAACGATTTCATGCATAAAAATTTTGTTGCGCAAAAAATGTTTTTGCTCCTTGATCATGTTCCCTGATATTAAACGGGCTACATATGAGGGAGCAAGCTCCGAGAGCAAATTATTAAATGCAACAAGCTCCCGCAGCATGCTCCCTTGTGTGTACTGGTTGTGCGAAATGACCCAGGAGCGCGTTGCGTGTACCGGCCTTTATATATTATTGGTTCTCTCTAGAAGGTCCTTTACGGTCCACGTGGACTCTACTCTACAAAAATGCTTGATATCAGTAGGTCTATATTTCTTGTTGAGGCGATTTAATTTCCCCGCCATTTCGTCAACCAGTCTCTCACTTCATCCAATTTGTAGCCCATAGGGCCTATTCCACCTACATAGACCACTTTCTTGTCCAGTAAAATGAACAGCCTCTCCGGTATTGGTGCGTAACCTGCGAGCGCTTCGTTATCCATAGTGTCTACCAGGACAGGGGCAGGGGGGTTGATGGACTGTAATATACCAGCTGCTTCAAGTCGATCTTCCATCGTCTTATGCTGAGGGATATCGATACTGTCCTACACAATGAGAAGATGTGGTCAGAATGTTAACAGAATATCGTATATATACGCTGCATACAGGTGAAGGCGTGGCCACCTCATTACACGCCGCAAATCGGAAAGAAAACGTCTTCAGTAAACACGTTTTAAGGGTTCGTTATCAGTATAGACTATAGATTTAGCGTGATATTCCAAGCTCTGACAAAGTTTAATATAATTTGGCGCCAAAACCGTGTTGTCAAAAGCCATAAAATATCGTTGCCTTTTTCCTTGAAAACGTTTTTAATCTTTCTTCCTTACCTGATATTCATATCGAGGCGGCGTTACACTGTGCAATTTTCCAAGCAACTTGTCTCGCAATGCTAAAAACTGTATCGTTGCAGAGTGCTGTGGCAAGATGTTACACTGTGCTACACATTGCAGCAACTTGCAATGTTTTTCTCCGAGGAAGGCTGGTGAAGACTGGTATCATTGGCGCAAGACATGCGCATGCGCTCTTCAGGAAAAACGGGTAAAATTGCGAGACACGTTACTGGAGGATGTTACACTGCGCGACCACGTTGTACGTTGCTACAATCAGTTGAGAAAAGGTATAGAGCCGAGCTCTACTTATTGCAACGTGCGCTCAACAAAACATTGCGAGACAAGCCCTGATCGGCACTGTGCAATATAGCTGCTATTACACATATTCCCGCAATGAGATAATCGCTGTTGTGTTGCACGTTGCAGAAGAGATAGCGCGTGTATCAGCCACTCTTTGCAATTTGCAATGCAACGTTGCAAGTTGCAAAAAAAACTGAACGAGCTTCTACTTTTCGCGGCGTTGCGAAGCAATTTCCAGCGAGCAACATCAGTATCCCGCAAACTGCAATTCAATCATAGTCACAAATGGCCAACCAGAGTGTGTAACCGCTGATATTTCTGCTTTTATCGAAAACCAAGAAAGAGTTGCGTTGTGAGTTGCGAAGAGAGTTTCGAGCATCTGACATCTCATCAGCAACTTGCAATGCAATTGCATCGTGTAACGAAGTCTCAAACATCCATCTTTAGCCGGGACAGAAACTGATGTGTACGTTCAAAGATTGACGCTTAACTTAGTCGGAAAGTTTACGGTTTGCCCAATTAACTGATGATTATGAATGACCCATAATTAAAAGAAATACTCTGTATTGCATCATTTAAAAGCAAAAAACATTCAGACTAATCATTAGAACTTAAGAATCAACATACTGTATAACTGAGATGCCATCCATCCGTAGCGTGGGCTTCAGCGATGTAAACAATTACAAAATCAGCAACATCACAAAACTCCTCGGTGATTTCACGAAAAGTTTTGTTCATGTTGCCGTAGAACGGTGGTCAACTACAGCTGCCAAAATTCAGCACCAAAGGACGACCAGGTTTCATAAAGTCGAGCAGTTTACACTCAGTTTTACCGTCCATTGTCAATAGCCTTGCGTTGGGTGCATCGCATCCGTGTTTAGCTTCTCGTTGTATCTCGAATTTGGAGTATGCCGCGATCGTTTTTAACATGGTCCACGTTTTCCAGCCAAAGGATGACTTTATGAAGTCTTCGCCAGGCATGAATAGCTCCTTGTCACACCATTCGACCATGTTTCTACGGCAACTCGGTATTAGCAACGAGATGTTTATGATCAAAAGTTTGAGGGAGAGCTTGATCACAAAGACACATTGAAGCGTAAATAAACGGAATTTTCTCCAAATTGAACCCTCTGGCGATGCCATCGCTTTGACAGGAATTAAAGAGTAGGCGTGCGTGAATTCGTTAAATCTGAGCGTGAAACTTAGCCTGGTTTATGAAGAGAGCGATTGACGAAAATGTGATTACGCTGTCACTTTTGAAAGTATGTAAACCCTGCACTGTATATAGTTCTTTAGATGCATGAATAAAGCTATTGTACTGCGGGTCAGTAATGTTTAAAATAACAAAGTTTTATGTTACTGAATACGGATCATCGAGCATAAACAATTCCTGAAAAATCGAACCTGGGACTCATTTATCGAAAGCTAGACCGGATAACTTAATTTACGGATCCGTTAATTTACGGCAAAACTTACGTGAGTAAGTTACGTAACTAAACTTGCCTGTACAATCATAGAAATTTTAAAAAACAAAAAACAAAAACGCGCGCTTCGAGAAACGTACGTAAACTTTATCGGGTATGTTAAGCGATCTGGGACTAATAAAATACAGATCATTGATCTCGACTTTATGTCTTCAAGTATTTTGAGAGGAATTTGAGATATAAAAATTCCACGATGGCACAATTAAAAACAGCTGTTTTTTTAGCCTCGTTGTGTGGAAAAACGAACAGGTGGGGGCTCGTTGCTCGAAAGATAAGATAACTTTGAAGTCCCGTTAACTTATAGTAATTACCCGATAAAGTTTTGGGTGTTTTTCGAAGAGCACGTTATTTTCAATTTCTATAATTTGCGAGCGAGTTTACGTAAGGATGCTTGCGTACTCCCGTAATTTTACCCGTAAATTTGAACTGGCCGGGTCTTTCGAGAAACGGACTCGCCCATAGGATACGTATACAATATAATTTAGATCCTAATGGGTCAGTGAAGCTTATTCGTAGCCTATATCTATATGATACACGGTTCAACATTTGTTCAGCAATAGACGACTTTCAAAAATGGCGGCCTAGTACATGAGAACGAGGCCACAAAGGCCTTGTTGCCAGAAAATAAGCGTGGTGACACTTCTTTTGCTATCAAAGACCTAGTATGTAGGGGACTACATGTCCTATTGTTTTGTCCACCTAGTGTAACTAACTATGTAAGTTTGTTAACTGAATCTGTAAATAAATAAATAAATAAAAGACGACGTGTTACCCCTTCCTTTTGAAGTACCTGTTTTTTGTGCATTTTTTAGCTTATACTTAGATTCACTTGATGCCATGGTGATTTTAGAGGCCTTTCTGACCTCGTTCTCGTAAACGACGAGCCAGCCATTCAGTATGAAAGTCGTCTATTGCAGTGTTGAAGATGGCAACAAATTGAATTGTTGAGACAACGTTTTCAACATATAAAACGTGGATGTTACAAATTGACTACAATTTTCAGTCATGAAAATTCAGCATGAAATAGCCGACTTCCCGGCGAGATAAAGTAGACCTCATTTGCCACATACAAAAGTATCAAGACGACTGAGGCTACGTGCATAAAACTTAGAGGGCCAAAGGCCCGCCGCCGGGATTTGTACTAGACTCGTTCACAGTCCCCGCAGACTCCTTTGCGGATAGAAAAAAAAGTGGCGACTGGTTACGAGTCTGGATTTGTACTGGTCTTGGTGCCAGAGTTTATCCAGGATGTCAGTCACGCGACTGAAAACTCGACAGGGAAGTTAAAAAAACTCTTCTGGTTCCACCACAATTTTGCATCATACTAGTTTTACGACGCTAGTAATCCAGTTTTATTCATTTACAGTCGTGAACGATGGAGGATTCAATTTGGAACAAGATTCGCTTGTTTGCACTTCACTGTTATTTCGTGACTAAAGTCTTCTTCATACTTTTGCTCCTAAATATCTTACTATTCATACCAGTTCAGCGAAAGAAATTAGCCACAATGTTTGCGAACATAGTAATGATACCGGGCGAGGATATAATTCAGTCATCTTTTGGTTGGAAATCGTGGACGATGTTTAAATATATCGCATCCTACTCCAAATTGTGGCTCCAACAAAAAGCTAAACAAGGATGTGATGCACCCAACGCTAGGCTATTGACAGTGGACGGTAAAACTGAGTGTAAACTGCTTGACTTCATGAAATCTGGTCGTCCTTTGGTGCTCAATTTTGGCAGCTGTAGCTGACCACAGTTCTACGGGAACATGAACAAAACTTTTCGTGAAATCACCGAGGAGTTTTGTAATGTTGCTGATTTTGTGATTGTTTACCTAACAGAGGCTCACGCCACGGATGGATGGAAACTCACTTATAAAGTGAGTAGATTCTTTTAAAATTTAGAGTGATTTCAATAAACCTGGGCAATATACTAATTAGCTGTTAGTATTTACTAGATGCAAAGGAACAAAAGGAGACAAAACATTTAGCATCTAATAATTATATTTGCTTAATTGACTGCAGTAATACAGGAAACCCAAAATGTAAAAATCGCGAATTTTCTGGAACGGCATCACGCTAAAATAAGATGCAAAATGAGCATCTAACGATTTTTGGATAGCAATCGCAAATTCGGGTCGTTTCAAGGAAAGGCCCACTCCTGGACCATAAGGTGCCTTAAAACTCCGTTAAAATACTCTATAGCTATGTCGCCTAAGGTAGCCTTAGGTTAATTTCAGTTAATTCAACTCTTTTAATAAGTTGCCTTAAAACGCCTAAAAACGCCTTAGAACGTCTTAAAAAATTACACAAATTTCTCCACATTTTCTTAAAACGCCTTAGAACACTTTAAATTGCATTACTGGTCAGTTGGTGTAAAAAACGGCGACTTAAGGGCCCGGGATAGGCCTAAGGAATGAATGAAAAAAACGAAATTTCTCCGTGTATCATTACGCCAGCTTTATCTTTAACGATGTTCGCAAGGCTGAAGCAGGCTGCTGTAGCTTGTACGTTAATTGTAAAAATACTCGATTATCTGATCATATTTTCCTTTACTCTCATGCAGGGTAGCATCGATATTCCTCACCACAAGACGATGGAAGATCGACTTGAAGCAGCTCGTATCTTACAGTCCATCAACCCTCCTGCCCCTGTCCTGGTAGACACTATGGATAACGAAGCGCTCGCAGGCTATGGTGCACTTCCAGAACGACTCTTCATATTACTTGATGGTAAAGTGGTGTATGAAGGAGAGCCCGGTCCTGTGTTCTACAACTTGAATGCAGTAAGAGATTGGTTGAAGAAGTGGCGGGGAGATTAAATCACTGTTCTCGCCAATGGAAAGGTTATAAGACGTTTTTGAACTGTTACCATTTGCGAACACTTTTCGTAGAATGTAACAATCAAGACATATTAGCCATTTCTGGTCAAGCCAACATGCATTTCAAATTTTTTTGGTCAAGACGTTATCGAAGTCCTTTGTGGATTTTTCTGCGCTTCCTTCTCAGAAAGATTTATCCTCCGAGACACAAAAGGAGCATAAGAAATCTGACCGTACTCAGCACATCGTTGTATAACTGAGTTGGTGTGGATCCGCTCGAAGTAAAAGAGGGGAATCACTTCGTTCATCTGTGGCTAACTTTGTTAGACCGAAGTGGAGCCTGTTTAAGATCAATAACGCATACAAAAGCAGGTCCATTTGTAGTTAAAAAGGCTCACGATGCAATATTTCAATTCTTTGCAACCATGTTTTCGGCAACATCGCGCGCAACAATTGCATTTATTGGTGCAACCTGCACACAACTGTTAATTAATGCTGTTGCGCGCGAAGTAGCTAGTTGTAGAAACTGTTGTATATATGCATCGTGACCCCGAGTCGACCCCGGGCCGTTAGTTTCAGGGTCTTTGGCTCTAGAATTATGTTGGGAAATGAGGTTATGACGGCATTCAAATGAAAAGCACTGTACGCTGTTTGAATGCCTGATGAAATGCTACTCAGTGAATCTTGACAAAATTGTTCATTTTCTTCCGTTTACCATGTTTACCGGTACCTATTTCACCATTCTTTGCGTATTCGGTTTTAGGACACGGGGACAAACAACTGGCAAAAACCATTGAAATTGTAACTGAATGAGAATGAGTTTTTAAATTAAAATTTATTTGGTGCTAGCCCAAAATAGGAGTCATATAGATTGGACATCGCACTTATTTGCTACTGCTTAGTGGCACACTCATTTAATGAATGCCCAAAGAAAACAACTAGTGCTCATAGAGTATCAGAGTAATGTCTTCAGTTGGACAATCGCTCCCAAGGAAAGACCAAGGGGTGAGGGGGAGGGGTCTTTATAGTCATGGTTTTTATCGTGCAGTATTTTCTCTCCGTTTTAATACACTGGCAAAATTTTGTAGTCTTTAATTTCGCCCTATTTGTAAATCAGGTTTCCTTATCATACTTGCTATTCATACGATTTATCTCCCCATCTGAAGGGGAAATTTTCATTTTTTTACACCCCGCAATGTACACTCAGTAACTCAGTAAGAATGTGTTGAACTAGTTAAGAATTCTAATCTAGTTTAAACTAGATTTTGAATTGAGAACGATACATGTTCAAGGTACGGCAACCAACTCGAAAGCTATGCTCCTTTGGCTGCTGTTCACTGATTCTGTATTTGTACTATGTGTTAATATTTAGTTGTGAATCTTGTAAAAAAAGGAAAATTGTACATATGTAAACATCGTGAATAGTGTAAATAAAAATGTGGAATTACCCTATCGCATAATGACGTCACACCAAAACATTCTATTGTTTTGACGCTAAGGATTATGGTCGCCAGAGGGGATCAGAGTGATTGCATATCAAATAAAATGCAGATGAGCAATCACTGATACATGATATATATCAAAACTCGATACATTGAAGTTCTACTTCGAAAAGGAATATTAATGTCCCAATTTCCACTGTTTCTGAGCATCTATCCCCAATGTAAACAAACTGTGACGTCATTATGCGATAGGGCAATTGGAATTGAATTGAGAGAGCGAGCGCTTGAAAGAATTTTAATATGTTCACCAAAGTTCATTAAAAACCTTTTACTTTATTAACTACTTTTGCATTTCCACAAATTTCCCTAATTATAAAACATTTTTCTAGTATAATGATGATACAATGACTATTTCGTAATAAAAAATTAAATATCCCATATATTTACAAGATCAAAATGTTTAAAAATATTCCCGTTTGAAACTCTTCTCTACTTTACGGTGGTTCTACGCGAAAGTAGTGAGTGAGTGCAAATTAATTTTTGTTGTTGTTGCTGTTTTCATTGTTTTTGTTTTGTTTTTGTTTTGTTTTTGTTTTTTTTGTTGCCTCGTAGTTTGAATTGAAGCATCAGTTGTAGTTTCAATTTGAATCAAATTAAGAAGTACGTATATACATTTATTTAGAAAAATACTGTGATGGCATGACAAATGGCTCATGAACGTCGCTTGTATGACCTATCAATGGAACTTACAAGACGCCATCAAGGGTCTTCCTAAATTAACTGTACTACAGTAAATACACTATTTTTTCCTAGGTTTTCTCGCTTTCTTGTCGAGTCGCGGTTCAAATTCAACCGAAGAGTGTTTTCCCGTAAAAAAGATTTTAGTTTAAACACTGCACGAGAGTAGTGAATTTTTGGCGCGAAAACGTACGCGCAGCGCGCGTATTTTCCCGCCCTTTTTTATGGAGAACTTTTTGTCTTATCTTGACTTCTAATTTCCATTAGATCAGATGTCTAAATCAAAGTAAACTAGAAATGACTCCTAAAGTCACCAAATTTCGTCCAAACTCGTAGTTTGAGGCGATCGAGGTAAACATTTCCAATTGAACCATTCATTGCAGTTTGATTTTACTCGTTGTGTAGAGAAGATCCTTGGTACCAAAATACAACTGGTAATCACTTTCTGGTCATCCAAAAATACTTTTAAAATATTTTTTTGGACCCGCAGGTCGATTCAGTCTTGCACATGCCAAACTTCCACTTTGAAAATCTTTTTGAAATAATTCCGTATATATGCGGTATGCCCACACGAATGCAGTATCGAATGTCTCATGGTGTTCATATTCTTGACGATCCTTTGGTATACTGACACACAACACTGTACATTTCCCCTCCAAGTCTGTTGGCCAACCATCGGTTCTTTATGACAGCCAGTTTAAGGGAATCACACGTGAATTTTGCATTAAAGTTTGTATGTATACATCTAGAAGAAATGAAAGTAAACTTAGAAAGAAATAGATACTAGCCCTTGTGCAAAAGACCCGGATTGTGGATGTTATTTTCCGGCAGAGGTATGTACCGACTCATCTCGAATAATCGGAGCTTGGAAGGATCTTACCTCGTCTCCTAACGAAAACTTGAGCTCCTGGACCCAGGGTTAACATCAGTGTTTTTTTAGACTTAATCCAGGGTTAACGCTAACCCACATTCGTACAACTGGGCACTGGGCTTCCCTTGCCTTGCCTTCTCTCCTCTTCCATTCCTTTTATTTCACTTTCCTTTCCTTTACATTCTTTCCTTTCCTTTCCCTTTCCTTAACTCCTCCATTCCCTTCCCTTCCATCCCTTTGCTTATCTTCAATCCTTCGTGGTACAAGGAGACGAGCGTCATTTAATAAAACAAATGAGTAAAGAAGGGTATTTATGTAACTTTGCAAATGCCACATAACGTTATTTTATTATGAAGAAATGAAACATAGCACAATTTTTTACATGCCTACTGAGTCCGTCTCTCAGGTTTCTTGCGAAACTAACCTAAGAACTAAGATGCTCATCAAAAATATTTAAGATGGATTAAGTTGAGGTAGCTCGCATTTAGCATTTAAGCCTTTTTACAAGCAACTCGCCACTATTTTTCACTTTGTTTATGTATATTGATTTTTGTATAAATTTCTTGTAAATATATAAATTCATGTATATATGTGACAAAATAAACTTCAACTTGAACTCTAAGCTCCATCCATCCCCTACATTATTGTAAAGGGCATGCGTACATATCCACATGGAGCATGCGCAATACAAATTTATATTTATTATCATTATATTATTATGAACCTCAAATAGACCCATCCACGTACCTGCCCATGCCTTCTAATACGATGAGATCCACGTCTTTGCTTTGCATGGCCAAGTCTTCATCAATACGCCTGTAGCAAAAAGAATCGGCATACTTCCTTCGTTTCAATCTACAAAAGGGTCTGGATCGATATTGTGAGGGGAAAATGGCGTTGGGGAGGGGTAGGGAGGGTTTTGCTGCACCTAAATGATTTGATTTCGTTAGTTGGGGACCAACGGCTTTTTCATAGAACAGTGCTCATTGCATGGCTAGTCTTGAGAGAATTACCTAAGATCAAGGCACGGTGAACTAGTTCCTGTTTCCATGGTGATGAGTTGGTCGGTTTCTACCGCTAACCTGGTAAGAGTTTGAAAATACTTGAATCAGGATAATTATCGTAGGATAGCTCAGTGTTGCTCATGACGGGGCCACGACAAAGTATTTATTCTTCATTCTTTGAGTTTTAATTTGTTTTTGAGATTTGCTCCTTTTTTGCGCCAAAATATTGCTAGTTTTGAATTGTGGTCTGACAGTTTTGCTTTGAAGCGAGGCTAAATTCAAATGCGCATGCAACCTTGAGTAAAAGGGCAATTGAAAGGATGAACCAAAATGAAATAATGAAGTAATGGGATAAATAAATGAATGGGATAAATGAATGGGATAAATGAATGGGATAAATGAACGGGACAACTCACTTGATAACGGGACACAACGCTGCTATCTGTTGTAGTACAATAATCAGTTCACTATGCATGACGTCATTCAAGGCTGGGTAAGTGTTCGCTGCAAGAATCACCTGATAAAAGAACCAACGGAACGAGGGTGACTTTGCAGCTTAGGAATTTGTAGTCTCCTTCGCAGCCGTTATTAGGGTCGGGTTCCCTGTGGTCATTCCTGGGGAGGAATGACCACAGGGAAGCCGACCCTAATAATGGCTGCGAAGGAGACTAAGAAGTTTGTGTACTTCTAAAATACACATTATACTGACGTGACATTGTTACAAATCGACCTGACGTGAAATCGTTACACCGGTTTTACGGCCGGTCACGGTTAAATGGTGTGACAATGTCACGCAAGGATTAAATCGAACGAATCACAGTAATACAGTAATAATATACAGTAATACTGTGACTGATTATGATTGACTGATTCGTTCGTTTTTGTCCCTGCGTGACATTGTCACACTACTTAACCGTGACCGTTGATACGCCCATTTGTAAAAAAATTGTATCTTTGAGTTACACTGTCAACCCTGTGACATTAAATTCATCCTTTTGTGTCCCTGCGTGACAATGTCACACCATTTCACTGTATTACGTGACTTCTCTCCATACCTATTATTATTATTTAAGAAAGGTTATTTTACCTTTGTTCCTCGTTTTATTAAGTCTCTAACAAAAGGAAAGACTCCCATAATGATGTCTACACCGCTGTTATCTACAAATATTAACGCTTGCTTGTATACCCTGTCCTAGAAACCATAAACACGTGAGTTAATCAAGTGAATAAAATAAAGGCCCTAAAATGCGATACGACGTTTTCTGCAACTTTGCGCGAAACACAGTTGCACAACCTTGCAAAAGCCAAACTTTTACCTTGACAATCTTTTTGGAACTGTTGCAGAGGTGTGTGCACGGTGCAACTCTGTGTAATGCGCAGTGTTAGAAAAAAAGTTGAATTGTGTGTCCTGGCATTAAGATTTGCATTCTTGCAAACAGAGCAGTTTTCGTACGACTGAGGACACGGGTAAAAAACGCATTGCGCATATTCGGAAATTTTAAATAAAACCATTGGAGATTTAGTCAATCTTGAAAGTTAAGGCTATCCGTGAAAAGTAAGTGCTTATTTTTTGTTAAAACATCGCTTTACTTGTTCTCTTCCCTTGGTCATATAATACACGTGAAATTCACATAATACACGACAGCTGAATCGACGGTACTTTTATTTGTAAACACTTACGCGTCCACGAATTCCCGCCGAATTTTCGAGCATGCGCAATGCGTTTTTCACCTTTGTCAAGACTAAGTAAAAGTTCCTGTCTTACTGCGCTTTGATGTGTCTCAACACTTTTATTTGTTAAGACATGTTCACCGATTAAAACGCTAAGACACGGAGGTACTGCACTTTTTTCACAGTCATATGACTACTGTCTTAGCACAGTGTCCTAAAGATGTTTCATTTCCTCAATTATTTGTATCTTGGGACAACGTGAAGTGTACAATACGTCTTGGAAACCAGGAAGAACTTACTTTGGTATTGAGTATCCATTCGTCGAGATTGTCTATTAACCATGGCCGTCCTAAAAGAAAAAAGAAATACCAACTCAATTTTTCATTTTTATAGATTTTGTGTTTCTATCTGACTGGCTATAAATGTTGCTTTTGGAGCTGATTGGATATCGACGCTGCTTTTAAACTTGATTTTTCATTTTTATAGATTTTGTGTTTCTATCTGACTGGCTATAAATGTTGCTTTTGGAGCTGATTGGATATCGACGCTGCTTTTAAACTTGATTGGCTATCGATGCTGCTTTTAAGCTTGATTGGCTATCGATGCTGCTTTTAAATCTGATTGGCTATCGATTCTGCATGTTCAATGAGAATATGAGTATAACGTATTCAGAGAGTAAATACAATTTGAATTACTTTGAAGTTTGTCCATGGCTGTCTCGAACACAAGCGACCTTTTTTCCAGCAGTCTGTGAAATCCAAAGAAAACAATAAGTCACTATATTTACCGGCAAATAAGAATATGCAAAAGCACGCATATGACACTTCTGCGACAGGGAACAAAATACTGTAGGTTGAGGAGTAAAAACACGTTATTTTACTGGGTCCTTACTCTGCAACTTCTCTTGCTCCCCAGTCAAAAACGTTCCCAGCCAAAATTCCCCGGATGAGAGCCTCTTGTCGCTCATCATCTGACAGTTTGTCCAGTTCTTCTAAGCGTTGAGAAAAATGCTCTATAGCTTCTTGATTTTCTTCCATTTTTACCTAAAACAGTTACTATGATTAAAACTGATATTCAAGTTAACTCGATCAATATAAATAATGGCGGGATTTCACTCTACAGCGTGCGATACGAGACAACTGAGTCCAGCTGCATAAAACGTAACGTCGTACGTAACTACTAACGTTAAACGTTACTAACAGTGGTTTAACTAGGCTGAACGTCCGACGTTTACGTTTACGTCCAATGTTCATTTTTAGCTTCCTCCGCAAACAACCCTTCATGGGATTCCTTTGTCAACCTCAGTCCCCTCTCGGTTACAGAAGACAGGAAGCCCAAGAGCAGGCGCCTGCGGACGAGGCTTTACGCAACTGGCGCTTGTATTCTGAAGCGAGATCAAGAAATTCGTACGTACCTCGGCGTACGGGTCTGGAAACTGAAACTCTTCTAGACACTGTTCTCTTGTGTCAAGTAAACTTCGTACTGTCAACGAACCATACGAACTGCAAGAGAACAAAAAAAAAAGTACTTCAAACAAACACAACTACATAACTACAACACATTAAAATATCATAAGTACTTCCCACAAACACAAAATAACTACAACATATAAAAATATCGTAAGACACGGTACTTCTAACAAACACGATAACATGATTTATTATATGGTTAGATAATTTCCTGAATTCTGACTGGCTAACGCATGGTCTGTAGTTTGCCATATCAGGACCGCTGTCCCGGATGAAAAGAAAAGTTTGCGTTTGGCAATATGTTTTAGCGGGACTTCTCAAAGCCATATAATAAATAAGTTATTAACCTCGTTTGCTCGGTCTGTATGGGAAAATATCAGACCTCGGTCTTTTTATACAGTAATGTCAAGACCTCGGTCTGATATTTTCCCATACAGACCTCGCGCTCCGTTAATAACCCTTTAGTCTACCGTTTTCAATAAGTCGCCTCATACAAGGGAATCCGGAATCCATAAAAAAATTAATTTTTGGAATCCGGAATCTAACACTTGGAATTCGGAATCCAGCCCTTGGAATCCAAAATCTGGCCATTTGAATCCATAAGACAGCTCTAGGAATCCGCCGTAATCTTGCATCATTCCGGATTCCCTTACATAAGCAGGAGGCACATAAACCTATTTCATAGAATGTAAGTAAAGCCGCATCTACACGAGTCTGTTTTCATTGGAATGTTTTTCCTTTAACAAGGAAAAATTGCAATTTTTTGTCAAAACAAGCAAGTTTTCCTTGACAAGGAGAACATTGCAAGTTGTCAAGGAAACTGACTTGTCAAGGAAACTTCTTCGTGTAGGTGCGGCTTTAAAAAGCATTACATCAAGAAACTCTACGTATGCTTGTAGTGGTTATGCTTCGAAAACAGATTCAACATTACTTACAAAGGTTTCTTGTGAAAGTTGTCTAAAAACTTCAGATATTTGGTGCGAAACTTCTCAGCTCTCTCTTTGGCATCCGGAGAACATGGTTGGCTTGCAACTGCTCTCTCAACGACCTATACAAAATAAATCAACTTCGTCAAAACTTACGATTAAGACAGTTTTGCGAGTTCAGTTTGCGAGTTTTTTGAAAACGGTTGTGAAAACGGTGCTTAGTATCATCTCAGTTGCTTATAAAGATAAAAAGTTACCGTGGTTTTGAGTTCAAGAGATTTTACAGAGGAATATGTACAGTGAGCAGGCATAATGCCAATGTTGCCACTATACATTTCTTTGTAACATTTCCAATCTTCAAACGTACATGGCTTTTCTATTTATAAGCAATCGCGAGGAAACTTTGCAGTTTTGCATTCGTCGACATGAAAAATTTGATAATGAACTCCTTTTTCTTGGCAATAAAATCAATATTTTAGAATGTCTTGCCAGCGTGCTGGAGTTAATTTAATATGAAAATTCATTCCAGCAACAAAAATTTGACTCCATTTTTAACTTTCAAGAATCTTTACCTTATCCAAAGCCGTACTAAAGCAATTTAACCAATATGTTCTAGCAGCAGCATCAGCCGTCAAGTCCTCTGTATCAGGAAAATACTCTGCTGGTGACGCAAGAAGTGGAAAACCCACAAGCTGTCGAGATATCTGGTCGAGCTCAAGAACGTCGCACTGCAAAGTTCACAAAGTATAACATCAGCTCACAAGTGTTTACAAATAACAGTGTGTATTATTTGACCAGGGAAAGAGAACACTAAAGGGGTGTTTTAGAAAAAAATAAACACTAACTTCCACTGGTTTTATTTAAAACTTTCTAGTATGCGCAATGCGTTTTTAACCCGTGTCACACTAGCGAAAAACGTCTGTGCATGCTCGTAGTCACGTCTTCGTGCTTTGGTAAACTTATGCAAATTTCGTTTTTTTACGCTTGCCTTCGACAGTGGTTTTCACAAACAGTCAAAACCTAAGGTCAATTCTTGAAACTTAGGGCCAGTATTAACATATCTTCATTAATACAATATCTTTGTCTCACAAAAGGATACAAAAGAAATTTTATGTATACACCGAGAACACGAGCATTTCATTTCAAGCTAAAACCCATACAGTTCTTTAGTAAACATCGTAATATTTACGCATGCGCACACTAGTGTCCCCAGACACACGAAGCAACTTTTTCTCCAACATCGCGTGTAACACACTTTTGCACCGTGTGTCCACCCCTGCAATGTTACATTGCTTGCAACAGTTGCAGCTTTGGGATTGAGATCTACTTTAGTCCTGCAATATTTTCTGCAACATTGCAGAGGTGACACACGGTGCAAGTTGCGCGCGATGTTGAAGAACATGTTCCAGAAAATCTTACGTTGTGTGGCTTTTAACACTGAGCGTAATAAGCTGCACTGATGTTGTAGAAAATGTCGCATCGTGATCGTGTGGTCTTAAGTGTTGATGTATCAATATTGAATTTACAGGTATTGAGTGCGTAAGCTGCAGTTTAAAGCTTAAGGTTTTTATCCATTTATTCCTTTATTTTCAACTTTATTCATATTTTTGAGTATACTCTGAAATGCCGCCGACAGTTGGTGAAAAATTTTGTCAAGAATTACTCATAGTAAGACAACTGTGTAAAAATCTACGGAACGTTTAGATTTTTGTGCGAGTAATTTTTTCAATATAGATACAACCAGCCACTGGTTGAGACTTGGTAACAATAACCCATTAAAACACTTTCCTTTTTCACTCGGCGGGTGACGTATGCGATTTGAGCGTTTACTCAGCGGACTTTTGCCCCTTCTCGGCTGAGCATGCGCTTTAGAGACCTGTCTGTATGTTGTGACGTCCAGAAACAATCTCGTCCCCAAGCCGATTTTTCTTACTGCGCATTCTCGCCGCATGCGCAGTAAGAAAAATCGGCTCTGGGCTGCTCTGGGCTGCTCTGGGGACGAGATTCGTCCAGAAAAAAACAACAACTGTATAGTATGACTCAGCCGGCTACGCCCGCCCTATAAAAACTTTTTTTGTCATTGTTTAATATATTTATTTCAGTGATAGTTCTATTGTTTTGTCATGTGTACAGTTATGTTGCTTACTGCTGTTATTGTCGTTATTGCTTTAGACTTTTGATTTATTTTTGCTGCAGTTAATGTTGACTTCTTTGTTTTTAGAGATGCAGTCGTCTTTGCTGTTGTTGTTGTTGTTGTAGTCGTTTTTGTAAAATAAACTTGACGCACCTCTGGGAACAGAGTGTCCATGTTTTTTGACGTCTTGACCGGTGAAGTATTTCCTCTTGGTTTGGTAGGAAATGGATTTACCGAAGGCAAGCCTGAACTGCCAGCGTAATTCTCGCCCCAACAGGATAATCGAAATTGCGATAAATCTGAGAGTTCAAAAATAACAATATTGTTAGACAAATATGGTACAATCAGAAAAAAAACATCGAATAAATAAAATAGCAAGAACAAATATTATTGTTAAATTTCACTTGAAAACACCACTGTTATTCGAGCGGGAAAATCGTAAATTCTGTGTTTTATTAAAAGGAATAGAGACTTACCGGCAGTCAAACTAAGAAAACCGTGAACACCGAAATATGCATAGCGGAGGTAAACAATCTCATGAAAGCCGATCAGTCTTGCTACAAAATCCCTTACTGTTTAATTTCTTTCTTAAATTTTGTATTATTTTACCAGAAATTGGATTCACAAAAACACTCTTAGAATCCCTGACATATTTTAGGTGTTCACGGTTTTCTTAGTTTGACTGTAAGCGATTTTTTTCTGGAAACTTTTTGAATGGTAAAGGCACCCAAGAAGACAAAGAAGATATAGCCAGAACTTGCCTGGATTCTAATATATTTTCCTATTTTGCGATTTACCTATTTTATTGCCATCTTCTTCAGCTCCTTTGAGAAATGCTCCAATTGCCCCAAGGTAGCCCTCGTGGCGTAAAAATAGTGGCAGCTGTTGTCCCTGTAAAATAATCATGAACAAAACGTTAAAATGATTATTAAAATATGATGTCGTGTCTAGGTGCTACAGTGTGCCTCAACATGCTTTGACACTCTTTTCTGCCATTGGTAATCGTTATTGCTCCTTCGGAGATGGAAGCCGAGATCCTTCAAGGTCTCTGATCACACAGTCTCTCCAACTCATTGTTTGTCGGTCAGGTCGTCGTGTTCCCACTGGGTTCCAAAGGAGGAGTCTGTGGGGAATTCGGGTTGGGATCATCCTTACCGAACCATGACCGAACCATGACCGAACCATGACCGAACCATGTTAGCCGTTTGCTACATAGTGTATTTATCACAAGTACTTGGTTAGCATGGTAATATAATTCTTTATTTGAGATGTGGTCCATCCAATTGATGTTGAGAGTTCCTCTTAGACAGTGGTTATCAACGAACGAAAGGTGTTTTCCCCTGACAGTTCTGTTCCAGGATTCTGCACCGTATAACAGAGTGATGGTGACAACTGCTTGAAAAATTGTCTTTGTAGTTTGACAATGAAAACAGTAATGGTGACTGAGATGATGATGATGATGATAATGAATGACACTATCTTTTACACTCCAACTCCTGTCTGTAACTGATATTTTTAAAACATCCCTGACCCTTGACAAAGAATGTATTCCGTGAACAAGACTTACCTTAGACCAATAATTAATTCCAAAAGTTATCGTATGCATTGTAGCAGGTATACCACGTATAAAATAACCACTAAAGAATATCTTCTTGATTCCAGATAAGCGAGCGTAGAGTGATGCAATCTTTGAAAAATGCATTGATCAAAATGTTATAAATTTAAGTTAAATAGATGTTTGAAGATAATGATATCATGCTTCATTCATTCATTCATTCATTCATTCATCCATCCATTCATTTTTTTCTAAATCAAATCTTCAGACAGCCTACCTGTGCAATATCATTACTAATCATCTGAAGCAAACACTTTGCAATATCTGAATCAGCAAATCTGTGCCCTGCAAGAAGAAAGGAAAAACAGGTGAATAGTTTTCAAATAAACTGTATTTTTTCCCACACTCTCGCTCTGTCCACCAGAATTCTGTTTTGTTGGCATTTAAAGATATACCAGCTACATGGATTAGAGGTTAAGCCACCCCTTTTACATACTTACCACTTTCCTGTCTGTCGTTAAAGGACCTGACTGCTTTTCCAAAACTAGAAGCTGTCAAATCTGCAGGGAGACCAATCTCTGCATAGGCACCACCATAAATGTCTTTAACCTGAAGACGTTTTTTTAACAAATTCTAAAATAATTCAATATCTGATGGATCAGATAGACATATTGAGATAGTTGAGAAGTTGATTAGTTTTCCAGTGTTCTTACCAACATGTCAACATTCTTGTGTTGTCCTTTAGTAGCAAGTTCCAAAAGTTCATCAAATCCCTGACAATCAAAAAGATGTCATAACTATTTCTTCAACTAAATGATTGTCTTGTGAAAAAGGCTAATGAGAAGAAAATACCATTGATCCTGATTCAAACTTACTTTTGCACTGGTAAGAAGAGACCCAAGACCCCAAAATGTCCCACCACCCATACTGGTTCCACCAACTCTTTGAAATTTGTCCTTTGAATCCACCTATTAAAAATAAGCAACAAGTTGACGATCACAACTGAACAGTTACAGATAAGTCATCCACAAAATAATTATTAATGATATCTTTCATTCTATTAAACACTATATTATTAGTATAGGAAATCGCACGATCTTGAGTACAATTCGGAATTAATAGGTACGAGTAATGTTTTGAAAGTTCTCAAAATAGGACGAGCTTTTAGGCGAGTCCTATTTGAGAGTTTTCAAAACATTACGAGTAACTATTAATTCTGAATTGTACGAGAAGATCGTGCGATTTTTTATTTATAATACACTATCGTTGCCATAGCGACTTAATAGGTACTCTACAGAGTACAATTAACGATATAATTGTACTCCTCTCGTCCAATCAGAATCGAGTAATTTTGTATAGTGTATTATAATATAGTAAATTGACAAGCTGGCACACCTGAAGGATACTGACTCCTGAACCAATATTGACTAACAAATAAGGATAGATATCTATTGGATCAAGATGATGAAATACATATTGTGGATCTTCATCTCGACGGAACTCGTAAACTTCATTAGGCAAACTAGTGAGGACAAAATTACATCCTTTTATCAAGCACTGCATCTCATCTTCTTTCTCAACTCTGAAAATAAAAAAACAGGCAAAAAGTTATCCAGTCGAACCTCCACTAACAGACCCCTCCCATAAGCAGACAGCAACCCTCAGTCCCTTCTCCTAACAAACTCTACAGTTTTAAATTCCAATAAGTGAACAGCTCTCATAATTATATAAGGGAGCATTCATTTTTTAAGGAGGGGGGGGTGGGCCAGAGGAATTGCAGGAATCAAATACAAAAAAATGCAAGCCCCCCTCGGTAAGGAATTGAACTATATCGATGACCCAACCCACTTCCAAATATGAAAATAGGGTCCCTTGACCTGGTTTAACTTTCAGAAAAACATGACCCACCCCCTTTCATAGAGTAAATTTCTTTTGGCCCACCCCTCAATTCCTCCGGCCCACCCCCCCATTTCCCCCCCCCCCCTCCTAAAAAATGAATGCTCCCTAAGCAGTCAGCACCAATTCTGGTCCCAGGGGTGTCCACTTATGGGAAGTTCAACTGTATTTAACTGATTCAAAGGCATCATCAAAAAAGTACATACTTTACTCCTAATTGCGTTGTCAAAAGATCTGTATATTTATGTGCACCACCACCTAATAATATTGAAAGACAATGGCATATTATGAATATATAAATTTGTATGAAATTAAAATGGACACCATTCCCACAAAGTCACCTATCCAACACTCAAAGACAGATTACACATACTTAATTGATAACGCTGGAAATCCGTAGCCAGGAAATCACATTCTGTGAACACGTGTACTGGCCACACAATCGTTCTAGTTACGAACCCGGGTTATGAACTGTGCTTACACCACAGCAACCCCAGCATCAACAACAACAGTATCAACTGCAACAGCACCAACAGTTCTATCATCAACAACAGTACCAACCGCAACAGTACCAACAGTTTCATCAACAACAACAGTACCAACTGCAACAGTTCCAACAGTTTCATCAACAACAACACTACCAACCTCAACAGTTCCAACAACAACAACAACAACAGTACCAACCGCAACAGTACCAACAGTTTCATCAACAACAGTACCAACCGCAAGTTCCAACAACAACAACAACAGTACCAACCGCAACAGTACCAACAGTTTCATCAACAACAACAGTACCAACCGCAACAGTTCCAACAACAACAACAACAACAACAACAGTACCAACTGCAACAGTACCAACAGTGTCTGCCACCTTACCAATCACAGCAGCAGCACTACCAACAGCAACCGAAATCAAAACAACAATATAAACCCAGTCCTTCTTTTGGGTCTTTTGAACTCTGCCTGTTGCAACAGTGTGACAGTAGAGTCTCAAAGTGCTATGGTTGCGGGAACTCTCTGAAAGTGTGTGGACAAATCCCACAACCGCCCAACCACCTGGTTATCGTCTCTAACATGAGAAGAGACTATTTCGATGGAGATGGTGAAAAGCGAAAAAGTAAACCGGGAAACGTCTACTTCCATTTCCAAGTAAATTGTATTCAGGAGAAGAACCAACTGCTTGTTCCTGGTT
The DNA here is from genome assembly GCA_029948255.1 of Telmatactis stephensoni. Taxonomy (NCBI): domain Eukaryota; kingdom Metazoa; phylum Cnidaria; class Anthozoa; order Actiniaria; family Isophelliidae; genus Telmatactis; species Telmatactis stephensoni. The sequence goes on from JALIZF010001907.1 coordinate 322,574, forward strand.
TAGTGTATGTTTCCCCATTTGTGAGTGGGCAACTCAATGAGCTACACAAGAAATCCATAAGAAGCGTTTTGGGCATAAACGTTGCTTGAAAATAAAAAATGTGACCTTTTCATTAGGAATATAGAACATTGAATGCCAGCGTGTAGATTTTATACTCGAGTCTTACGAAAAATACAGATAAAAAGTAAAATGAGATAAAACTTGTATTTCCAAGCGGACATTTTATGTTCTGTTTATTATATCGTATTTTACACTTTAAATTGGTTTATATAATAAAGATAGAAAATTTTTCAGTAACATTCTCTATTTTATTTCTGTCTAGCTGTCTGTTAACTTAACTCATAAATCTATTTATTTATTCAGTTATTTATTTATTTACTTATTTATTTTTTATTCACTATATCATTACAAACAAACAGAAAAAACAATCACAGTATGAAAGGTGAATTGTTGCATGAGAGAATGATAAATTCAGTTTCAGTGGATATATTGCGAATATATGATCAGTCAATAAATGAATGGATGGATGAGTGATCGAATAATTAACCAACAACTATTGATGTAATTGGAACCTTTATTACATAACCAGATAACCAGCGTTATCAATTAAGTACGTGTAATCTGAAACGCGGCTGTAACGTGGAATCAAATAAAATATGCCTTTTAGAATTTTAAACATATCTTCAGGGCAATAACCAGTGAATCGAAAAGTAACAAATTCAAAAATATCAACTCATAACTGGAAATATTGTTTTAGCAGTTTTTAAAATAAGCTTGGAATTTAGATGTGGGAAGCCAATGACAGATAGAGATCATTGATTTGAAGTTGATGATGTACATTCAGAAGACTAAACAACTTTGAATGAAGCAGAAAAAGCTGATTGAACTAGGTTTTATAGTTACAACTATTAAGAAATATTTTCTCTATCAAACTAGATATTTTTTGAGTATTTCTGTTTCGTTATTTCGCTATTTCGCCATTTCGCTATTTCGCATTTTAGGAACACCCCTGTGGTAATACTGGTCAAAATTCCTTAAATTTACTCATAGTTTTGCTTTGGTCACTTCAGTTGTTAGTTCTTTGTTTTGAAATAATTAAATTTATTTTGAGATTCATTAAAAGGGCAAATGCCTGAAAAGTTTGTTAATCTCCATTCTACCTTTACACAATCTGTCAATGAAGGTATACTTTTGACTGTCTAATCCCATTATATCAATAATAGGATTAATTTGACTGAGTCCTGAAAACAAATCAGCATTTCTCAAAAGCAAAATTGTGCACTTTTGGGATCATTTTGAGACATTTTCCAGAGTAATCCTATCAATTCCTGCTGTCCTGGAGCTCTGATAAGATCACTACATGCAAATATACTGGATTTTCTTAAATATGTTAGCTTTTTTCTTAAAATTATTTATATCATTAAACTCCATATTTTTCCTAAGCTTCAAGAAAGTATATATACTTTATAGGGAAAACATAATGTGCTATAGCCATGTTCCTACATAGACATCATTTGGGGTGCCATGATACCTCTCCATTAAAAGGTAGACATCTCTCTGAGGCAGACACCCCTCTAAGGCAGACACCTCTCTAAGGTAGACATTACTCCCAGACAGACACCTCTCTACAGTAAACACATCTCTACTGGCAGCCACCTCCCCAAAGTTAGCAACTGAACTGAAATCCTCTGCAACAGAGCTGCAGATTATCCGAATAGTGTCAACTTTAGATTACAGAACAGAATATATGAATGCTAGCAATCAACATGCACTACAGACAGCTTAAAAATGCCTCAAATTTGTCAAAGAAGACAATAAGCTAATTTAAGGGTGTGGGAGTGGCAGGTGGTTGGGACAGGTTTTGGCATGGAATATTTATTGAGGGTGGCATCATTATAGGATGGATGGATGTTTCTTGGAAGTACTATTAGGGGGATGGATTAGGTATGGAAGGGTGGCTTGTTGTAGCGGTATTTAAGGTGGAGGGTTTGAATTTTTATTTTGAGTAGTATCATTAAGGGGGATAAGATATATGTAATAGGAAGGGAGGGTAGGGTGTTTATTTTAAGTAAGTGTTTTATCAGGGGGAGGGGTAAGTCTACAAGTGGCCTGTTCACTTACCTGTTGCTTTTAATATTCTAACTACATCATCGTCAGGTTTATCTAATATATTTTGCCTTATAAAATCCACACAGGTTTCTACATATTTGGTTTCAAATTTAATAAAATGTAGCCTTCGGCCTGATTCTTCTTCATCTTTTATCTCATAGATTGGGCTCCCTTTGTTCACCTCTGCAGTCTTAAAAATAACAGGGTTTAGATAAAGGCATCTTTAGTGTCAAAAGATAAAGAATAAAAGCTAAAAGAATCAAACTTACAGAATCTTCAGAAGAAAAACTTTGGTGTCTTTTACGAATATGATGAACTTCTGACATATAAGCAACCTTGGCAAGAGATCCCCCTATAAAAATAAATAAATTTCAAATTAATCTAGAAATGACTCAATTTGTTATTGTTATAATATGTTTTGTCTATTGTTTAACAAATCCATTGTTATTATGTAAATAAAGCAACCGATCTCTGGTTATACGTGGCAAACTTTTGAAACTTATAAAAAGACTTTTCTGAATTACTCCAACTCTTCTACTTAGATGGAAATCGATGGAATTCTAATCTTTTAAAAATATGAAGTCAGCTTTTTAAGTTCATAAGAATCTAAATTTGATTTTCGTGCAAAGTCTGAAGGTTTTAATCTCATTTGTTTAACTTACCGATGTCAACAGCAAATCGTTTGGCATTCCTCATGTTACGAAAAACTTGTGGCAGGAAAATACTGGAGGCATATCCCGATGGAGCCCCAGAACCATTAAGATTGCTCATCGTTGTTCAATATTTGAGTTTCACCCTTAAAATAATTAAATAGGATTTGTAATTTTAGAAGTGACTTCATCCGCCATATTGGATTTTGGACATTGAGCCTGCAATATATTGGCATGCGGGGTGCTACTGAACAGAAAATCTGCGAGAAACGTGGAAGAAAATGTTCAAACATGTCAAAATGATTAATAGAAGTGAAAATCATTCTAAGAAAAACTTGAAAGCCGTATAGACATACATACATACATACATACATACATATTTTATTTGGTGACGCAGGTTGAAAGTCAGGCAGCCGTAGCTGATGTGGACCTGCCTAATACTAATTTATAAAAATGTTTACAATATTTAAATAAATAAAGCTATATTAATTCGAAAATCTATATATGAATTGATATTTACTATGTCGGATGTAATTTAAATGAAAATAATTGTGACGTTATTAGGTGATATAAAACGAAGAGAGTTTTCCATGATAAAACATTTCAGTTGTTGGGCTGCCTGTGGTTTCCCAGGACCTCGCAACATCTGGATTTTGCTGATTGCACGTGTCGACGATTTGACGTTTGTTCCAACTTTCAAAAAACTTTTCCAAGCTCTCTTTTTGCTCATTTTTGGATCTTAAACTCTAGATAATCTATTCTAAGCTATGTAAGCTTTGTTTTTTTATTCCAGACAACGAAAATTTCGCAATATTTGTTTGTTAAAGTTAGTGTTAGTTGGTCAAGATGGTGGTGATGACATCTCTTCCTCCACCCGACCATGGAGTTCGACACTTAGAAAACAACACACAAGCTTTTGTTGGTGAGAACTGTCTGGGAAATGGTACCCTTTACGTTACTGAAGAGTAAGTGGTAGATCATACATGTACATATGTACTTATTTATGTTTATGTACATGTTTTGTGTGTATATGCACATTTACATATTACTGTATAGGCTTTATGCATGTTTAGATTTTTGTCTAGCTTGCATTAAGCTTACATTTTGTTTGGTAAGCCAGTAATGCACTAGTCAATTGAACCCCCCGACCCCCGGGAAATAGCGGGGAATTTAACATTTGACTGGTGTTAAAATGAGATATTTCCCCGGTAATCAGGGGCATATTCACTGTCAAATGTTCTTTATGCACGTGTTTTGGTTGTAAATTGTATTGCCTTATATAAAAAAATTCCCGGTTCCCCAGTGCAATCATGCGGTTAAAAGCATGTTAAAAAGTCGTCACGTCCCCGTTCAGTACCCTGCTATCCCCGGGGGCTGGGGGTCGGGGGTTTCAATTGACTAGTGCATAAAGCGAGACCTTTCTAAGGCTTTATATGAAGACAATGTGTCCCTGGTAGCAAGGATAACTCTTGTTTTCATCTCCCTAGGGACACTTAAGACAAAGAGTTATCCCAGCTACCTGGGACAACTAGCCTTCATATAAACAGGGCCTAAGCTTAATATTGGGTGTGAGAATTTGGTGAAAGTGAAAAGGGAATGGTGTAACTGGTCGTTATCCTTAATTTATCTATTCATTTTTTCAGACGTCTCTCATGGAGTAATGGTCAAGATAGAGGATTCTCTTTGGAGTATCCAGCCATTTCTGTTCACTGCTGTTTGTAGAGACACCTCTAAGTTTCCACATGAATGCATTTACTGTATGCTTGATTCTCCACTGGAGGGTAAGTATGGGCCCTTTGCAGCACAGTGGGAATGAGCAGCATTTTGGAGGGCAAAAACAATGGTTTCCAGCTAACAGGACATTGAAATTCTTTGTTTTGCCCTCCAATTTGAGCTGCATTCCAACATGCTGCAAAGGGCCTATTGATGCAGATTCAGGGAACATGGCTATAGAACATGGTGATATTTAGAATATGAAGATCTTAGAATAAGGAGAGAAGGTATATGATATATTTTCATATTTTTACCTTAGATTGTACTGAAGATGATGAAGAAGATAAAGTTGGTGAAGTAAGATTTGTACCAGAAAACAAAGATAGTTGTAAGTAACACTCAGCACTTTGCATTATAATAAATAATAAATTAATGATTACAATATGATTGGCTGATATATATCAGATACAGGTACCAGAAATTGACAGCTGAGAATCTGCATGTCCAATGCAAAAAGACAATCATGAATACATGTACACTGTATATGTATTTTTTTTAACTGTAAATGTTCCAAGTTTATTCAGTGATGAAGAGTTGCCCATTAAAACAGCGTATTAAGTGACTTTTTAGATGATTCCTTCAAGTTTTCTCAAATGGTCCGAAATGGTATTACTGTACATTCCTATGGTAAAATATCTCTGGACATCAACCAAAAGTCTCTTAGTTAAAGTTTATGAAAATTAGGATAATTCTGCATACCTACATGTACTGTACAGATTGAGATTAGAGTGATGATGTCTGTTGTGTACCAAATAGGAGTGTACTGTAATCTGGATATTCATAACAGTTCTTTATTTGTTTGCATTTTGTTTGGATTTGTAGTACAACAAATATTTAATGTGTTATCCTGACTGTCAAGCATTGCATCCTGATCCACAAGAAGAAGCAGAAGAAGAAATGGCAGGTATGTGTACACTAGATAGAACAGATTTCATATGAGTGTGAAATGGACCATGCAGTGCAGTGACTGTGTCAGTGCTGTAATATCTATAAAAATATTCAAAATTCCTGCCGTAACCTTGCTATGACTGTGCACTGCTGTTTTCACAGTCATGCAAAATCTACTTTAGACTGTAAATACCTCACCTGGAGCAGATTTCATTTAACAAATCAATCAATCAATCAATCAATCAATCAATCAATCAATCAATCAATCAATCAATCAATCAATCAATCAATCAATCAATCAATCAATCAATCAAATCAATCAATCAATCAATCAATCAAATCAAATCCATTCATCCATCCATCCATCCATTCGTCCATCCGATCCATCCATCAATCCAATCAATCCATCAATATTGATCAATCAATCAATCAATCACTATACTTACACTATTTTTACATACATAATTTATACATAGCTAAAAATGATACATTACATTTAACATCTGTTTGGTGTTAGGGTGCCTGAAAATAGCTTGGAATATTTCACATTATCATTGTTTGTTGTAGGGTTTGGTGGGGAGTATTTTACTAATGAAGAAGAAGCTGAGCTAACTGAACAAGGACAGGTACATTATAAGTTGCCTCACATATTGTGAAGGGCAAAATATGAGTGCTTCAATCAATCAGAAGTTATATTTATTTTATAGTAAGTGGGAGGGTAACGTTTACAAGGGTTTGCGGTGATGTGTCTTGCGTTATTTTTGATGCGGTTTTGTGGTTGTTATTTTAACCTGTGGTTTTGTGGCTTTTGACTTCAGATTTTTTTATGCGGTTTGCAGTTTTGGGGATTTTTATTGCTTTTTTCCCTCAATTTTGTTTGTAGTTTTGCGGTATCCATACCCTCCCCCCTCCTTACAACCCCCTCTAAGTGGGATATCGTGGCACAGTTGGTTTGTATGTGGACTTGTAAACAAAAATATTAATGTTCACTATTTGACATCTCTCATTTAATTCCCAATACAATCTTGATGTTTTCCTTCTTATCCAAACAAATGACAAAATACACTGTAGTAGTATTGGTAAAAACCCTTTGGGGGGGGGGGGGAGGGGAGTTAAAAGGTGCAATGTCCTCTGACTACTCCCACCCCACCCCTGGAAAGGCATGAATATTCATCAAACATCTTCTTTCTTCAACAGTTAACGCTACAAAGATTAGAGGGAGTATTTCAGCAACAAAGTGAGCAAGAAACCATGGTGATATCATCAACTACAAATGGAGAAGAACAAAATGGACAACATCATCACTCAGGTACTACAACTCAACCTGTTTCATGTCAAATAATAGGAAATTAAGAAGTCTTAGGGGGTGCTTACATGACACTAGGATCATGCTATAATGTAGCACTAGGATCATCCTAGCAGGCGAATCATCCTACCTGCTATACATTTACTGCATTCTGTTTAGCAGGATGATCCTAGAACCTGAAGAGAAGACACAAATTTCCATGTAAATAGAATGCAGTAAATGTATAGCAAGATGATTCACCTGCTAGGATGATCCTAGTGCCATGTAAATACCCCCTCGTAGACTACTTATTATCTACAATGATGACATATTTATCAATTAGACAACAGAAAGCCGCACACCCATGGCGTTATAGACGCACGAGAGAAAATATAAAGAACGATTAACAAACGTAAGAGTGGCACGAGGCGTGTAGTTTGTTTGTTAAGAGTTCTTTATATTTTCTCAATTGCGTCTATAACGCAATGGGCAAGCGGCTTTCTGTTGTCTAATTGATTTATAACAGAGCCTAGAATATTAGAAACAGAGCCGTGCAGCCCATGAGGAAATAGTTCATAGACTTTTCAACCAATCAGAGCGCGCGTTATATGTGTCGGCATCTTAAAAACGAACGATTTGAAAAAGATGATGACGAAGATAGTGCGCGCGCCGTGCAGCCCATGGGCAAATAGTTGATAGCTTTCTGGCCAATCAGAGCGCGCGTAAGATTGTAGCTATGTTATAAATTAGTTTTAACTCCCATTTGGATACTCTTGCTTTTAAAACCTATCATTTGTGGATGTTAAGTTATCCTCCTATCCAGACATGTTTAGTCTGGTCACGCAATGTTCCATCAACACACATGGCCGTCTTCGTCAATGGAGCATTACATGATGAGACTAAACACAGAGACAAAGCTTTGACCAAAAACATTATATTACTCTTACTGTCTGTTTAGGTTGTTCAAGTTCATCATCTCTCCCAACATGTGGCATTTCATCAACTTGTTAATCATCTCTAATAGTAATATCAATTTCATCTTATTCCAGATGATGTGGAGATGGGTGAAGGAGACCAGTTTGAAGATGCATAATCTTAGACAAATGCTGCTATAGTAACAGCTATTATGATGTCATCATGTTGCCATGGTTACATGTGTTTCTATGGTTACAGCTTTCCATGTGACTTTGGTTGTAAATATGGTCAGCACTGTCAGTTATGGTAACCTTACATTATGCATTATTAAACATACTTCACATGTATTTATTACAAAGTCTAGTAGGATACTTTAATGGTGAATTTTACATCAAGGCATGTAGAACTCGTGCATAAAATGGTGAAACATGCAAGAAAACTAGTAAATAAGTAGACGGAAATAATAGTGTTCTAGTGTTTATGATGCTGGACATTTTTGCTGAGAGCTCACAAGTTTGAGGTTTGGCCCTTGATTCTGTATTTAGTGAGACAGACAGAACTCAATTATCGGACACAAATTTGGACACTCTGGCCATGTAATCAGAAGTGGAGTGGTCCTCCAAGGAATGGTGGCTTATCCATTGTGCATGACAGAAAAGAGCCCTGGGAGCCACCACACTAGCTTTACCATTGTTTCCAGTTGTTTGGAAAGTTCTTGTGGTTCTGACCCTCGTTCATGAGGGCAGACAACTAGAGCTTAGCCTGTGTAGTGACCCTGGGGGGAGGGGAAGGGTAGAGGGAAGGGGGAATCTCCTCTTCCCCCCCCTCTCCACGGCCACTGCGCAGGCCAACTAGAGCTAGACACCAGAGACAGTTCTTTGTAGTTCTTTAATTTCTATTTTTTTACCATACAGGCATATACATTGTTATTCATCCCCCTCTGCAAATGAATCAGGCCTGACCTTCATCTCTGTAAACTTCAACGACAGATTGTGTCGAAAAGCTGCCCATCCCACTCCCCCATAGTCTTTGATTTTCCCATAATACATTCCATTCAAATTGGAGGCATGGCAATTGTTGTACCACCATGCACCAGTTAAATCATTCGAACATTCGCCCCTAGTCCACTTATCATTGTCTCGGTCTTTAGTGCTAAAAGGCATGTTGCTATGGTAACTCAACGAATCCCCTGCAGTTCCCGTGTAGTGTAGAACTGATAACCGATACTTCTGACTCTCATCTTCAACGCGAAAACGCATGTATTTTGCGTAAACTTTTGCGTTGTCCCAGTCTTCGAGATCAATACGCAGGGAACTCTCAGTGGTTCGCTACGAGACGATGAATTTTGTCCAGGCCGAGCCAAAAGCTGCCTTCCAAGACTCCAAAACCGTTTTTATAGTCTTTCCAATCACGAAAGAAGTTAACAATGTTGTCTTTTCGACGCTGGAGAACTGTCCATCCACCAGAGTCCGTGTCCATGTCGCAGTACACTTGGAATTGTGGCTTGTTGTCTGGGGCGATAGTGTAGATGCCGCTTTTTCTGATTCCTGCCATGTAGAGGTCGGCACAGTCTCGGTCTGATGAGAGAATCAACTGCATGAGAAATTATATTCTTCATGTAATAAAAGTATAGGGATTTTGCGATCTATATTAAATTCTGGAAGCCCATTGGCTCATCAGCGTGCGTTATTAAATGGCAATTTACCCGCGATTTACAAGGAACGCTATGCTGGCCAGTAGGATTGCAAAAAATAGCTGACACTTTACAAGACCGCGATGTATATATGTGATATATGCGAACCAGCCAAAATAATCAGACTATAATGTTTCAGGGCCGTATCCAAGGGGGGTGCACGTGCACCCCCTGTAGAAGCCAAAGGTCCGCTTATCTATAATCACGTTAGCTCTCACTGAGCAGCTGTCCCCCCCAGACTGAGAAGGCGAATAGATAAAGCAAGCTTGGACATAGTTCCATTTCATGCATGTGCACCTACCAAGCAAAACCCCTGGTTACGGCAATGTGTTTCGACTATCTCTAACACCATTGGGGGTGAACGTTTGCGAGAAAGTGAGGGTTCTATATAATCAACTGTATATGACTACTGGGGAAAAATCAAAGGAAAATGGACTTGCGTTCGAAAGAGTTCTGAATAGCGGGCCCGGAGTCCATCCCCGGGATAGTGGGTTTTGCTACATTTGTAAGGGTGTTTTCTTTAATGGAACCAACTGGCCAGTTCTTAAATGGTACATGTCAATTTCTAGCTCTGCGGGCTGGAATCAGTCCTAAGAAAGTCAGGCCGTTCTGGCCGGTTGGTTCCACTAAATGGAAAACACCCTTAGACTTACGAGGAGGTGGCCAGACGCATTGTTTGCTACAGGAGTCTGAACAGCATTTTCTTCCTTCGTTACAATCCTTGTCCAGTTGACACTCATCGCGAGTGTTGTTGGGACACGAGTTTATTGGTATTGGTACAGGGCACATTCCTGGCTTGATACCTCCTGGAGAAAGAAAGGGAAGTTGGAAAGTATGGGACGTTAGTGGTTAGCAGTGAAATCGCGCTTGTAAAATTATACTTGGCTCCACGTAATTCACAGGGAAATTTAGAGATATCGTGGAGGAAGGTTTTATTTTTAAAATATAAAAGTTCTGTCATGGAAAAGGTTTGAATGAATGAACGAATGGATGAATGCAATAGTGAATGAATGCAAATCTATAACCTTTAGAAAATTGCTACTTACATTACTGGCATTTTAAGCCTTGGGACTTCAGGCTGAGTCAATGGATGAATTGATGAATGAATGAATGAAAGAATGAATGAATTGATGGAAAGATTTAGGAGCAATGTAGCTCATTTGGTTAGTGCGCGGCGTTTCTGAAGCGAGAGTACCGAGTTCGACTCACATTTGTTTGGACTTCTTTCTATTCCTTGTAGCTTTAAATACCGGTGTAAAACGGAGCACTGAAGGAAAAGGGGGGAGTAAAGAGCGCACCGTCGGCTTCTTGCATGGGAGATCAGCTTAATTCTAGCTGAAGGAACTACTGACGCTAAATATAGTGCTTTAGAGTGCTTTGCTTTTGCCTTTAATGAATAAATGGATGGGTGAATGAATGAATGGAAGAATGAACATACAATAAGGGAAGACCGTTGTTGAACTCACTTGTAACCACATTAACCACGAGAACTGCCTCATTCCTAAATATCCCTCCATCGCTGCTCAACTCACACAAGTACTCTCCACTGTCATCTGAAGTGACTTGAGTTATAGTCAACGTGCCGTTATTATTGACTGTCATGCGTCTATCCATCAATAGACCATTCATACGCATCCACGTGACCTTGAGCGTTGGATCATGAGAGCCACTGCAATCAGCACGAACTATATCTCCAGCATGAACACTAATGTTAGAGGGTGGTCTAATTGTGAACTGAGGTAGAGACGCGACAACTACTTGAGTAACCGATTCCGCTTTCCCGATCTCGTTTTCTCCTTCACATATATACATACCAGAATCTGTAGATTTAGCGTCGAATATTTCAAGTTTACCGTGTTGTATGAAAGCTCTTTCACTGGGAATTTTGCCGTGGTATTTTGTCCATTTCACAGAGGGTGGAGGATATCCCTTGGCGATGCACTCGGGGAGTTTGATGATTCCGCCATTTTTGACGAATATTGGTCCTTGAAAAATAGGTTTGATTCTCGGTGCAGCTGAAAGAAATCATCAGTAATAAGTTCCATTAGATAACACGGTTCATTTGAATGAGAAATTCAAATCTTAATATGCGCGCCATTGTTGCAGCCGGTGTATAAATGCCTGGAACATGGCATAAAATTTCATGGATTTCATTACGATACATTTTATCCGTTGCGCTTAAAATTTCAGAAGTTAACACACGATGTAATTTATTCATCGCCGCAACAATTTCAGAGGTTTACACACAATGTAATTTATCCATTACGCGCAACAATTCAGTTCATAGGTTAACACGTGAAATTTATCCATTGCATTGCGCAATAATTTCAAAGGTTGGCACACAATGGAATTTGTCCATTGCGCACAACAATTTCAGAGGTCGACACGCGATGCACTTGATCCATTGCCACAATTAACGATGGTTGTTACACTTTGTGCTAGCCGCCGGGCCTTTTGCAACACTAAGAACCATCCCTTTTACCTTGTACTAGCAATTTCACCGTCGCTTCATCCGATCCGAGATAATTCCTCCCGACGCACTCATATTCCCCACTGTCATCGTACGTAACCTTGTGGATTTTGACTTCCCCTCGTGACGTAAACACGAACCTTTCCCCAACCATTGGAATACCAAATCGACGCCAAGTAACTGTTGGTTTTGGGTCTCCATTAGTGGCGCAGATAAACACCGCTGTATCATTTTCCAGCACAGACATTATTGAAGGTGATGCAATTACTTTTGGTGAACCATTAAGTCTAGTAGGCTCTCTTCCATCAGCTCCAGGGGGTCCTGGATCACCTTTTTCTCCTCTGAGTCCGATAGCACCAATATCCCCTGGTGGTCCTTGAGGTCCTCTGATCCCCCTGCTGCCTTTGGGACCAGAAGGACCTGGAAGCCCTCTGATACAAACCATTCCTTGCGGAGTACTGCAGGTTTTTTGACTTTCTAATCGAATGTTCTGCAGTACTTGATTAAATTCTTGTCTCAACTTCGCAAGCGCGAGTGCATGTTCATCTCGTGTTATGAACTTCAAGTTTTCAACGTCCTGCCGGATTGTGTCACTGTTTCTTCGACCCACGAGTTTTCTTGGTGCAACATTACCGTCGTCGGCCGCTCGACGCACTCGAAAGACAACAGAGGCTGAAATACATGGTAAAATATTAGTTAAAATGTGGCGTTGTTGTTCTAGTGGATAGCTAACCTGTGTAGCGGCCCTCGCGAGGGGACTGGGGATTGAGAAAGACAACGAGGGATCTCTGTCTTTTCCACTTTCCCTTCCCCAGCCCTCCTTTTTAAAGAGGCTCGCTACGCAGGCCAACTAGAGGATAAAAATATACATTAACAAAGAAATCGGGGAAAAAGACGACAACGAATCTTTAGAACAGCCTGTTTTTTTGCCAGAGTCACAAGCGCAAGTAGCATAATGCATGCTCTGTTTTCCATGGACGCAAGCTCAAGAAAAAGGAACATTTTTGATCCTTGTGCTTTAATTAATACGCTGATGGTTGCGTGGTAATGAAAACCAGGCCTTAATGTTAATCTAATTGTCCGGCCATCATTTTCCATACAAATGAAGAACAAAATCAAAACAGAAGTCCCCTTACATGCGGAACAAAAAACCTAACAAAAAAACTAACAAAAACCGTTACTTAATAATGCGCTACTTAATAGTGAAATTTATTTTAGGCAATAAACCAGGGTTGACGTGGTAGGCGCGCCTCGTTTTACGCGCGCGATGTGATGAGAGAAGATACTTGACACAGGAAGCCCGCGCTTTAAGCACTTCATATTGCTGAATATAAACAAAACTCTTGAAAGTTCATTCTAACCTTTTCCGCTCTGGTTTTCCCTTTCAGAGAGACGACTCTCAATTGCTGACATCCTTTTAAACAAATCATTGTGTTTGTGTTCTTGTTTCTTCAAATTGAGCTCAAGTCGGACAAATGCGAAGAACACAAGTCCGGACAAGAAAATCGAGAGATTTCCACACAATAACAATCCCAGGCTGCATTTTTGGATCATCTTAGATGTAACTACAATAGAAAAATGCTTAATCTCACGGTGCTGGATAAAATTCAGACACCGAATGAAAAGATAAACGATCCTGAGTGAAAAATATTTTTTTTGCCAGAAGAGAATGATGTCTTTGTGATTGCGGGGACGTATCGAGTTTCAGACTCTCCCTCCCTCCCTCCCCAAGTCAATCTTTTTGATTTTTTCTAAATACTGAAATAACAACACTAGCTTCTCATAGATTATTTGTTTTTGTAATATCTTATCATTCAAACCAATATTAAATTCGTCCAACGGAATTGAATGGGAAAAACGAACGATTCCCAGCTCCAATATATATTTGTGTGACGTCACTGGGTTTTCACTCAACTGTGACACACGACCGGAACTGACTTATTGTTGATGGCTCTGCGGCTTTCGCTACCAAAGTTTATCAACATCTGATCCTAGACTGGAGAGATCGACAATATCTGACTTGGAATTTACTTATCTTCAAGTTCTTCGATTAAATGATTTTTTATTCAGCATCGAACTTCTGTGAGTGACAATATTTGATGCAGAATCATGTTTTGACATTACAGTGAGCTCGAGTCGACAGTTTGTTGATAACTGACTAGGAAACATTCTGAAAGTCCATCTCCAACTTGGAACAACGATGAATTTTAGCATCACAAGTTTGTTACTGTCTTGTTTTATGATCATTCTGTGTTTATGGACAAGTGGTTTAAACACTGCTGATTCAGGTAAACTTAATAACGGGAATTATAACATACCGTAATCGATATTCAAGTGTCTAGCACGAACATTGTTTTATAATCCCATAAACGGCATTAATACTATACTTAAAACTGCTATACTAAATGCTCGAATGCTTTGACTTACGACAAAGAATTCAAGTGTATCGAAGAATTACGAAAGTTGTATTTTACTATATCGTTAAAATTTCCTTATTCAGACTATTCAGCCGGCATCAAGACAGTTATTACCCTCCCCTCCCTAAAACCCAACAAGTGGTCTCCTTTGACTACTCTTCTTGCGACAGAAGAAACCTGCTAGCAGGGAAAAATCGAAAGAAAGAAAGAAGAAAGAAAGAAAGAAAGAAAGAAAGAAAGAAAGAAAGAAAGAAAAAGAAAAAGAATGGAAAGAAAAGAAAAAAAAGAAAAGAAAGGAAAGGAAAGGAAAGAAGAAAAGAGAAAAGAAAAGAAAAGCATTGATATATAAGATTCCAGGGGGAGGCTGTGTAGTGGGTAACCCTAGCTTTTGGTGAATTATGAGAGGAGAGCTAAAAAGGACCTTCCTTTATGGTCGTGGCTAGATGGGATCCTCGCAAACAAGGTTTGGTTAGGTTTAGGGTTAGTATTTGGGAAGATTTTGTAGAAATAAACACTCAAGTATCTTGGGTCGTTAGTATTAGGGAAGACTTTGTAAAAACAAAGCCCTAAACTAACCCTAAACTAGCCCTAAAACTAACCAAACCTTGTTTGCGAGGATCCCATCTAGACACGACCTTCCTTTATGTGACCCCTTTATGTCGGTAATAACCATCATCTCCGTTTTAAGGGTATTTAAAGCTAATCAAAGCTACACAGAAAGGAAAGAAGTCGAAACAAGTGTGTGAGGTTACTGGGTGTATGAACCCTTACTGAACTCTTTGATTATCAGTTCATACCTGTTTCATGTTTCAGGGGGGTGGAGTGAGTGGAGCAGTTGCTCACGGACTTGTGGCGGTGGAATACAGACACGCCAAAACAAAACCTGTCAAGGGTGTATAGAAACTAGAGTTTGTAGTACATGGGAATGCCGAGGTATGTCATCACAGTGTTATTGTTTATTTAACTGTACTCATTCATGCTAAACTGATGAGCCTATATATATATATCAGTATTTGCCTTTTATGAGCTCGATATTCTCTGTATTTACGTATTATGTATTACGTATTATATATTGTTTAGTTTGTATTTACGTATATACGTATCGTACAGTATTTGCCTTTTATAAGCTCGATATTCTCTGTATTTACTTACGATGGCATGGTTGGCTGAGCAGTGACGGAGAGCTCCGGGCCTTTCACCGCTATGTTCCGGGTTCGAGTCTCAACTCGGGCGTTGAATTATATGTGAACTGAGTTTGTTTGATGTGTTGTTCTCTACCATGTCACGAGGGTTTTTCCTCTCTCAGCAAAAATCAACATGTGAGTTGAGTGATGTTTGTGAGATAGTAGAATCATGTAGATGTAGCGAGTGTGAAAAAAAACCCGGCCCACATCAACTCTAAAGCTGCTTAAACCTAGGTTGTTGAAATAAAAATGCAATTATTAGTATATATATTGCCTGTAGCCTGTGTAGCTGGCCCCGAAGGAAAGGAAGAATCTGGGTAATTTTTGCATACTTGCTTGTTTGACGACGCAAGGTATCCCGAGTAATCAGCACAAGATCAAAGAGAGACTAACTCGCTCGCTATTTAGTACGGACAGACATTTTTGGTACCTAATTCCTTCGGACATCCTCCTCCTCAACCTCAATGTTGAGTAGCATGCAAAAGATGGCATCGCTTCAGTGCAAAAGATAGCAGCGCTTCAGTGCAAAAGATGGCAGCGCTTCAGTTTAATTGGGGGCAGGAGCGCTTATCGAGTGAAGTGTTCGAAGATTATTGTCCAAGACTGCTTGTCCGAACGGTCTGTAGGTCTTGCTCGTGATGCTATAAAATGTCAAAAACAGTGAATGGTGATTGTGATAGATGAGTGTTTTACAGATATGACCATGCAATGTTCACTGGTTGGCGGAGGCGGAATCACACCTTTTTGAGCCGTACACAGGGTATAGCCCATCCTTAATAAATTAGAAATTGCTAATCAAGTCAAATTCGTATAGTTTATGGAAGATTTGTTTTTATTGTAGATACAACACTAATGATTGGAGTTGTTGCTGGTGTTTCACTTGTATTTATTGCTATTCTCCTTGTGGTTCTTTTGTGGATATTTTTCATGAAACCTGGAGTTGAAAAGAACACGGCGCGTAAAAGGTGAATTGTGGACGGAAAACATAACTGTCTTAACTTTGATTTCCTTTCGTTTGCTTCTGTTGGCTTCAATTTTCATCGTTGTTGTTGTTGTTATTCTTCTTCTTCATTTTTCTTCTTCATTCAGTTCTTTTTCATTCATCTTCTGTTTTTTAATTCCTATTTTTGTTCAATATTCTTGTTCTTGTTCTCGTTAATTGATCCTCGTTTTCGTTGTTGTTGTTGTTGTTGTTGTAGCTGTTGTAGCTTTACTTCTTTTTCTTGTTCTTCTTTTTCTTCTTGTTCTGCTTCTGCTTCTGCCTCTGCTTCTGCTTCTGCTTCTGCTTCTGCTTCTGCTTCTGCTTCTGCTTCTGCTTCTGCTTCTGCTTCTGCTTCTGCTTCTGCTTCTGCTTCTGCTTCTGCTTCTGCTTCTGCTTCTGCTTCTGCTTCTGCTTCTGCTTCTGCTTCTGCTTCTGCTTCTGCTTCTGCTTCTTCGTCTTCGTCTTCTGCTGCTGCTGCTGCTGTTGCTTGACTTCTTTCCTCTCCGATCTAGACATCTTCTTCGACTGCTTCTTCGACTCTTTTTCGATTTTACTCTCCTTTTAAAAACAATACAAAACTAATAATCTTTCTGTTTCCATTAGTTCATACATGCTAGATAGTACACCTGGAACAAGAAGACGTACTTGTACCGTGGATAGTAATTTGGACATAAAATTGTCTCAAATTGTATGCCAGGACGGCAAAGCCCTTGGTGCGTCCTCTCTACAGTCTAGTATACGTGGTCGCCAGTTATGAATGGTTAAAGCTCAAAAACGCGACTTAGCGAAAAGCTGCAAACTCTACTAGAAGCCCTATCTTTGAGGGTCCCCAACTAGATCGATAGATGAGACCGCTGGCCAGCCTTGCCTCGCTTCTAATTTCGCATGAATTTTACTCAGACACATAGCAAGCCAGCAGGTTTTTCTAGTGACGACAACTGCGCACGTACGTCAAGAGACCATAATATTAAGAGAGGGAAACTCAGTATTGATGTCTCTGTGATGTTCGTGGGCGACTAAGACTAGTTTTAGTAACTTCGCCATCGCGCGCGCAAGGCTCTCGAAGAATAGAATTTGATTCGATTTTTGACGTGCGTGCGGACGGGACCGTTTGCTTTTGGCAATCATATTTTGTTGTTTGAGATCTTTGCTAGTATTATGGACTCTTGGTACGTGCAGTAATTGTTAAAAAGACCTGAAATCCCCGCTTGAACTGAACATGAACTGAAGTCGGTCCGTCTGAATCCGGGTACAGATTTCTAATCCTCGCTCAATTTTGCTGTGTTTGCTGTGTGAGGAGCGCGTCCCGTTGAAAGTGCATGGAATTAGGAACCTAATGTACCGAATTAAATTCTGCATAAGACGTCGGGGCCCCCATAAGACAATAACGGATACCGTTCACTATCTGATTTCACTGTTACTAAATCTATAACGCGAATCTTGTAAGACACCAATTTGTAATGTATTTGATAAAATATTTAAGGTATAACGCGCGCGCTGATTGGCTGGCTACCCGGTAGCCATGGCCGCATGTTTATATCAGAGGACAGATCGAGACAAGGCTCGCACCAAAACATCGAAAATATTTTATAAAAGCAATATAAAACGATCGCTTATGTCTCTGTACTGTGATATAAAACTCTGGAAGATGAAGAGCACTCGAAAAGCAAGAGAAACACTCGGCTACGCCTCGTGTTCCTAAGCTTGCTTTTCTCTTGCTCTACATCTTCCATCGTGTTTATATTACAGTACAGAGACATGCGCGCACGTTTTATATTCCTTAAATATATATTTATTACTACTTTTTATTTAAATATTGTATTCAACATTGTATATTATTTCCCACAAAAGAAGTGCAGCTCATCTTGGGAGCATATGTTATTTGATAATTTACGATTTTATGTTATAATTGATATATTAGATGGTTTAAAACTTGAACTGGTGAGAAAAGAGAATTATAGAAAAAGCAAGACGAGAGAAGTTAAGGGAATGAAAGGGAACGGAAGAAATTAAAGGAAAGAGAATCTGTTCTGTTCTCTTGTTTCCTTCTCTTCTCTTTTATGATAAAAGGAGAAGAGAAGGGAAGGAAACAGGAGAACAGAACAGAAGAAAAGAGCAGAGCAGAGGTCTAAAAGAGAAGAGTAGGAAAAGAGTAAAGTAAAGTAAAGTAAAAAGAGAAAGAATTCAAAAGGAAATGGGAAAACTGTAAAACTTTTTGCTAAAACTGCGTGGGAATAAAATTAATAGAAGAGGATATAGTGTAACAGTGTTCAATTTCAATCACAATTTTAGTGAAACAACTGTATTTCTTCCCCTTTATTTACTCCTTAAAACTTAAACGACGGATGACTCAGAAAACCAGGGGCGTAGTGGGTGGTTTCATATCCGGGATGTCTCCTGTCCGTGACCCGGAAGACGTCACGTACTTAACCTTAGCTTGAGTTCGTTTGAAGTTACGTATTGACAGCGTAATGCCATCGGGGTGTAAATCTGTTTTACTAATTACTCCTGCAGAAAACTAATTGTCTGTTAAACTTCCGTAGTTGTTGTGGGAAGGCATGTTTTGTCGAACGTCTAGTTGGTTTCCCCCAAGATTTCTCAGGGTCGAAGCTGATAGGGGAAATATAAAGATTTTAGGGAAGAATCGGAACCGAAAGGGCGAGGCATATCGAAAGATTTGCTGAATTTAAATGGAAATTGCGGTTATTTCAGTCAGTATTATTTGTTCATTGCTTGTAAAAATTCAGTGGATGGTAGGCTAGCAATTCTACCCTCGAGAGAGAGAGAGAGAGAGAGAGAGAGAGAGGGAACAAAACGTTTATGTAGTAGCTTTGTCTTGATTTTCAAAACGACAAAATTTCTTGTTCAGCTAAATGCGATCATGGCAAATGAACTGGCCTATATAATAACATATCACGCGAGATTTCGGTAAGCATCCGGCAGCCAGAGCGTCACCGTGCAGGCTCTCCAGCCTTGTGTGCATTTTGAAAATTTTGAGTTTTTGACCATCTGCACAAAAGCCGCAAATTTACTGGGATCAATCTTTAAGGAAGTCTTAAAACGTCAAAAAAGATTCGGTTTCAAATAAAAAACATATCAAGATAGACAAGATAAACGTGACCTTCAAAAAAACAAACTATGAGGGCCTGATCGTTTTCCTGTTGGAAAAAACCGGCTGTTGATTTCAAATACACATAACTTGGTACGTGTTCCGTATAGTGCGTGGCGAAAACGTGAGCTGTCCAGGGAGCCATCATCAACGCGGCGTAATTATTGATCATAGAGTGGTAAAACTCGATAATGAAACTAGCTGTTAACAGTACTGATCAATTATTGAACGCAGAATTGATTAATGGATTTGTTTCTGAATGAATTAATCATTTGTCGGCGAAAGTACCGGCGAAAGTAACTTAGTTTCCCGGTAGAAGTATGCATATGAAAATGCTATATAACAAATTCCTCCCATTCTAGATGGATTCTATCAGGGTGAAATTCTGACTGGTATTTGGGTTACTGAAATACTAAAGACGGATTTTGGGATAGAAATCGCGTGACCAATCTGCCCAGTTCTACTTGACCTTTTGACAGGTCACATGATCACGCACTTCGAATTTCCGACGTCTAAAGTGAAGGGAATTATCGTAAAAAGAAAAGGAAAAGCTTATTTTCTAAAAAAGAAATAAATATTTAAAGCTTCAGCTTTATTTCTTTTATTCCTGTATTGTTTTCTGACAAGGTTATTTCAATTTTACGTGGGCATTGTTCCTCCCCTAAACGTGCCCTAAATATTTCGTACTTCATTCAGATATAGTGACAACTTTTCTGCTAGGCTCTGCTCCGTGAAGATGTATTGAGCGTGAGAAACTGTGGAAATTTTTGGCGATATTTGGTTGTTTTATGATTCTTCCAGTTGCAGTCTTCGTTGGAATGAACATTTCACTGATTACTAGAGAGCATTTTCCTCTGGGGTCGAAAGTTTAAATCGTCACTGACTAGGATAAGTGTTCACTTTACTCTAGCCCACCTTATTGTGTAAAACGATGGCTTTTATCCGTCTCAAAACAAGAAAACTTCATGCCGTTTCCCCTTCGTCTATCATCATCAAATATTTTGTCACTTTTCAATCACTCCAGCACAGTTTTTGTTCGATACAGTTTCACTTCCATAACGTCGAAAGCAAAACTTTCTTATCGATTGATTTCATTCAAAACATGCTAGGCGGAAGGAAAGATTATTTTTCTTTTTGTTGATTGAGGTTTACAGCTTTCAGACCTTGTTACCCTCGGAGACGTTTGGCCATTTTGAGACAGTCAAAAAAAGTCCAAATGTGAATTACGTCTGATTTAAAGATATAAGAAATGAAATGAACTCTTGGAGTGACAAAAAAATGACAGCTTTCGACAGTTTTCACCGCTGATTCACAAAATTGATGACGTAAAACAAAGATCGATTCCCAGGTGTCAGGGAAGTGTTCGACGATTACTTCTTATATTTCCTTTGCTCGTAATTTTTATGCTTT
The DNA here is from genome assembly GCA_029948255.1 of Telmatactis stephensoni. NCBI lineage: Eukaryota > Metazoa > Cnidaria > Anthozoa > Actiniaria > Isophelliidae > Telmatactis > Telmatactis stephensoni. Next base: position 343,459 of record JALIZF010001907.1, read on the forward strand.
TATAACTCGTTGCAATGTAATCATGAACATAATTTTCACATAAAGACGGAAGATTTTATTAAAACTGTGGACTTCCTTTAAAAGCGAATTGGAGAAAGCAAGGTAACTTCCCTCCGTTTTTCTCTCAGGCTGGTTCAAAACGTCCTTTCCACCTCCCCCTCAGGGCTAGTGCTCATGCGCATATGGGTTTTCTTCTCGAATATGTATTGCAATAATCATGGCGGCGAAAGCGAGAAGTCATAGCCGTCATGGAAGTGTAGCCCGAATAGGCTATTACAACATAGAGAAAACCATCGGAAAGGGAAATTTTGCGGTGGTTAAGCTTGCTACACACTGTCTTACCAAAATTAAGGTAAATTTTGTGAAGTTGGCAAAACTGGGGGGCTGGAAAATCGATGCCAAGTTGAGCTGTGTACAGTTCAGTCGTTAAGAAGAATCGAACAGACACTGTGGATAAACGAAAGCGCGAATATTTCCGCCGATCTCCTGTATTTCTGTAACTCCTTGGTCATTTATTGGGGCTGGTTTACATGTGTCCACGAACCCAATACAGTCGTTAATGATTGTAAACTTTGCTTTAATTCGTTGTCTTTTGCTCTTGGTTCGTTCTGACTCTAGGTCGCTGTCAAAATCATCGATAAAACCCAACTCGATGACGACAATCTCAAGAAAGTCTTCCGGGAAGTTCAAGTTATGAAGCTTGTAGATCATCCTAATATTGTCAAGCTACATGAGGTAAATTATCATTATTTTTGTTAGACCTTCAAAATTGTGCTTGTAAACGTTTTCCCCTAATATCGTCTCTTTAACGTGGGGTGGCCAAAGTTGCTACTTTAATATGGCATAAGCTCACCAATGTTTTAGCAATACAAGAAAATTTTAACATGTTTAACATGAAGTAAGACGACGAAAATATGGTCTTTCCAGCTGCAGTGTTGTACATTTTGGCTCAAATGTGACAAGACTATTTGGTCTTTAAATTTTTTCTGATTCCTTGGTTGCGCTCAAAAATATAAACAAGAATCTAGTAAAAAAATATAAGACCCAGCCATTTTGAATTAAAATTTAGTGTATATATCACCTTTGTTTAAACCATGCAATGGATATTATATTGCTGATGGAATTTTATTTTTTCTCTGCATTTTGTAATTGTATTTCACATTTTAGTGTTCATTTCATTGGAAATTTCTCGCCGAAATTGCAGACATTTCATTGGCTATTGGTATCATATATATTGGTAAATCCTCTATCGATGTCTCTACTATTTAACATAGATCATCTTCGTACCCTCATTTGAAATTTTCATTGATTCACCTTGGCACGATTACTATTTGGCCAGGGGTTTTTGAATGGTACGGTTGTTTTGAAGGTTAGATTTGTCTATTTTAAAATCTCAAAATGTTCCAAAGGCATATGGGGCTAAGAATGTATCCCCAAAAAATTATTTGCAATGTCTGACATGGCGTGACTATTGCTTCATGAGAGTCATCTGCTTCAATATTTTTCCATATTCATGTGATATTGGTACACTGTAATTGTCTCTCTTTTACACAGTGATAGCCCTGAACTTTACTGGGTCAAATGTGTTTGTTGTAATACTTTTTGCTAAGAAATTAATGAACCGTAAAAATGCTAACACTTTGTCAGGTTTGCAAAACAGAAACAATAACAGATCTGTGTATTTATCTCTTTTTCAATATTTTTATTCAATCTATATTGCAAAATTTCACTCCAGGATTTGCAATATTATTAATATTAAAAAGGATTGTTTTCTGTTTTTTTTTCCAGTGTGTTTTTGCTGTTATTCTAGATCTTTCGTACCCTTCATTGTTGACTAGGCTCTATTAATTGTGTTAAAGTGATCTTTATTTTTCATTCAAATATTTTTATTTACATAAATGTTTGTATAGTTTGGAAAGAGGTTGATTTACTAGCTAGAAACATCATTTTGCTATAGTACAGAGGAAAACTAACATTTTTTGCATTATTGTCAGTTTCTTTATACTTGCTTTGGTTATTTTTTTGCTTGAAAAATCTGCTTGATGACTACTTCTTTATTATATATATATTTACATGTGCACCTAGTAATCACCGTAAAGAGTGTTCTAAAATACACGCATTTGCTGAACGTTGCAGAATTGTAATAAATAAATAAATAAGTAAATTTGATAGTAAACAATTTTTTTAGGTATTTGAAATACGTCTTGTTCTCAAGACTTTCAAGAGAATTTGTCAAATATTCAGAACCATGATTGTTTACACCTAGAATACTGAGTAATAAATTTACAGTTTGCATCTGTCGTTTCAAGACTGCAATATTAAAGTGATCAACATGATAGAATATTAAACTATGGCAAAAATGTTGAGTTGCATCTAAATTATCAATCTATAATTTCACCAGTTCAACCTTTTAGGCTATGAAATAGACCAAAATATTTGTTCTCAAAGTATCAGTTTATATATTAAAAGTGTAGAGACAAAACAGATATTGAAGTCTAAGTGTTTATTGCATAATACTGTTTCAAGAAGATCATTTTCATATTGTTTGTACTATAATATTTATCAAAACTCACCATATTTGTCTGTCATGGCGAAAAAATATTTTTGTCCAACTCTCATATTTTCATGAAAAATCAAGAATGAAGGAAATGGTTCTATTTTGTATCCCTAGTGAAATACCGTCAAAATTTTTATTGCCTGAAGTGCATTTGGTTCTGAAAGAAAAATATGATTTGAACTGTTTGTGTATCTATAAGTAATTAACAAGTTAGAATTTCAGCTTGTAATATTTGTAACATGTTCTCATAAATGCTAAGTATGGCATACCAGACATTCATTTAGAAAAATTGCCACAGTGGATATAAGAATGTGGTACATGTACAGTAAGTCTGAGATTAACATAATCCCAAGAATATGCACTCATAATGCATAAATTGTGCTCACTTTAACACAGTACTTCAAACTTCAAGACCATACCTACTTATATGATTAATATGAAGTGGTAATTTTTAAAGGTTGGTTTGATTTTTAAGTGATTCTCAAACTGGATTATGCCTCATATATTTGCATTATTGAAAGACTACATTTTTGGTTGATTATCAAGGATTATCCTTACTAAAATGTCTAATATGTTTATCTGTTATCAATTGAGTTTTGAATTGTGTATTCAGTCATGCAACGAAATCTCTCTTAATATATGTGAATATACACATAAATACCTGGCTATGGGTATATTTATTCGATAATACTGTATGTATATCTTTTATATACTTATTTCTCTGTTTTTACATGTAAAATATAAAAGTTATCATTTGATCGAGTAGACAAGGATTCATTCAACAGACTCTTTTAATCCTTTCTTGTATAACTGGTCAATTAATCTTTCCTTGGTTGTATAAAGAGTGGATAATTCTCTTCCTTTATCGCTATCACTAGTTAAGAGCATTACTTAATTCACTAGATGAAGGGTACTATTCACTCTTTTTGAAACCAGAATTGACCTGAAATTGCTTTGAAGCTATATATCAAAAAGAAGCAGAGTTATTTCACTTTTTATTGATAATGCAATTTGCTCCTCTCTTCCTGGGAGCATTTTGATAATTGAAAATAAATGAATAAGGGTCAAGAGATTTAAACGGAAGGCTTAAAACTGTTTTTTCTGCTCTCTCTCTCTGACATGAAGAATTCAATTTCAATTTACGGTATGTTTTAATAAAACTCACTGTTCATTCAACAAAACCTTGAACTAAAGTGTAAATTTTAGCAGGTTTGAACAATGCGGTTAAGTTCTAGATTGGTTTTTATAACATTTTATAATTCTATGAACTAATTTCATGAATCCAATAAATCACGTTTATTATTTGATCCAATAATGTTCACAATATGACAGAGTAATCACCAATATTATACATTATGAAATACACTGATATAACGTGCCCTCTGATTGGCTAAAAGATGTGTGGAGAGTTCTATATTAAAAAAGCACTATCACGTTTGCAATGAATAAAATAGAAAACTATTTTTGATCCTAAAATTAGGATAGTAATTGTATTTTATAAAAGAAATGGGAAGCTTGCCTGCTGGGCTCTGTGCAGATTTAGAGCACTTGGGATGGGTCAAAGCACTTATACAAGAAGCATTCAGAAGCACTCAGTTACACCTTGTGCTTCTGTTAATACTTGTGCTTCTGTTAATACTTGTGCTTCTCTGAATACTTGTGCTTCTCTTTATAATACTTCTGTTGTGTTCTGGTCAATCCCCATATGCTCTAAATCTGCACACAGCACAGTGCTGAAGTTTTCCATTTCTTCAATAAAATATTTGAGATGTAATTCATGTTTGCATGGGAGGATAGAGGTGTACCTTGCTTGTTCCATTGGCCTTGATATCAAGCACTTTTTTAGTGATTTATTGATCCAAAATAATATTGATTTTAAGGGAATTTATGGCTATCTAAACGAATATTTCCCATTCAACATTTTTGAGTTTGCATTTTTGATTTCCAGGTCATGGAGACTGATCGTATGCTATATTTAGTCACAGAATATGCAAGTAAAGGAGAGATATTTGGTAAGCTGTACAATAATGAAATGATGATTACATGTGCTTTCTTCAAGATTAGGATGTACAGTAATTAACATTGGCCAGAGAAAATTATACATTATGTGAAGGGAATTGACTACACTATTGATATCAGTATTCATTGAGTACCATATATAATATTCTTCATTTTTCTTGTTCTTGTTCTCATGGTCTAGATCATTTAGTGGCACATGGTAGAATGCAAGAGAGAGAAGCTCGGCAGAAGTTTAAACAGATTGTATCAGCAATAGACTACTGTCACAAGAAAAATGTTGTTCATAGAGATCTTAAGGTAATGACACCAATGTTAAGAGTGTCAGTATAAATGGTTGCTAAGGTGTCAGTAAGTGGTTGCTAAGGTGTCAGTAAGTGGTTGCTAAGGTGTCAGTAAGTGGTTGCTAAGGTGTCAGTAAGTGGTTGCTAAGGTGTCAGTAAGTGGTTGCTAAGGTGTCAGTAAGTGGTTGCTAAGATGTCAGGAAGGGGTTGGTAAGGTGTCAGGAAATGGTTGGAAAGATGTCAGGAAGTGATAGGAAAGATGTCAGGAAGTGATTGATAAGGTGTCAGTAAGTGGTTGGAAAGATGTCAGGAAGTGGTTGGTAAGGTGTCAGGAAGTGGCTGGTAAGGTGTTGGTAAGTGGTTGGTAAGAGGTCAGTAAGTGGTTGGTAAGGCATCAGGAAGTGGTCAGTAAGGTGTCAGGAAGACGTTGGTAAGGTGTCAGGAAGTGGTTGGTAGGGTGTCAGTAAGTGGCTGGTAAGGTGTCAATAAATGGCTGGTAAGGTGTTGGTAAGTGATTGGTAAGGTGTCAATAGGTGGTTGGTAAGGTGTCAGAAAGTGATTGGTAAGGTGTCAGGAAGACGTTGGTAAGGTGTCAGGAAGTGGTTGGTAGGGTGTCAGTAAGTGGCTGGTAAGGTGTCAATAAATGGCTGGTAAGGTGTTGGTAAGTGATTGGTAAGGTGTCAATAGGTGGTTGGTAAGGTGTTAGTAGGGATGTATGGGAGAGTACATTTTGAATGTAAATATGTACCCTCTTTAAATAAAGTGTATTGTATTGTATTGTATTGTATTGTATTGTATTGTATTGTATTGTATTGTATTGTATTGTATTGTATTGTATTGTATTGTATTGTATTGTATTGTATTGTATTGTATTGTATTGTATTTAGTAAATGGTTGATAAGGCATTAGGAAGTGGTGGGTAAAGTGTCAGCAAGCCAATGGGCTACAGTAACTCTACTATTCTATTTCTTATTTACAGGCTGAAAATCTACTCTTGGATGAGGACATGAACATTAAAATTGCAGGTATTTTTATTTAATAATTTTTTCTTCACATCTACAATGTACCTCTGACAACTTGGGACTAATAGCCATTGATAAGAGAAATACAGCTGTATGACATCATTTTGAGCATGAATTCCTTATTAAAAGTTTATCATTTGATACACAGTAGTGACCAGTGGGTGTTGTTTTTGTGTGTAGATTTTGGGTTTAGTAACATATTCACACGTGACAAGAAGCTCAAAACATGGTGTGGTAGTCCACCTTATGCTGCTCCCGAATTGTTTGAAGGCAAAGAATATTTAGGACCTGAAGTAGATATATGGGTGAGTATACTGGGACAGACAGACAGACTGACAGACGGGCAGACATGGAGGCAGACAGACAGACTGACAGACAGACATGGAGGCAGGCAGGCAGACAGACAGACAGACAGACCGACTGACAGACTGACTGACAGTCATGGATAATCAAACAGACAGACAGAAGAAAGACAAGACATAAGTTCACATTTCACAACATTGATCTCCTATGTCTTTTCAAACAGAGTCTTGGTGTCGTGTTATACGTGCTGGTATGTGGTGCGTTACCCTTTGATGGGAGTACGTTACAAATACTACGGTCACGCGTTCTCGATGGACGGTTTAGAGTTCCATTTTTCATGTCAACAGGTAACGTTGCATGACTTGAGAAATAATTATACAGAATCCTTGAAAAACAAAAGAAAAGTATTCCACTCTCTTAAAGATACCTATAAGCATTTTTATGTGGTTTTAAAAGCGGATAACAAGTGGCAGGGAAGAGAAGGAGGGAGAGACAGTTGCATGTGTGGAAAAAGGGAAAGAAAAAGAAAAAAAGTGACAGGGGGCAGGTAATGAAAAGAAGAGGACAGAAACTAAAAGGGACAGTGAAAAATAAGTTATACTCTACTCAGGATTCCTGTGGAGCTTTTATATCTTGGTAAGACAGACAGACAGACTTTATTAGCGTTTTGTGCTCTTACGAGTACATTAGGTATGAATGCTAATAAATTATCAAACTACAAAATTAAGAGGAGAGTAAAAGTGACAGGGCACAGCAAGAGACAGATAAATATCTCAGCTGAAAAGGTTATAAAGAGGAGAGAGAGAGAGGTACGTGACAGTGAGAAACGGGTCTTTTAGTTGAAGAATTTTCTGATTCCTTCTAGAATGTGAACACCTTATTCGACATATGTTGGTACGAGATCCAGTTAAACGATATACCGTTAATAATATACGTCAACATAGATGGATGACAGAGAACGGTGCTGTACCAGACTCTGAAGATCCTATTTATATCGAACCCGTCAATGATGAGAACGAGATCAATGAAGCTGTAGTAAGAAAGATTGAAGCCCTGGGACTTGATAAAGAAAAGGTTGTCCAGGTGAGTCAGTAGTTAGATTGATTTGGTCTGTTTGTTCTTTGGGCTTCCTGTGGTAGTCAAAGGAGCGAATACTACGAGTTATGGAATCAGTCTAAGTCAGTGGTAAGTTTACCGATATGGACGCCATTTTGAAAAATGTTATTTCAAGCAATATTTAATAGGGGTGCCCAGGGGGCAAACCGACTTCACGCGAGTTTTATCAGGAAATGCTCTCATAAGAATGTGTCGTTTTCCCACGAGCTCCCTACTGCTATAAAGTTTGTACTAGCAATATTTTGAAGTTGAAATAATTTTTCATCACGAAATCCTTCATCACCTTCAAAAATTCCCTGCAAATTTACAGCTAATGAGGTACGTTTTGCCCCTGGGCATCCAATAATATTGTTTGAAATTAATTTATTCAAGATGGTACCCTTATCAGTAAAAGGGTCGATTGAGACTGATCAACAATCAGCGTCATATTTAGTTGGTACGATGTGTACATTAATCACTAAAGTGCCTCTGTTATTGGATGTCACCGACTCCTACAATGTTGCTGGCAGCGCTAAGGTCTGTCCAACTGATTTCAAGGTAGCAGATTCGAAACATTGTAAAGAGGGGTGGGGGAGGCGGGGGCGTTTTCGGTAAGATCCACTGCGCGCACGTCTAAAAGGCAGTCGTACCAACAATTCTGGCAATGATTGTAGGCATCGTAGTATGATGATGGAGGCATCACTATGATGGTGATGGTAATGATGATGATGAAGATACAATTATTTTGTATTAATTTTTATTTAGATAAACTGTTATAAAACTCGCTGTACGACTCTCTTAATATCGAATAAATGTCCTCAAAATTAGTTGTCATTACAAACAAACAATCCCGTCTTTTAGTTTATAGTAAAGATTCCTTTAACTTTCAGGCAGTGAAATCGAAAAGCTACGACCATAATGCAGGGATATACTCACTGTTGCGCCAAAAATTGAAGAATTCCAAAAGAAAGAATAGTAATACTTCAACAGGATCTCAACCTCAACCACCAGCTGTCCCAACTCCTCCTCCCAGTTCGACTACAGATGACAGTGAAATGATGGACACGGATGCCGAGGTAGAGAGCGTCACTGCGCGTGCTCGTCCTAGACGAGAATCGATCGTACCTGTAGTACAAGTGACTCCAGACTCACCCACAAGGGAACTTGGTTCAACAGGAACTTGGCAGACGAGTGAAGAGAACGAGGCGGATGATCAAGTCGCAGAGGAAATGCCACCTAATCTTAAGGCGTACCTAGCGAACCGTCGCTACACTGTTACGGCAGATCCTATGCAGGAGATTTCTGAAGAACTTCGTGAAATGTTGAATCAGAAGCTCGTTACGACTCCACACAGTCCCGAAAATCCCTTTTCGATTCCCCCTTATCCAGGTATTAGTAGTGGTATTCCTCCCTTTTCACCAACTACTGATCTTTCACTTGCGTACAAGGAACAAATTCTTCAAGTTCCTTCGGTATTTCAACTAAGGCAGCCCTTTGGACGAAGGGCGTCGGACGGCGCTGCAAGCCTTGGAGCAGGGATTGCTCAATTTAATGCCTTGCGTGCCCTGCAACAACTTGACCCTGGCACTAACCTAAGCAATCCAGGATCACAAATAGACAATACACAATGTTCTAACCCTCAAGTTCCTTACTCAGTCTCTCCTGGACCCGTCCAGTCCACACATGAGTGAGGCTAATGACAGTGGGTCGGATCAAGAGCCCGACCCCGAAGCCGTTCGCTCGGTACTTAAGCCGACGTGGTGCACGGCAGCGACACACTGTCGGCGTCACCGAACCATCGTCGGAAATCCCTGATGATTTACAAATGAAGCTGCTACAGTTGCCTTTGAAGTCTCGACGGGGATTTTCGCCCGTGCGTGAACGAACCCCACGCGAAAACAACTTGATCCCGACCCACGCAGGGATGAGGTATACCTCCTCGAGGAGGGCATCTGATGGTGCTGCCTCCATTCTTGCTTTCAAACAACATCTGGAGAGGAACCAGGGAAGTGGATCTAAGCGAAACAGTCTGAAGGAGCTGCAAGAGGAGCACCAAAAGTTAAGGGAACAGTACGGGTCCCTTGTGGAAGAGGAAACCCAGAGGGTGCAATTCCATCACCAGCAGCTTCACCACCAACACTTCCACCACCAGCAGTACCAAATGATGGGAGGACGAAGAGCGTCAGATGGCACTGGGACGTTAGCTTCAAGCATTGCTCAGTTCCAACAGCAGCTACAAGAGAAGGCGCAGCTGGACATGGATCTGGAATCCAACAGAGCGTCGACGTCGTCTGCTCAAGAAGATGAACTAGAATTGGAGGAACAAAACGAGGTGCACTTCGAACCGCAGCTACAGCAACAAATGCAAAAACTTAACATCGAGACGTGTGGGAAATCCCCTGGATATGAATCGCCTGGTATTTCCTCCGTGTCCCCACGCGCGAGCATCATCTTGGAGGAACGCGACCCGTGTGTGTCTCAAGAAGAAAACCACGTCTACGCACCACAAACTGTACTCACCGACGGCCCTAGCACTTCTACGCTTGCGCTTGATCTTGCTACAACGACCTCATCCGAATCCTCCCCTCCCTTGTCACCTCTACCCTCAGTAACTATAAGTCAGCAGTATCCACCCAACATACTAGACAGATCTGGTATAGGATCAAGAAATGACGAACACATCCAACCCGACTCGAACTTTGGATCATATCCTATGGATTTTGCACATCTGTCATCGACAGGCTTCGGGTCACACATGATCAACGAGAACGATTTAGTGGACCTTACTAGTGTACCCTGGCCACTAGAAGGAGGACGGGTTTCCCCTAATACTCTCTCTCTTATTTCTTCCGGTAATCCGCTGAGCAGTCGTCTTGCTGGCGTTACTGGTCAGCGTTCGCCTTTACGTCATTACCGTCACCATACCGTCCCGGCTACACAGGAATTGTGGAATAGCGTTGATCTTTTTCGTCGTGTGACGGAAAACAACGTCTTAACGTCGCAGAATCACGCACGTGATGTACTCAATAATAACGTCAATCTAAAGGATATGGGCGTTAACCCAGGAGGTGGGTTACTTCGGTCATTATCGCCCAATGGGACTATTTACACAGAACAACTCTTTAAATCCACTAGCAAAGGAGATCTTTGCGACGAACTATCTCCGACTAGTTGTCGATTTGCTTTCTTGGTCAATATGACGTCACATAAAAATATACCGGACATTCTTGAGGAAATAAGACGGACATTAGACGAGCGATCGCCGAACTTAGTGTATGAACAAACAGAACAATTATTTACGGTTAACTACGGAGGAGTTTGTATGGAGATTCGAAGTCTGTCAAGTACCTGAGCGATCGTTGAATGGTTTGCGACTGCGAAAGGTCAGCGGTGATCCGTGGCAGTATAAAAAAATTTGTCAGGAGCTGCTAACTGGTATGAATTTATAAATTATCATCTTCGTACTTAGAGGAAGGTTTGTTGGTTATTTTGTAATAACCATCGATCACGTGATATTTTGACAAATATTTGATCTTGAACATGGAAACTTTTAGCATTGGTTAAACCAATCACAATGCAGTATTTTGAACAGGTCAACCAATCATAACGCCGAATTGCCGAACTTGACCAATCAACGTGCATTGCTTTGAACAAAGAATCAGACCATCAACCAATGAGGCGAGCATTTCGTCATGGCTGGCAAAATAGCTCTAATTCTCTGAGTTTATTAATTTATTTACAATACAATAATAATTATTGCCCGTGTGTGTATAATGGAAAGTTTATTCTTGAGAAAAGGTATGAAAAACGTTTTAGCCAGTAGTTTTTAGAGTAATTTTACTTGGAGTTGACTTGTTACCATTCTTAATCGGCTTGGATCATTGGTAGGAGACTGGTAACAAGTCAAATAACTAGTAAGAGGGAGAAGAACGCAAAATGTTGACACAAAATTGCATTTTCACCCACCCCTCCCTCTAACATTTTATGTGATAGGTATGCAGAGTGTCAAATAGTTTTTGGATATATTAAAATCCTTGGTTTTCCTCAATATATTAGACGACTTTCAAAAATGGCAGGCTCATTGTTCACGAGAACGAGGCCAGAAAGGCCTCCAAAATCATAATGGCATCAAATGAATCTACGTATACCTGTAAAATGCACAGAAAATAGTTATTTCAAAAGGAAGAGGAACACATCGTCTTTGAAAGCAATAGAAGTGTCGCCACGCTTATTTTCTGGTAACAAGGCCTTCGAGGCCTCGTTCTCGTGTACTAGGCCGCCATTTTTGAAAGTTGTCTATATTGATGGAAATTTAACGAAGGACGAGAAAAGGCTTAATTAGAAGATCGATGTTGATCTTCTAAGCCTTTAACTCGTTTCAGGCCCCTTTTGATCGGCTGGGAAGGAGTGGTTACAAAACTAATTTTATGGACTTTGAACCCGTTACGTCTCAAGTACCCTAATGATGGGGTACTACATGTAAGTGTGACTGATTTTCAGAACTAAAGTAATGACACTTTACATAGCTATCAGATGGAGTGAATGTATATTAGATTATTCTATGATCGATTTTTAACTACTCAAAGAAAGAGTCTAATTCATAATATATGAATGATAATATATTAAGTTTTCGTACTCATCACTGATTGGTCACTGACACAATTAAGAACATTCAATTCGTTAGTGCCAGTCTCTCGCAGCAACAATAACACAGGATATCCTCCTAGCAACCCTGGAGGTTGAAGGAGCTAACTGATTGAACTAATTTCTTTCAAATGTGATATTCAATTGAATCCAGAGGTAAGCGTACAGAAATTAAGCACGAAATGCCGCGATATGAGACTGATCCACTAAAAGCTAAGAAATATAACTATTTGGTGTCTAAATAGAACAATAAATGTTAGAAATTCATTTATTTAAATACAAAACTGAAATGGCCAAAAATGTGTTTAGAGAACTTTTTGTCATATTTATTTTTGTAGGCAAAACGTTCCCTTTAATTGAGGAATGATGTAATTTATGTTTTAGAGTCTGAACTGTGTTTCTATTCTTTTGACGTTGGAGTTCTTAGAGAGCTCGATTCGTCTGCTCAAAATAGTGTGATTTGAAAATGGGTGCAAGAGCACAGTCCAGCTCTTTCGTGCCACCACAGGAATCCCGTGTGTGTGTGTGTGTGTGTTTGTGTGTGTGCGCGACTGGTGTACAAAATCTGACAGTCTGCTTTTTAGATATTTGTGTGCGCGTGAAAGACATTCCTAATTATAGTATTAGAGTTTTGAAAATATTTTAGATGTGATGTCAAGATAAGTTATTTAAACGAAGAAAACTAGCTTCTATAGGTTTCGTGTTTGAAAACGAGTTAGCAGGAACATTAACTAAGACTGTAGCCATCAACCTTCAAATGTAAGAAGTTCTTCACATGTTAGCGACGAACTGAAGAATACGTCAAAGAGGCGCTGTTACATGCTACCGCGGTTTTTGCTGTAACTCGTTTCGCAGTGGAGCTGCAAAACACGTTGAACGAGCCATTGCGGCGTGTAACACATTGTATCGTTCAAAATCATTGCGAGATAACAATTACAGTGACGTTTTAGACGTTACGATGTATAACACCCCTGCAATGACTCGTGCGACTTGATTTGTAACGCCGTCATTGCGAGACAAATTGCAGCAAAATTGCATTGTGTAATAGCGCCTAACTAAGGTGCGCTTTGGTTGCTCGATGCACTCAAAATAGAAATCTCGGAGAAAATAAATGTCTTGTTTATTTCTTCAAGATGCGTCGTTCACATGTGAAGGCTTGGTTTCATTTCAGAATGGCGGCTGCCTCATTTTCTTGATGGCTGCCACTAGCACGAACCGGTTCAAATTGGTTTAAAAACAAGATTTAACCGGTTTGATACTGTTCTTGAAAACAGGATTAAACCGGTTAAGAGGAGATTTTTTTCAATGACGAGCAATAATGGCGAAAAGCGGCAAAAACTACACCTTCGTGCGAGTTTTAATCCAAATTTTCGTTCTGGATTTGTTGAATTCATATTAGAGACGGGAAACTCGTCTCAGACGGAATTTCGTTGCACAAAAATGTTTATAAACAGAAAACCCGTCGCGATTTCCACGTCTTATGGGAATTTAGGACGGTTTTTATCATTAGATGAATTATCCGTTCAACTTTCTCGTCGTTTTGGCTGGGAAAGTAGGACGAGTTTTCTGTCAGACGAGTTTCCCGTCTCTAATATGAATTTAGCTATTAACACTCAAATCCTTTTTCTACCGGTTAAAAACTGATGTACCAAGATAAAATAACTGTTTAAAACGGATTTTTGGATTGTACAAAGACTTTTTTCTTGAAGTTGTGTTGGGATTCAGCTTTTTCAAGCTGAATATAAAGAAAACATACAGCAAATCAGCAAATGAAGGCCTAAATCGCATTTTCGATCCAAATTTTCGCTTTGGATTAACACTTTGATTCAACTTTTATAGGCCAAAACTACTTACAAACAACTTAAACTTTCTTATAGAAATGGTTTTAGTTTTGTATAAAAGCTATTCTTCAACTCAGGAGTTTTTGTCGTTCACTGCTCGAACTTGAAAAAAATCCCCTCTTAATTTAAATACAAAACTAGATTGAACAGGTTTTCAGCTAGTGTTAGTATTAAACCGGTTTGATTTTGTTACAAAACAAGATTGAACAGGTTTTCTAAAAGTACAAAACGGGCTTGACGAGTGATAGTTAAGGAACGATACCTTTAGAAATTAAAACAATATAATGTACAGTGAATTATCTGTTTCATGAAATCTAAGATAATGTAATATATTTACGCTTTGTAAAAAGAATTCAGAGAAATAGAAGAGTGAGCATAGAATTCTATATCAATATATATGTACGTACAGAAAGTCTCTTTAATAGTACAATAAAACAATAAAACCAGACTTGGTCGTGCTTTAGATTTACTTGTAGATGAATTGCTCCCTTGAGGTATCTTACTTACAGAAAAACACCCTCAAAGTCTCTGATAGTCCAATCTGAACATTTGAGACACCCTAAAAGGTACCAGATCACAGATTTTGACCCCTAAAAGGTACAACAACCATCTTTGCCCTTATCCGATTGGAGCCTGTGTACGCGTAAAGTCAAATTCCATTGTTTGAGCGCCTTGCGCGCGTTAACGGCCAAGCGCATCACGCATGCGCAGACATCAATCCACGAGTTTCGCTCTCTTAGTATTATGGTCTCTTGACTTTATTGAACACATTCCCAAAGGGGATTTTCAGTTTCAGTTGGAATGAATAATAAATAAATATATGTTGATAAAAATGCACAATGAAAATACTAAATTGCAAACAAAAATGGAGTATTCTTTGACTTCAATTCATACCGCACTAACAACACCCAACTCGCGGTGGGGATTTCCTAGTTTCTTGTAATTAAAAACCACCCACCAAACGGATGTGAAAACTTCGACAACGTGATATTATTTGGTCAGGTGTACTGATTCACTTCGTGTCGGTTTAAATTCACGGAACTAGTAAACCAGGACAGATTTTTGTCTCTCAAACAAAAATGTACAGTAAACACGAAGGCAATTGTCCCTATAGATTCCTTATGCCTCGTAGTGTATTCCGAGCTCGTTTCGTTGATTATCGGCTTTTCGACACGATAACATTGTTCATGATCCTCTGGTTCGTGATATAAGATACATTCTCAGAGGATGACCTCAGAAGTTGGGTTGATTAATAAAGAAGCGCCCAGTAGAGAAGAGTTTTATTGAGTACAGCATGAGGTTTTTGAGAAATCCAAGAAACCACATGAGATTTATGAACAAGGTGTTACACAGAAAAACGATTGGAAGGAGAAATTCCTCCAACAAAGCAAAGTACAAAACAAACTCCATGAAACTCTGAAAGAATTTCCATCGGTAAAAACTGATGGTTTGATTTTTTACCAAGAATTTCATTGTTTTTTAACCGAAAAGCAATTGCTTTTATTTTACTTTATTTCATAGCGGCAGGGATCACAGCGGTGCAGTACACATAAAATCACGTCTTGTAGCATCCATTGTTCGTTGGGTGTGCGTGCTGTGATAGTGATTGTACTGAAACGTGCAATGAATCGTGTCTTTGGTTACTCTATGGTCACGTGATTCCTACATTTTTCAATGACTACGTGATTACTAGTCTTGTCTTGTGATTGGTGACCGATCACGTGAGTTACGGCACTTAACGTTTCCGGACGAACTCATTTAATCGCCAAATTTGTATTTAATTTTCAACTTAGTAAGTTCGATTTTCTGTCTTGTCCGCGCGCAAAGTTGATTTTAAGTGACAATTTGTATAGGAAATAATATGGTTACGAGTGCAATTTAGAATAAATTTGCACGAGTGAGTTTTCAAAGAGTTCAAAATTGCACGAGCCCATAGGGCGAGTGCAATTTGTGCTCCTTGAAAACTCACGAGTCAAATTTATTCTAAATTGCACGAGTAAACCATATTATTTCCTTTTAATAATATACATGCAAAAATTCAAGCAAATTTTTCAAGTTTTCTGTAGCTTTTCAGTTGAAAAATCAGGTTAGCGCGCGCCCATTGTTCGAAAGTGACCTGACGATGTCGTCACCAAGCGCGCGCTCAAGGAAAAAATTCAAAACTTTTCACCCGAAACTTGGGCACTTTGTGACATTTTTCTTGCATATTTTCGACAATTTTGGAAACAAATCCCGCTAAAAGTGTTTTATAAATTGTTTCTTTGATGAATAAAAAGAAGAATTTGAAGTTTTAGCGCATTTTGAATGTTTTCTGCTGAAAGAAATTTGCACTAAATTTCCTTTTTTTGGCACTAAATTTCCTTTTTTCTGCACTAAATTTCCTTGAAACAGCACTGCTCTTAGCCAATCAGCATCGAGAATTTTTGATCGAGATCAGCATCAGCATGATCAGCATCGAGATTTTTGCATGTATATTATTAACAAAGAAATAAGGAGAATTTTAGTTTAATGAAATTATAATTTCAGCTTATAGCCATGACAATGGATGCTTTCATAGGTCAAATTCTATAACCGTGCATGGTAAATGACCTTTAATCTACTTTTCACCCCAAGAATTTATTCGGATACACCGCAAGCAAAAACCAAATTCCGTCAAAGCACATTTCCTTGAACGTGAAAGCCTTAGCTGGAACGAAAGTTTGCGTTTATTGGCACAATACTCATTATGGTATGATTGCTTCAGCGACACCGGTTCTCGCGTGAGGTAAGCCCTTCCTACAACTTTTGAGGTATTTAGAACTTTCAGTTTAGACTGTTCCTATAATTATCTTTTACAAAGCGAATTGTTCTTGTAAAACAATGAGATTGACCTTGTGGTGGGGACGCACAAGAAATTCAGGGACACGTAGATTTTTTGGAGTTTATATTGACTATGGAAACTTATTTTATAACCTGCATTTAGTATAAACACCGTACTTTTGCTCATCTCCCCCGTTTTCTCGCAGATCAGGAATTTTTTCCGAGTGTAATCATAATCACGAGTAATCGTTATCATTTACTCCAGGAGAGTACATAGTCAATTGAAGAAACAGTGTCGGGTCTAAAAACATAGAACATAGAAGCTGAGACCGAAATGGTGCTTGGGATGTCAATAATAATATTCTGATTTATTCATTTACGCTTTGCCTTCGATGCAAAATTAATGCCAAAAGCGTGTTCAGGACCTGGGTTGGCGGGCCATTTGGCTTCGATTTTTTATCGGTTGCAGCTTAAATGAATAAATCAGAATATAATTATTGACATCCCATGCACCATTTCGGTCTCAGCTTCTCTGTTTTTAGACCCGACAACGTTTCTTCAATTGATCATGACTAAATACCAATTTGTAAACATCGCAGATGAGTTTCCTAAGAAACCATAACATAACACCTTCATTCTACCTCTCATGATCTTTTCCACTTTTTCTGACTCACTTGATATCTCAAATTAGTTGTCAGAAGAAACTTTCTCCCGGAAGGAAGTCGTAATTCAGCCCTCAGGCGGAACCAACACAAACCTGCTGACTGCGGAAACGTCTGCGCTTACGATGGTTAAGTAGTCCTTGCGCATATTTATAATATTATTCGATGAGGAATACTAGTGAATCAATTGCAGGTCCTACTAGTGGCACCAGATAAACGCTATTCATTTAAAAGGGTTTGTTAATTGGAACGTTTTGTGGCTCGCTTGGTTTGGCGTGCCCTGAAGGAACTGAATCACATCGAGTCAGTAAAAATTGAGACAAATAAAACCCTTACTTCAATTGAAACATAATATACTTTTTGCCTCTGACTTGTAATATACCTTTTTTAAGACGTTTCGACGCTAGCTGGCTACAGCCTTCTTCTTTGATTCACTGAAGAAGGCTGTAGCTACAGCCGAAACGTCTTATCAAAGATATTCATGCCGATAAGTCAGAGGCAAAAAGTATATTATGTTTCAATTAAGCTATGAATCCTGACTGCAAATTCAACATTTTTAAAACTCTTACTTGTTGTGTCGCACTGAGAGCGACATGATGGCGTAGAGAGACAAGTAAGCCCCCATTTAGTAGTTAGGACATTAATACATTCACGAAAAAAAATGAACGAATAAATAAATGAATAAATGAATGATCATGAGCGATGAATGAATGAATGAATGAATAAATGATGCAATAGTAAATGCAATAGTGTCACTCCTCACTGTGAGGTATGGATGAATAAACGAAAAAATGAGTGAGCATAAAAGAATGAATTGACGAATGAACGAATGAATGAATAAATGAATGGATGGATGGATGGATGGATGGATGGATGGATGGATGGATGATGGATGGATGATAACCCGTACAATCGAATAATGGCATTAAACGAACGAAACGACGAAGGAACGAACGGAAGAATGAATGAATGAAAAAATCGCTAACTAAATAACCAACCAATTAATCAATCAATCAATCAACCTTCATCGGTAATGTAATATCAAACCACCCATAACTGCTGTGTTTCTGTAGGTCTACTACTATGTTCATTCATCACGTTGTCACTGATTGCCATATTGCCTGTTAACAGTTGCCTAAGTAGTTACAGCAACACTGCTCGTCTTTCTACGCTTTTGATTTTGTAATGAATCATCTATTTAATCACTTTAACACCTGAATTGTAGCAGTAGTAGTACTAGTAGCAGTTTGTTCTTTATTACTATGATTTGCCATGTATATTATTTGATATATTTTACATGTTAGGTAAATGCCCTCCCAGAACACTGTAACTATTGGCGAGTTAAACTAGCTAGGAGGCAAATTATTCCCAATTGTAATAAACAGGTTGAAAAACAGCAGCCCTGGAGCTTAATAGTGCACAGAGGTAATTTCCTAAAAGTTTAATTGTTTTACCTTTCTGACAAATTTCTTCTATTTCCCCAATATATTTTTTCTGTTCTTTTTTCCTATTTTGAGTTTAAAGCAAGAAAATGAGAAAAAAAGATAACATTTTGGGAAAATAATACAAGAAATTTGCCAGAAAGGAAAAAACTTAATCTTTTAGAAAACTTTTAGAAACAGTTTTTGTTTTGTACACCCATAAAGGAATTGCATTATTAAATAATGTCATGTATTTCTTCACGTATTTCAGCCTCACAAGACGTTTAGACTTGTTCAATCGATGTATTTATGTCTTAAGAAATGGCTCTCCCATTGGCCCCTACTTTCAACTTAATGTTGATTTCATGTAATCTGCAAAACTGTTGCTTCAGCTGTACACTCTCGACCCTTCACAAAAATACTTCAAACCTGCTGAGAACCTCAGGCTTCAAAATACCCAAGTGGTATAAATTTATACCTACTTATAGCTAACAGATGACTATCGGGCCTCTGCGCCGACGTTGCATATACGGTAATAAAATCCCAATCAGAAATCAAAGACTTTATACCGATCCGAGTCGATAAGATGAAGTGATTACTGGCTCCAGCCTGAAGTCTAGGCGATTGGTTCGGTGTGGTTATAGCAAAACCAGTATATAAACTTGGGTTGTTGACCTTGTGGAGAAAAGATAGCTTCCACTTAGTACGATGGACTATAAGACAACACAAATCGTGAAAGTAAATAAATTCGTCCCGCTTGGAGTAATTAATTAGCGTCGACCAAAAAGTTTACCTTTATGTGCTGGTTTTTCAAGGTTTTTGTACTTAATAATAAAACAACAACTACAAAAAGAGACTTTTACGCTTACATTTTGCAACACTACAGAGCAAACGCACAACAACCAATACTCCGCCAATCAAAGAAAAATTGTGTTTTTGTATATTTTATGGATTTCTGTACTTAAACCAAAATAAATCATTTCTATGTCAAGTTGGAATAAATATCAACAATTTACCTGACTACTTGCCACCAGGGAAGAATTAATAGTCACTAGAAAAACAATTGGGAGAAAACTTATTGCAATGCAGAGAAGTTTAATTGAGGAAAACCATTTCAGTGCAGCATGTTGCAATTAATGGTCTTTAAAAAAAAGCCATTTGAAAGCAGGAGTTCGAATTACGTTTTTGTTACATGTAAGAGTTACTGGCCAAGAAAGCTTAGTTAATACTTTTAAACATATAGAAAAGGGCTGTTCAAAAGCCACCTTTTATTCCAAGCCCGGTTTGGATAAAAATATTTTAATCTGACGCATGAAACATACATAAATAAATAAACCTTTGTGGCGTGCATTCAAATGGTTTTCCTGGACTAACTAACTCCCTCATAAAAACCATTTATTTTTAACAGTTTTTGGGAACGTAATACTTTGAGAGAGTTGACCGACTACACGCAGATCCGCTCACCCCACAAGCACTCCTACAGTTTTACGCCTTCGTTCATACTTCCGTACGAGTTTAGGTTACAAACACGCTACACCTTAAGGAAATATTTTGGATTGTATCGCATGTACGAAAGTCGCCTTTTAGAAGATGAAAAAGGTTTTTGTAAACAGTCTAAAGCTATTTTTAAATTCATCCAGAATCGATTCCTTTGTCAGAAAGTTAGGTTCGTCTTTTGCGTATCGGCGGATTCCGTTTTCAGCAATTTTTAGTGATAAACGGAACGGTTCTTCGATTGGACGGGCGTAAAAACGCGTAATTAAAGTTTGCGTTAAAAATAATCCGTTTGGGGACAGAAGATGGAATGTATACGGCTCATGCAGCTGTCTATTGGACGAAATAAAATTGGAAAAGTCAACAACCAAAACCAACAAGAATGAGACCGGATTTTATTGAATTTTACTTTATGAAGGAATAAACTTCTTGTTAAAATTATGCGTACAGACTTGCTTTAGCACCAATGAGTGCCAAAAACGTTTGACACTTCTTTATGAACATTTATGCTAAGTCGAATTGTCAATGTACAAATATTAAATTTCAGTACCTTACTTAATTCAACACGAAGAGTTAGTAGTACAAAAGTCCCTTCATTCAGTGTTAAATCTCCGTTATACTGTTACCCAGATTTGTTTTCAGTTGAATTCATCGCACTAGTTTATTGATTGGTTTTGATATTCTCGGTTCAGAATTTGCGACCGTGTAATTTGTCTCATATCTCATCTATATTTGATTGGTTGCAATAAATAAGGGATCAATATAAATACATAAAACTTAAGTATCCGTTTAATTACCTCGCACGCTTAAGTGTTTTTGACGCCTTTGGAGAACACAAAAAGAAAGTAATATGGCGTCGAAAGTCACTAGAAAGAGTTCTCGAACACTTCATCGCATCGGAGTCGAACTTCAGGCTTGAAATGCCTCTAATGAGATTACAAGGCCTTTCGGCCCACCAGGTGCTGAAGACAACGTCTTTGTTTCGCTTGCTGTGCTTAATTACTCCACTTCCCAATATGGGAACGGCGTGTCGGAGCCGTTCCAATAAGGCGGGTCTTTGGCCTGTCAATTAATCAGTAGCTCAAGCCTGGAGCCGGATCGACCTTCCAAGTTGGATATGCAAAACACTCTAGAAGACCAGCAGGGTGAAACATTCTAAGATTTGTGGAACATTTTCAGTGTTTTAAATACCCTTCTTCAGTGAGCAAGTGAAAGTGATTTGGAAGCCAGTCGAGTGCTGTAACTTTACAATCAAAAGGAACCATGATGAAGTGTTCTCGAATTATTTATTGTTTAGTGACTGTAACCTTGGCGTGTTTATGTTCGACAAAAGTGAAAGCTGGATGTCCAAAATTGCTCGGAAAAGGTGCTCCATCAAATCCACAGACACCAGTTAAAGGTATGGCGGCGTTTAAATTCAATCCGTCGAGGTTTTGAATTATCTGAGCAATAGCGTGTTCAGAAAGACTCTTGACTCGTGCGCCGTTGTAATTGAAATCACGATCCTTTCTTTTCATTACGCTTTAGGCCAAGAGCCGCGGATATGTTCCAGTGTAAAAACATGCTGTACTCGACAAATGGAGACAACGCTTAGTCAGAAAGCTGTCTCCGATCTCAAGTCCAAGGTAGTTAAAAGACTTGATAGCATCAAGGGAACAACTTCAACGCTTAGACAAGAAATGAAAGGTAAACGTCAAAATTGATAACTCATCGTTTGAGGCGGCCGAGTCGGGACCGAGGTTGTTTTATTGGGCCAGTAAGTGAGGTTCTTTCCATGACATGTTAGTTTAACGTACAGTTCTTGTGTTGAAAGATAACTATATCGACTGTGCTATATCGATCTTTTCAGAGTCAATCTTGGACGTGTTTAGTATAGGTAAAGAGTTTTTTCAGTTTGACAACCATACTCTTATAAAAATTCAATAGTTTCGTCACGGTTGACACAGTCACTTAAGTCTTTGATTCCGACTGCAATAGATATAAGGAAAGTTTAATATTGAGCGGAATTTTGACATGATACCGCTACATATCGAACATATTTATTCGTAAATCATTTTGTCGCACTCAGAAAGAAATCGGAGCTCTACAATCAGGCAACCAGCCAGATAAGCTACTGGACGCGCGATTGAAGTGGTTGAGATTGCCAGACCACTTCGTATTTGATCTTTTTGATCTCGAAGATGATGGACAAGCTAAGAATAGCTATTACTGTACTAACGTGCTGTGGACAATTGAGTTTCTCTTCTTGTGGGGTTAAAAAATACAAAAATTTGATTTATTTTTCGAACCTTAGTTCTCTAACTGTGAAACCATGTTAAATATTTAGCTGTTTATCGTGAAACATGCCACAGAACTAGTTTTTTGATAAAGTTTATCTGTGAAAAAAGGCTTGCGTCAATGTCTCTCAAAGCGAGTAGTTCTTCCAACATGTAATGAGTCTTTTGCGGCGATTTAATAATGTCAAAAATAGAAGCTTTTCTGCTAAAATTCACGCAAAAAGAGGTATTAATCTACACGAATTCACTTTCAAGTCATGGATCAATAACTAGGGTCAGAAAACAAAGTTAATTCACTCCTCTTGAGAGTATTTTTAGCAGCATACCAAATAATTTCATTTTCGCTTCGCTTCGCTGTTTCAATCTGCTGATCAAGTCAAAAATCAATAACTTGGGTCAACAAACAAAACTAATTCTCCTCTTCTTGAAAGTATTTTAGTGCCATAGCAAATAATTTGATTTTTGCTTTAGTTTACTTTCCAAAAAGAAGCCAAGTCATTAATCTAAAGAAGGTTTTGTCTTTGTCACACCAGAAGCAATCAATCCCAACAAAAAAGCGATTGTTTTTTGAAAAGAAATAAGCCGGGTTTTATTCGAATCTATCGCCACGTTATTTTCTGTGGTCTTGGCGTCCGACCACAAAATAAACTCTTCATTTTGAACAAACAGTTGTCTTCGTCTGTGAGATACTCCAATGGTGTAATGTCTACCACTTACAAAGCAAACAGATTCGAATAGAATGATGAATGACTCTTTTTTGAAGATTAACCTTATCTAAACCCCCACTTTAGGCCTATTTTTCCCTAAAGAACTATTCAATTTTATCGCTCAGACATTCCTCTATATTAAGCCCTTTTTATAAATGAGAATTTTTTAATTTCGCAAATTAGTTTAAATAAGTGCCATCGTCATAAGACCACAAAAATAAAGGCCAGTTTATGTGGAATGCCTCGGGAAAAAAGAATGTGTGGTTATGAACTTGATTTCCTTTATTAGCACAAAACAGTCCAAGAACATCGCCTCGTGCTCTCATTCGAGTTGAAATCATTGTTAATCTGAGTACCGAGTTGAAGGCATATTACCCCCATTGGCTAACATGTAGATTGAATGTCATTGTCATTGATTCCACAATGTTGGCCTTTGATCTTCAGTCAATCGAACAGGAATTCCTGAAGAGAACTGAATTAACAGGCAAACCACTTAGCCCTAAAGAACTTTAGAATTTTACACATTTTCAAATTTAGTATCATTTTGGTGTGGCACTGAAATGATGGGATGCTTCAGAAATGAGATTATTCGTGCGATGGACCGGAAGTCTAGAAAATCTGTCCCGTTATCTTGTTGTAACTACGACCATATGGTTTTGAACACATTAGTTTCTCATTGCCGATGTGTCTGATGATGGGGAGGAGGGCTGGAAGGATGGAATAACAGTCGTCGTAACATGGGTTATATTGTTTTAGGGCCCATGTCTGTGGCTTCTTCTCGAGGCAATAGTCATGTAATAAAATCATTAGTCAATCTAGACAAAAGAATCGGAGCTCGGATTGATGCTATTTTTTAGCCTTTTCAGAGTAAGAAGGTGCTAATTGCAATAATATGGCGGTGTCTACAATTTCTTGATTTTGCATAATATAAATAATTAGTTACGAAATTTCTAAAAATGCATTTTCGCTGCTCTCATTTTCAAGGGAGCACTCATGAGTTCCATCTTAATTTGTTGATTTCGCGCAATTTTTATTTTGCAGAATATTTTGAGGAAGTCATTCAAAATGCAAAGAAGGACAGTTTATTATCTCTGAAACAGTCCCATGCGAATCTTTCAAGAATTGGTGGACCACTGGTTACAACGTTTTTCAACCAAGTTGAAGAATCACTGGAAATAAACCAACAAATTAACTTCACGAATATTGTTCTTCAATTCTTACGGGATTCTTTCCCTCCACTTTTCAACTATGCAACAGGAGAGTCCAAAAGATTTTCCAACAAGTTTGAAAAATGTCTCAAGGAAAACACCAACAACAGAGCACTTTTCGGAAGCATGCCGTATCGCATCGCTAACGACGTCAAAACCATCATTAAACCAATTCAACTTTTTTTGGAAGGGTTTCGATTTGCTATTAAAGTCATTGACAACGCCAAATCACTAAGTTTCACTAAAGGATGCAAGCCTATTTTGTTACAAATGACCTTTTGTTCATTGTGCCAAGCTGAGGACAGCAGCATGAAACCTTGTGAAGGATATTGCATCGATGTTTTGAAAAACTGTTTGCTGTCAAGTGGGCAGTTGCAACGGCACTGGAGGATGTACTTCGACTCAATGGATACTTTAGCAACTGGTTTGTCCAAATCGCCAATAAAGGATGCTTTGTACCAAGTGTATAATGATTTATCATTGGCTGTTATCCAAGTCATCCCACAGATCCATGACCCAAAGTTAAAGGTAACTGAGATGAAACACTTTACATTGATGAAATTCCTTTATCTTAGGATTATATGATGGAGGTTACGCCGTATTTATATGTTTTCACTTATTTATGACGACAGTTTTTTAAATCGATCCTTTTAGGGTAACAGTTTATATGTACACGCGCGGAGATGATTAAAAAGGCTCTTGTTTTTCCTTACTTTTGTATGTGACTTGTATGTTAAGTTTTTGAACTCCTGGTTTTGAATATCAGTCAAGGAACAGTTGTACTTTTCGAGTGTTAGCACTCCGTAGATTGGTTTTGTTTGTTTGCTTTTTGGTTTGTTCAGTTTCTTTTTTATTTCAGTTTGTTTGTTTGTTAGTTAGTTCGTTTATTTGTTTGTTTGTTCGTTCGTTCGTTTGTTTGTTTGTCCTTTCGTTTGTTATCTTGTTTGTTTGTTTATTTATTTGTTCGTTTCTTAGTTCGTTCATTTGTTCGTTCATTCGTTTGTTTGTTGGCTTGTTTGTATCCTTGTTTGTTTGTTTGTTTGTTTGTCTGTCTGTCTGTCTGTCTGTCTGTCTGTCTATCTGTCTGTCTGTCTGTCTGTCTGTCTGTTTGTTTGTTTCTTTGTCTATCTTCCTTTTTCTTTGTTGTTCACTACAAAACTTGCAGGCCCTAGACGCGAACGGGCAAGTAGCAGTGCATTCCTTAATTGTATCATCTGTTTTGTTATCAGCTTGTGTCTCAAATTTATTGCCTCGAGCTATATTTCTTATCAGAATATCCACGCGAGGCAATCTTTCATTAAAAGAATTTAATTCAAACCGGAATTTTTCCATCGATGAGAATGAATTTTAAATGGAATAAAGATTAATCACATTAATTCTCTCTCCTCTAGGCAAACATCCAAAACGTTTGTGGAAGTCCAACGTTTGCAACTAGTTCCGTTACCTCGGCCGCTTCTACACGAACCCATCATCAGAAAGCAAAAACATCACTTAAAGAGAAAATGGGAAATGCAAGGGCAAAGATGATTTCTTTGAGGAATTTGTTCGACGAGATGCCACGGGATATATGTGTTTTGGACAGAGTGTCAGCGTTGAGAACCGAAAAAGTGGTTGTGGCGAATTGTTGGAATGGCACAAGTGTTGGACGGTAAGGTGTCATTTGATTTTGTTCTCTCTGAATCTAATTTTTTATCCTAAAAGTGATATAATCCATGCCAGAAATTCGACATCGGGTTATAGTCTACGAATCAAGCTTAAAGCTTGCCTTCCGATTTAAGCCGGGCTTTTGGACTGGGATCTCGCATACGTTATTTACGCTAGCGCTCAAATCTCCTCAAAAGCTACAGATAACAAGAAATAGATCTTTAGGCAATTCCATACCGGTTATTTTTCTTTCAACAGTCAAAACAATGTTCCTCTGCCAAGATTAAATACAATATGACTTGAGAACTGTACGGGAGGCCAATTTTTCACCCAAAGAACAAAGGACGCGAAGATTTGTGATTCATAACAAAACAAAATTAGTGTGCTATAGAAAACATCTTTTCTTTTTTCACCCAAAACAAATTTAGCTCTACATCTGAGTTAATATAAACATAAAGACAGCTTCACCAGAATAGAAATAATGTTGAATATTCGCTATCTTAGAAATAACGGTGTACAATTGGTCAAAATGGGATCAGGTGTGCTGGCACGTTTGATCTCCCGCGTTTTTGTTATACGTTTTGTTTATCATACGGCTCGTTCTTGCGGAAATGGTAGTGCTGAGAATCTGTGCTCTCCCGTCGACAGGGGTTAGTTTTTCGTTTGTCATTTCTTGAAGAACTAAAAGGGCAGCATTTTTTCGTCGACCATAGAGTCTTAATAGAGTTTTTTTTCTGTTCTAATCTTATTTTAATTTGATTTTTATAGTCTAGTTCTTGGGAAAGCAAGGAACTGTTGTTTGAAATACTTAATTTATCAAAGCAGAAAAGAATGCCTTTCTTTAAACAAACAATTATTTTTTTAGATTATTCGAAGTGAAAAAAACATATAAAAGGCAAGTAAAACGACTGTCAAAGCTCCTCAGTCATCTTCATTGAACAAAAGGGACCTCATTGAAGAAAGAAAATCATATCAAGAAATTGGTGTCGTTTTCGGGCTTCCTGTGGTAAAATAAACTTGGGAACCCTGTTTTTTACTTTCCAGTCCTTTTTCGGCCAAAAGGTGCCATTTCTATTTCGTGGCCTTCATATGCGACCTGACGGAACCCAAAATGTGCTAGCCGACGTATACGGTCATTACGTTATTAATAATAATGGTATTAGTTTTATTCTGCGACAGAGGATGAATGGACTACAATTTAACAGTAACTAATTGGAATGTAGTTTGTAATTTCGCTCAAGAAGTTTCTAGTTTTGCTCGTTAATTTGTTTAAATTATTGTTTTGCATATACCTTTTTAATATATTTTTGAATTGAAGTTTCTGAGATGGGCGAGTTGATGCTAAACGGGATTTCTTTCTCTCTTTCTTCCGGTCGTCCAGTTCCCTCTTTTCGTTCGTTAGTTCGTTAGTTCCCTCTTTTCGTTCGTTCGTTCGTTCGTTCGTTCGTTCGTTCGTTCGTTCGTTCGTTCGTTCGTTCGTTACTTACTTACTTACTTACTTACAAGGAGTAAGTGTGGCTTAGTTGGTTCGCGCACGGCCTTCAAAGTTAGAGATCCCAAGTTCAATTCCCAGAGACCTTGCACTGACCTCGTGCAACTCATTCGCTTCTTTCGTGCTTAGCAACCACCCGCGTGCACCCAAAACTCGATAAATGCACGTTAAATGTGTACTAACCTTCAATTGATATTATCTTTGTATTTAACAGGTATTATGGTCCAGTTTCATCACCTCTTCCATCTCTTGAAAGCACACCAGCAGACAATTTCCGTATCAACAACCTCGTCATACATATTAACAATTTTATGAACGACATTAAGCGACACACTCCTGTTATTAGCAGAGAAGGCGAGGGGAGCGGTGAAAGTGGAGGTAGGTCGTTATAGTTCATGGTAGTATCCTATCAATGGTGTGGTTGTATTTGTACTGATTGAAGGTACAAGCGTCTAGTTGCATTAACCAGGTATTCCCATCCTTTCTCGTTTTTTATCTGGGAATGTTAGCGAGTTTTGGGTGCCCTGTGTTTGCCAAAGGTCCTCCTTGCCTAGGTGGTTATCTGCCCACTAAATATTTTAATTAATATTTTGATATATGTTTGATTTTTGCTGCTGGAAATAATCGTTGGCAGTGATACGAATGTTGGCACTAGTTAATTAGTCTGTTGGTCCGTCATTCCTTCCTTCCTTCCTTCCTTCCTTCCTTCCTTCCCTCCCTCCTTCCCTCCCTCCCTCCCTCCCTCCCTCCCTCCCTCCCTCCCTCCCTCCCTCCCTCCCTCCCTCCCTCCTTCCTTCCTTCCTTCCTTCCTTCCACCCTTTCTTCATTCCAAGAAGAAGAGGACGTAATTATACTATGCACAACTATGCAAATTATGCTAGTATTGACCTGCAGGTGGTATAATTGTTCACAGATGGAAGCGGAAGTGGATGTGATGAAAATGATATTGACTGTGCAAGTGCAAGTGGTGCTCCCACAGATTCGCCTACTGACAATAGCATTGGTAAGTACACAGGAACTCCACACTGACCATTTAGGTACACCCATCTAGTTGTTTACCCTCCCCTCCCCCACCATTCAATATCGTTGCCATGGAAATCATCCCTACAAGAGCATATAGATTCGAACCTTGAAAACTTCAATTACGTTATACTATCGTTTGCATAATAACACATCGCGACACAAAATATATCGACTTGGAATACTAGAAGGCGACAGGGGCGTAGCGAGGCCTGAGCAAAAGGGGGTGCAATTTTCTTGAGATCAAGTTCCCGCAAAAATATGCTGATTTGGAACAAAATTACGTGGCATGGGAATTTGTCCAGCATCGAGAAACAAAAATAAACTTCGTCCAAGTGGATGTGGATTATACTTGAGATCACATTTAAATCTTGTGAATTGAATTAAAAGTGAAACTTGTGAATATTACTTGACATCATCCTTCAGATGACGGACTCAAGCCGCCCAAAAGTTTAGGGGGGCGCGATCGCCCCGCCCCCTTGCCCCCCTCGCTACGCCACTAGAAGACGATACACTATCAATCCAGCACAATGCTCAAGTACAGTCACACAGATAGGCGGAGATCTAGAGCTATACATCTGGCGTAGTAATTATTCGAACGGTGGTATTAACTACTAACTATGTACTAACTGGACAATTACACTTTTAACTAACACCTAACTATTACCAATACAAATGGCGACGATTGTAACTCGTGAAAAAATTGGCAATCTAATCGTTAGTAGCAGACTCTAAACCCATTGTTTTCTTTTGTTCTTTATCAACTAGTACGTACTAAACTAGTCATCTTTCTTTCACGGGTTACTGAAACAAAATCACTCTAACCCGCCGTTCTTTTACAAGAATAAAAAATTAAAAAATTCAATAAAAATATACTGTTTCCTTGGTTTACCATTACATAAGAAATAAGCCCAACCCTTTCCTTTCCTTTATTGACCACGCCTCTGATCTGCACAGAAATAATCCCAACCCTTTCCTTTCGTTTACTGACCACGTCCCTGACCTGCACAGTCTGCTTAGCTTACATTGTACCTCCAAAGGAAGGAGCCTTTCTGATATTGTTCTTGTTTGTCTAATTCCAGTTGTCCAAGACCCGACAACGGACGGGTTCTTCTTTACTGGAGACCCTAATGATGTTCAAGGTGGAGGAGTCAATGCTGACGCCAAAGCTGGAGGACGTGGTGCAGGCTCAACACTATTATCTTCATTTAGTCTGGTTTTGGTTTTAGCATCTTTGGTTTCGTTTTGGATATGATGACATGGAATTCTTTATACGCTAGGATATACATAGTAAGATTACAGACGTGGTTGGATTATGGATGGATGTAACGCAACGTAATTTGTACAAATATAACGCAACGTCATTTGTGCGTGACCATTGAAATTTGTGTAACGTATGCACAGTAAACCAGTTTGCGTGACCTAGATGGAATACATAACCAAAATGTGCGTGACTATGGAATTTGTGTGACGAACATGGCTTATGCGTGACCCATGAGATTCAGACTGCGTGACTATGGATTTCGCGAGGCCTATGGGATTTTGTGGCAACTGGCGTTCGTCTGATTTGGAAGAGAACCGCGCAGCGTGATTTATGCATGACGTATGGACTAAAGTACCTGTAAAGTGTTCATAACCTAGCTTGCGTGACTGAAGAGTTCACTGATGTAACGCAACGCAACATGACCTGCTATATAATGTAGTGCAAAATGATGGTTCGTCTAAAACTCCCTTGTAGTTACTTCTCTGAAAGTGAGCTTTGGGGTTCCTGTGTTGCTGATGGATACACCTACACTAGCTAACCAACCAGCGTAATTCTTTAGCTGTTGTAGATCGATTCATACTCAAGAAATACTGCTTCCTGACTTAATTTAAGTCATTTGCGAAAACCAACCAAAACTTGGCTTTGTTATAGCCTACAGAAAACGTCTTCAAATGGGATTCCTGTC
The DNA here is from genome assembly GCA_029948255.1 of Telmatactis stephensoni. NCBI lineage: Eukaryota > Metazoa > Cnidaria > Anthozoa > Actiniaria > Isophelliidae > Telmatactis > Telmatactis stephensoni. The sequence continues at coordinate 373,893 of JALIZF010001907.1, forward strand.
TTCAATTATGACCGGTATCTACATAAACCTGTTTAATTAAGCGAGAAAGACACGAGTGAGAGCACACTAGCATATATTACCTCATTCATCGTAAATTTGGACTGCAAATACTTCACCCCTCTGGAGGTTTTTTGTTTCTTCACGGATAATAGAGAGATTAAGAATCATGCATTCAGGATAGGATCACGTGACCTACATTTTTGTGCCTGGCGTTGCGCGTTTGGCACTCAAACGCCGAGAGAGTAAAGCCGCGGCCACACGAGCGATGTTTTGCTTGCACAGGCGACTCGATTTTCTGAAATGATCGGCGCGCGGTGGTGGCTACACGAAGCAACAAAAACTGACGATAAATGTTGGCGATGAAATCCAAAAATATAAATAAACAAATCGTGGTTTTGTCAGTCAAAATAAGGGACCGGTCATTATTTACAGGGAGGGGGGCTGGTGGAAATGAGAAATGTGCTGCACAATTTTTGATGGCCCCACCCCCTTTTCCACATACATTCTCTTATAACAATAATGCAGTGTGTGCATGAAAAATGATGACCCCCCCCCATATTTCCACCAGCCCCCCCTTCCCTGTAAATAATGACTGGTCCCTAATCCGGAAGAATTGAAGAATTGAAATTTGGTCGCGTCGCGAGTGCAAGGAAAAAGTTGCAGAGTGGCTACACGAGCGACAAAGTCCACGAATACGTTGCGAAAAATTCAACTCAATTAATTTCTCGCAACTTTGTTTGGCGATTTTTTCAGCTGTCGCGTCGCCTGTGCAAGAGTGGCTACACGTGCGATTTCCTCGTGCGTTGGCGATTTTAAAAAATCGCGTCGCCTGTGCAAGCAAAAAATCGCTCGTGTAGCCGCAGCTTAACTTTTCACGTTTACGGCAAACGCGCAAATGGCAATGCTAAACGCGAAAAAAAAAAAAAAAAAACCAGGTCGCGTGATGCCGTTTCCCGTGTGCATCAGTTGACAAACGAAATGTAAACGCGAAAGAAACTGACTCTGGCATCCAGGGAAGTACTTGATAGGAATTTCTTCAAACTCTAGTTGAAAATGCTTGCAAATCCGCTATGCAATTCTTACAATTCTTTTCAATCTATGAAAATTTTCATCACACCAGTAAGTTAGAAAGAACGGAACGAGCGAAAGAAAAAAAGATACTATACATATCAAAAAATACACATCAAAAGTCCGGTTTTTTATCGCCACCGTGAAAGAGGAAATAATTCCGCTTTCACCGTAGCTCCAAGTATGTATATTACAATATATATATTTTGTTCATATTAATAATTATTGTAATGTAGAATTAGGTGGTTTTTACAATAGCTTGTATATAGGACTTTAGCCATAGATGTCTTTGTAGTAATGAACATATAATTCAACGCTGTGAAACGGCGAAAATAAATCGAATATCCATAAGAGAAAACCACTGTCAGTCTTGTTACAATTTGGGGGGCAATATGCAGCTGGGATCGTTCGGTCAAATTGCTGTGCCAGACCACCACAACGAAGGACACAACGAAGAAAGTTTTATTAGTTATTTTGCACAGTTATGGACCAAAGAAAGAACAGCTGTGCGCGCGCGCTGCTGTATTTTTATCTCAGCCAATCAGCAAATGACACGTCATATCTTTTTACGCGCCCTTTTCATATGAACGCGTTTGTCCGTTTTCGAAGAGCCGCTCGCTGCGGAGTGTTTGCAGTTATCGATAGAAAGAAGCCGAATTTCTTTTGAAAACTGCTTAAAAACTTATTTTCCTGGCAAAACATGTAGCAAAATACTTTATAGAGTTTCTAGGCTACGATCTGTTGCATCTAACTCAATCACAGGCCAGAGAAGATGAAGCAGTGTTTCGTCGTGGTGTCAAGATTCAGTTCTTGTGCTCTGGCCGGCCAGGAGAGGAAAGTCGTGGCAGATTGGACAACAGATAACATCCCTAAGTATAAAGTATGTACCCTGTAATGCTGTAATTTGGATACAAACGTAAATTTATTTTTTTAAACAAAATATAGTTACTGTTAGTGATAACACGAGTAACTTTCAGCTAGGCATCCATCGCTACACACCTAGTGTTTGAATGGGTCAGTTCCCGTATCGTGCGGCACTAAAAAGATAAAAAAGAAAGAAAGAAAGAAGGAAGGAAGGAAAGAAAGAAAAAAGAAACAAACAAACAAGCAAGCAAACAAAGATATAATTTGAACTCAGTGAAAACACAGGTAGCCCAAGCTCTATGTTCGAGCAGTATACAAAGAACTAATAAGAGAATGCATAGGACTTTGAATTTAGGCCATTAATTCTATAAAAATAAAGCAATAGGCTTCTTTCTTGCCTAAGGAGTTGTTTGTGTCTTTTTTGTTCTCCGGATTTTCAGGACATTTCGATGATTTTAGTACACTCGGCTTTCCTCTATCGTCGAATCTAGTCCTGACATCGCTCCCAGAGGACAAAAAGATACCAACAACACTTCAGACAAGGGAAATACAAAAACAAAATCAAAAGAAAACCCTCATCATGCTTTTTTCTCAGAATTACCGGCCTCGGCTGGCTCAAACCCCCATATATTCTCTAGTTCTCTGTACCGATAGCTCTAATATAGAGCTTGGGCTACCTGTGCTGAAAATTAAGATGCATGATTGTTTACGATGTGCGTACTGTTAAATTGTAGTGCGCGTGCAAACATATTTTTGTGATTTCGTAGGCCATCAATTTGTGCAATTAATCCGTTACGAAATCTTGGACGCGACCGCGTAGCGGGAGTCCAATTTGTTTATTCCGAGTATGATTACAGCGAAAACCGTGCTAGTGCGGCCCCCTGTTTTTGACAACTTCGGTTAGATAATTGTTTTTCTGATCCAAATCATTGGTTAATTTTATTGATAAAGTCCTAAAATACCGATGTCCTACCTTCCCCCTCCCCACCTTCCCCCCTCCCCCCACCTTTCCCCCGATCTCCGAGGAATAAACGTGCCAGTGACGGGTACTTAACGACCATTCAGTCAACTCTTTAAGACCGAAGAAGTAACAAGTTTGCGAATGATCGGGGATTTTAGCGGGATTTTAACGCTAGCCCGCGGGAACTGTGGGATCTCTAAGCTTTAATTCCAAGGGGGCGGTTGTTTGAAAGTAGGTAAGCGCTACCCAAAGATTATATCTAAAGAAAAACCATTGGTGTTAACCCTGGGTTAATGCTAACCCACTTTTGAACAACCGCGCCCTGTCTTAAATCAACTGGTCTTTTCGAACCTACCAAACCTGAAACATATGGTTCCATTTCGTCCTAAAAGGGGAAGGGCATTGATCAAATTATTAGGGAGCATTTGGTATAGACTAATGCGAAAATTATCTGGATCGTTTATCAGGAACATTATCAGTCGTTTGTAGCCATCTTTTCACCTGACGCAGGGGTCCAGATGCCGTGGAGACGGGTATTTAACCATCCTCTTGCCTTCGCGAGAGCCGGGGAAAATGCGTCACTTGAACACTACTCAAGTGTTACTTTCTCCGCCCTTCCCTGGGGTTTGGGGGCTGCGGTTTCAATTCATTGATGTATATCAATGAATTTTTAAGAGAATTCTGCAAAGCGTCTCCACGTGTTTAGTGTTTGCAATTAATTTTATCCCATCATCTTGAGCGTGTTTGAATGAAGGGGTTTCAAGTTCATCTAACTGCACATCTTATCAACCTCCCCACCACACAAATACGGTTTAAATTAAAACTGGTTTATGATAAATTAGATACAGAGTGGATTATCTGATGAAAATTTACACGCATGTCATATTAATAGTCTTTTGGCGACAAAAAATCTAAAACCAATCAAACTGATAAAAAACTCGTGGCCTGCTGACCACCTAACATACTCATTAGTTTAACATTAAAGTATATATTTTATAGGGGCAATATGTTGGGGGTACAACTCAAAGTTGAGAGTGTTCGCAGTATTGGTTTACTATATATAGTTTTGTCTATTCTGGGCCCGATTGTTGGAAGAGCGATTAGTGTTAATCCTGGCCCGAGTTCCTTAAAGGCTGTGTTACACGAGACGATTTTTAACGACGATTTTCCGCGCAACGTAGCAACAACTTGCAATATTTTGCGTTGCGAGTTTCTGACTTGGATTCAAAATCTCGCAACGTGTTGCCGAAGCGAAAATTTCAAGGAAAATCGTTCCAAGTGTCATGTTACACGAGAAAGATTTTTAACGCAACGCCGTTGCGCTGAAAATCGTCGTTAAAAATCGTCTCGTGTGACGCCGCCTTTAAAGCCCGATTATCGCCAATCCAGGAACTTAAAAAAAACATTGGTTTGGATCTTGGATTTCAGGAACCGGCCCTTGAGTTAAAACCAACGGTTTTCTTAAAATTTAATCCCGGGTTAACCCCAATCGATTTTCAAACCACCAAGCTCTCATGTAGTTTCCCCTGTATTGTGATTAATATATTCATAAAGGACGTTTATATCGATTTCTGATTTGTAAAATTCACATGGCTGTCATCTCGTACATTTACAAAAACTTCCAAACAAAATTTATCACTATCAACGAAAAATAATAATCCGATAAAAATAAAAACTTGTAATAGATGATTTCATCGTTATCTGTAGACGCAGATTAGCTCGTGAAGAGAATAAAAATTTCTGCATTTTACATAGAAATGTTAAAAACATTGAACGATGTCATTCGACTTTCCTGCGTGGTTATTCACGATTCTAATTCCTCTTCTTAATGAAATTTGAAAATAAATCTTTTTACAACTGAAAATATCTAAAAAGTGAAATTTAAGTCGGAAGTTTTTTCGTTGAAACTCACATCTGAGACACAAGCAATAAACGCAGACTCACGACAAATGTCATTTCACATTTTCTTACGAAAAGACATCAAGTACTTCTGATAAGCAGTAGCCAGGGGCGGATCCAGGGGGGGTGTCCATAGGTGCACCGGACACTCCCGTAGCGCCGTACGAGATGACGTCATCAGATTCCATTGTTAGGAGGCCGCCATTTTGGATGTGACGTCATCTCTTAAGAGGCCTATTTGGGACACCCCCTTTGCAAAATCCTGGATCCGTCCCTGAGTACATAATGAGTCTGCACATGCTACTTGTTCTAATGAAGTCCTTACACTTATTACATCACTTAGTAGTTTTTCCATCTCGAGAATTAATAGTTATGACTTTGGCTTAATATTCATACAGGAAAACAGCGCAAGTTGTTGTAGTGCGAACATGGAGAACCAGTTCTTGTATCACCGTGTTGTCATTTTTGTCTGAATTTTGGATTCCTGTTTGTAGACGTTTATATGGTCCGTTCATGGAGTAATAATTGAGTGTTTTATAAACCTTGATACAGTCCTGTGACTTGGAATGTCCCCAATACCTCATGCATTTCCTAGTAAGATCTGGACAATTCCAGGAACCTGGATGATTGCCGGGTATTGCCCGTATCTTAACATGCCCGCGAGGAGCGATATTTTAGCCACATTTCATATATATACAATATTTTCTCTCAGCTTATGAGCAACGTTATTCCAACTTGTCGTAGAAAATAAAAAAAGTATTTTGTTCTGTTTAAAGGTGTAGAAACTTCTCCATCTTTAACACCATCTTGAAATGATAATCATTATTAATCCAGCAAACAAGACATGCGTTGAAAGATGGTTTTTGATTCCTTGATTGCTTCTTTTCCCTAAGACGTTTCCACCTTTGTTCTCATCGCCCACTCCTCCTCCGAGCATATTGTCACCATCGCCCACTTCATTCTCTCCTGTTACAGGTGCATCCGTACCAGGTTCAACTGTGATCTCGTTCCTTCCACTTCCGCTTTCACCACTTCCGCTGCCGCTCCCACTTTCGTCACCACTGCTATCAATACCAGGTCGACCAACCACGTTGACGTCTTCTCCTTCGAGCGAAGACTTCAACCTTGTTGTCATCGTCTTAAGAATCATGACTTGTTGTTTTATTATGGCATTCGAAGGACTGAGAGATGCATCGATGTTGTTAGCTGATGCACCTGAGCTTGTGTATCTAAAAAAACAAAGACATTGTTAATTGAAGACTGTGTTTGAAAAGGTGTTTCTATTCTCCACGTGAAAACACAGGAAATAAAACGTTTGGAAATATCGTCATACATCTCTAAGTGGGGGTATACTTTTTCACTTCATTAACTATTTCCGTCGACACTTAGATGACAGTCTATGGGAGAAGTTTAAGAAAATCCATCTTTGTTCCTTCCATATACTTGGTTTATGCTTAAGTATAGAAGATCACAAAATGTTCTTGAAGTGTTGAACCATCGTTCTTTAAAATCACTGATGAAGTAAGGAATATTGAGCCACAAAGCAACAGAGATTAAGATCCACACAAGACAGATCCACACAAGAGCATACATGTATCAATCACTATGACTTACTTTCCAATGGCTGTCCCATTCCAACACTGACTGGAATCTTGTGATGATGTAGAAGCACAGATTGATGATGGTAATTTTGACCAGAAACCTTTAGCAATCTTTATGTCTTCTCTGAACTTCTTTGTTAGTCTACAACACAGTGAATATTTAAATTTTAACTTAAGCAAATCTGACCTCATCAGATTATAATAGCTTTTTCCACATATTATGTAGTGCAGCATTCCCCAGTTAAATACAGAAACTCACTTAATAATAAAACAACTTCACACTTAGTCCAATGGACAAACCTTAGTGGATAAAATGATAAATCTATCTACTGGGTAAGGCACGTTTCACTCTTCACCCAAAGAGAGCCAGATAAGGGGTGGTTTCCCAAATTCTTACCTTCCAAGGTTAGTGACTGGTGAAGAAGTTGATAATGCAGGATCATGAGCTTTTGGGTTTGCTTGTTGTTTCACTTTGCCTGGTTCATCAATAATAAAATCACCGTCTGAAGATCGTTTGGTTTTGGCTTTTAAATCTGGTGTACCACATCCAGCAAATATCTGAGGACAAATTGACACAAGGGAAATATCAAACTGTTATTGTGAGAATGTTTAAACAATGGGTCATATTGCTTCAGCATTATTTTCATTTGATTATGGCTAAGAGGCAACAGAGAGAGAGACTGTACATAGAAAAGTTGGTATTTCATATATTAAATGACTGTAGAACAAATTATGAGATCTAAATGCAATTAAAAATTGGATTTTACTATTTAAATGACAAGAATGTAGAGTTAAAGCCAAATTTATAACACCAGGGTGAAATAAACAGGCAGTACAGTACTGAGTCTGGGTATGTTGCTTTTGCTCGTGCTAATGTCACTAGTTAAAAGACAAGCACTACTAATGAGCAGTACATCACCGAGTCTGTGTATGTTGTTTGTGCTCATGCTTATGTCACTAAAGTTAAAACACAAACACTGCTAATGAGTAGTACATCACTGAACGTATGCGTGTTGCTTGTCCTCATGCTTATGTGACTATTGAAAAGACAAACACTACTTATGAGCAGTACATCATGGAGTCTGTGTATGTAGCTTTTGCTCATACATATTTCAGTAGTGAATAAACAAGCACTGCTAATGAGCAGTACATTACTGACTTTGTGTTTGTGTTTGTTGCTTGTGCTTATGTCACTAGTAGAAAGACAAGTACTGCTAATGAGCAGTACATCATGAAGTCTGTGTATGTTGCTTTTGCTCATACATATTTCACTAGTGAAAAGACAAGCACTGCTAATGAGCAGTACGTTTCTGACTGCGTATGTTGCTTGGCTTATGCTTATATCACTAGTGAAATGACAAGCACTGCTAATGAGCAGTACATTACTGACTCTGTGTATGTTGCTTATGCTATATTAGTGAAATGACAAGCACTGCTTAAGAGCAGTACATTACTGACTCTGTGACACTAGTGAAACGACAAGGACTAATATGTGTGAGCAATCCTATTCTGCTCACAGTGTTAGTGACAGCTAGCAGAGCTTTATTCTCACCTTCTTTCCAACAGTCAGGTGTTGTTCTTGGTAGTTCATAATTGCAAAGGAAATTTTGACTCCAATTGGATCAATGACATTTTCAATACTGAATGGTCCTTCCAACTTTCCAGCTACTTCAAGTAAAGCAACAATAAAACTTTCCCATGCAACACTGAACTCCTTTAAGTCAGCAAGACACACTTTGTATGAATCTGTGCAAAAATATTCACATGGTTTCAAATCCGTTCTCCCTGAACACCAAGAGCAGTAGGACATTTTGATGATCTCTTTTTCACAATCTGCTGATGCTGTAATGGCCTGGAGTTGCCGAAGAACGCTATGACCAACATTCTGTGCATAAACAAAGGCACGAGCTGTAACAAATGAACGTTTTACTTGTGAAGTAAGCTTGTCTTTCATGTCTCCAAATGGTTTGAGTTCATCCATGTAACGTGTTACACATTCCAAGTAGTTCTTAGAAAACTTGTACTTTGAGTTTAAAAGCTGAAACATTTGTTGCATAAGATTGGCAAAGAAGCCATTCATGACTTGGCTAAGATCAAGGTTTTTGCCATCATAGTAATTATTGAGGCTTTGAAATAGATCAATGAAGACTTGTGAACGCTGTTTGTAGAATGATCCATATGTTTTTGTGAACATTGAGTTAAGATCCTTTTCAGAATTCTTGATGAGATCCCGGAAGAACACTGAAAGTTAGAGATAAAAAAGCATACAGTTAGTAAAATATTGTTTACTTCAGGAAACTCCAAGATCATGCAAACCAAAATCTAGTTCCCCACTGATTTGAACCATGTGTTAACTGTATTTTTACCCTCAATTACTGAAACTCCTGACAACTCATACCATTTTTTATTTCCTCCCAATCATTCAAACTGCTGTGCTTCAATTAACGTTTTTTGTTATTTTCTTTATATTATCAAAAGACAATAAGTATACTGTTAAAACAGAATCAAAATAAGGTTAAGAAGGTTAACAAAGTTAATTAGCATGTTCAACCAAGCAATCAAAGCAAGCAGACAAATCCTTTTTTGCAATATAATAATGTATTTGGCCTCAGGCAATTATTCTCTGTTTTGTACCGCACATCCTTCATATCCATCATCAGAGCTCTAATATTGTTTTTATTTTTCAATTTCAGTTCATAAAAACTCAATAAAATAACCTACTAATTTGAATGTGCTAATTTTGTCAAGTTAGTAAGAAAACTGTATTGATGTGTGCGATGACTACCTAATACTTTAGTCAGCTTACATTATGCACAATAAAAGCAAATAATATTTCTATGAAACTTTGACATAATGAAACAGAACTTGATAAGATTTGACGACAACCAATGTTCTATTTCACAAACAAGTGTTTATAATCCAATAAAAATCTATTAAAACTTATCACTTGTTTCCAATAATGTAATCTAACTTTCAGATACATATCCAAGAAGTCTTTATGCCTGGAACTATATAAATTACACAATGTAACACCACAGAAGATCTTATGAAAAATACCATATCTGGACCTACAAAAACAGGGCTTTTGACAGCTGACTTAATATTAAGTCAGAGATGAATTTTGTGGTGATCAAATCAAGCTCAACAAAACCATCATAAACTTTGTGCTATTTGAGTCTCTATTATTGCATCTCAGTAAACATAATTGTTGTGTAACAAAAAGAAAGAGAAAGCAAAATGGTTTCAAAAGGAAAAGGAAAAGAAAAAGGAAATAAAATATATAACTAAAAAAACAGTAATATGAAACCTTCCTTAAAGTGAAAAACATTTTTTTCAATCTGATCTTACACTCCTAAAATACTTAGAAATGGTTAGACGTTTAGCTTGATCTATAATTCACATGCAATTACAGTAAAGTATTCTAGTATCAAGCAGTTTTACCCATTTAAATTAAGCCCGGAGCACAGGTATTAAAATATGGAACATAAAAATTAGTAAAATAAGTGAATATTCAAAGTATATACACAAGAGTTTTAGATAAAACATAGAGATTTTTTCACGGGCACCGGGTTTTAGATAAAGCAGAAATATTTTTTCACGGTCCTTCAAAAGAGAAGTATCTTTCAAGTTCTCTTGGTTTGCATTATTCTAGGATTAGAAGGTGAAACTCGTGCCAAAATTCTAAACAGAGCAAGATCACGGCCGCCACTATAAACTCCGCTAAATGCATTAATATAAGACTTTACCCTTGCTATTTGCCAAGTTAAATATTAGCCAAGGATTTACGAGTTATTCTTAATTGAAAAAGAATGATGAAACCGTTAATCTTTTCCGATGTAGTCCAGTCAGGAATTTTGTGGTTCGAAGACATGATACATCGAATAGCCGCATCGTGCGCGGAACGGATAGCACTTCATGACGTTCGAAGATTCGATCGTAGAAACGAAGCTTCGATCATACAGCGCCATACAGATGCACACCGTCAACATAAAATCGACAAATTCAAAAACAACTGTGAGTCCATAGAAACAAATAAGCGATGACAAAGGAGTATGGCGCCGGTAAAACATCTAATATATAAAAAAACACATGCCTTGAGGACAACCCCATGCAGAGCCAACGTATTGACAAACTATTATTCAAGGTTATAAGAAAAGTAAAGTTCCCAAACCTCTCCACAGAAAACTACATTACTATATACATCATAATTAAAATGTTTTGAAACAGAGATTTGAAAAGATCGTAGGGTTCCTCTTCTTGCCGTGCGCTTATCACAATAAACAACATGGAAGAAAAAAAAGAAGCAGATTTTTTGAAATTGAGCTTGTAAATCAATCAATTTTGGAGCTGAAATTCATCACCGATTGAAATTTACGTTTTTGTGGTGTACGGGGCTTTGTTAGTACTTGTAATTCGAGCCCCGTTGCGGTACACTAAGGTCGTAATAACAGTTTTATCGTATACCGTTTGACTAGTCCTAAGCGACAACAGCGAAGACATTTTCAACACTTTATGGACTCAACCAAACGTTTATTTGCCATTTTTACGGGATGATCTGTGCTAAACGCAAAATGTGTGTATATATGCCATGCGTCTTTCTAACACCAAGAGAGCGACATGCCCAAGCTAGATAGCCGCGGATAGGATTACAATTTGACAACCATTCGCTGTTTTACTAGATTTGCTAGCCGCATCATGTTCAAAGAATGCAAGGATTAATAAATTGTCAAAACGGAGGCCATTTTCACAGTATCCTTGAGTTTAAATGAGCTGGGTGCCAAAACATCCAGGATAAATTGTTCGCTGAATTTTCGCGCAATTCTCTGATCGAATTTGAGCGAATGGATGTACAAATGCTGTTTACATTTGACGAATTTGAGTTCAAGTTCATTTTCCGTAAGTCATGGACGATTTTATCATCACGAACGTCGAATCGTGGCCTTTTTCAGCTATGGAATAAAAAATTAGAGGCAAACAAGATGGAATAAGCACGTGCCGATGTCGATTTCATTCAACTTTCAAAACAAAGAACAAAAACATACATAAAATCTTCGCTTCGTTACCCTCGCTGTTTATAAAACATTTGCTCGATCAAGTTAAAACCACAACCTTAAACCCACAATGAAATCGGCTTACCATCAAAGGACTTTGAACTGCTAGCGAAAACATTCTTCAAACCATTCGTCTTCGCCGTCAAAGCGTTCACAAATTCTGATCTTGCGAGCGAAGAAAAGCTGTCCTCCATTCGCTTCGTACAACAACCACTTGACAAAGCAGAACACACTTTAAGGCTTGAATCTAGAAGAAAGGTAAATAATATCGACGCATTTAGGAGTTTAGGAAAGTAAAAGAGAGTAAATCCAGTTAGCCGTCAAAATAGAAAATCCCGCGACTACACAGAAAACCACCACAGCGTGATCTGCCCTCCACTCACCAGAAACAGCCTTGGAAGGTACATCACTTTGAAGCAAGCCCTTTGCACGATACTGGGTCATCACTGATGTACACGTCGGTGGCAATCCACCTACAGCTCCCACAGTATACACCAAATAAGAACTAAGTAACAAGAAGAGCGAGGCCATCTTGGATACGGGGACAAAGCAAATCTACAGTGTGAATGACAATGACCGCACGCTCGTCGCTTCAATGTTGGCCCAACTTCGGTGGCACGTCAAATCTTGAACGAAAAAAGATCACTCAGTCCGCTGTTCACTGCAATAGCAAAATAATGTGTGAGCAATTTTTAACAGTAGGGAGGCGAAATACAACGTCCCCTCGCTCCGGAATGCAACACATAGAGTCGTTAATTAGCTTTCTTGTCTTAGATGACAGCTCCATACAATCGAGTTTAGCATTACGTAGTGAGGGGCGGGGGGACAACCCAAACCGCCAGCCAATCAAAACATCAGAAAAGGAATGCCATAAATCCCAACACTACTCCGAAATCTCCCAGATCGTTCGTAAATTGACTGTGTTTACATGGATAACACAGACTTCTGACAATCTAAATATCAGTCTAACCATTCACGGCCTGACCTCTTGTTCAGCTACTATACGCATTTTAACCTCTCATTTGCTTTACTGAAATCTTTTCTGACGTCTACAAACAATGCAATTTTTTTCGTTAATCGCTTTTGGTAATCATCCCAAGACAGGTCACAAAAGCGGCCGTCAATATTTTCTTCCAAAGAACCAATGACAAATCCCAAATTTCTATTAAAGGATTTTCTATCTTCGCCACAAAAGATCTTAAGTAACTAAAAGGTGTTAAAATAGTAAATTTATTCATAAATCCGACGATTGGAGTATTTCTTAAAAGTGTGAATTGTATGAGGTGAAAATAATGTCTGGAGGGAAAGATGCTTATTCGACATGGTTAACAAATGTGAAAACAGCAGAGAAAGAAATCTCTCAAGAGCTGGGCTGTTGCTATGTAAACACCGATTTATGTTAGACAAAAGATAATTCATGTTTATGGCATTTCCTGTCCAAAAAGACTATTCAAAAGCTATTTCTTTTTGCATTCATCTAAATTAGGGCTTGGCGCGGGCTTGTCTTTTGACAATAACCAACCTGCTGAAGTCAGAATCAAAGAAACCCGCCTTTACTTTTACCACTTGCTCAATCAGCTAAATCTCGACCATGCTGACGCAACTGCGTTCCTAAGTAGTAATCGCTTAGCAGTGCTATAATTAACAGTCTTTTTGTTTGGAGCCTTACAGGACCACCCTAGTAAAATCCTTTGAAAGTTGCGTATATCCGCCAAGATTAACATAGCACCATACTATGAATAGTTTTCGCAGTTTTAGAATTGCAATCACTCGAAGGTACTTATCAAGAATTGTGCAGTGTCAGCTAACAGTGTGAAGTACGGGAATTTTGTTTGCTGTTTAAAAATGCTTAAACACACAGAAAATAAAGCCATGAGCTTGGAGGTTTTGTTACCAGGAAAAAAGTTAACCGATTCAAAGTACCACTAGTCCAAATTAGGGTCACATCTCGCTTCATCCCGAAAATCTATACAGTACAGTATGATCCAATTAGTTTTAATCAATTATTTACCAAGCTTAAGGCAAGTAAAAATTATACATAAACACTTCTTTTTATAGAAATATCTCTTGTTAAAACCTCAATGAAATGTAATACAAGCTTAGGGTTGTTTTACCACAAGGGTGTAAAAAGACTCCACTAGTTTGAGACAGGTTGTTAAGATTTCAATATGTGGAAGGAGAGATTGGAAAAAAATGAAAAAAGAAGGAAAAAATAATAATAGTAAAAAAGCCGCTAGCGGGTGGGTATCAAAACAAAGTTGTAAACGAACATTGAGCCGTAGAACAGCTCCATTTCTTATCAAACTCATCAATCTAAGTACAGTACAACATAATTACTTATCTTAATTCAAAAAGCCACGATGAAAAATCTATCACGCTGAGTCATTTCTATTGAAATATTCACACGTCTCATCTGAGCAAAAGAGACAAGTAATCAATAGTTAGTTTGCAATTAAAAAACCACCATTCAAGATCCTAAATTAAACGATTTCATCTGAACGTATTCTCCAGCTTGTCCGTAAGATTTCAAAAACACTTGACAATGAACGCGTGGTTTGGTAAAGTATCTTCTTAGTCTAAAAAGAGCGGGAAGATTTTCACATGCGCGCCTATTTCAGTTCGACTATTTTCTCCGCCGGCCGCCGATGATTTCTTTCTTTATTATCCACGTTTTCCACCTAGCATAATTGAACACAGTGAAAACGTCAAACTCCTTTCATCCAAGCTCGAATAATGTGTTTAATTAGAAAGCTTTCTTAATAATTCATGATAAGCTTCAGAACATGTACAGAAGAAGTAAATGTCAAACGGAACAACGAAGATTACTATAATCTTGAAAATTGATTTTGGAAATCTTTTAATTTCCTTCTTCAAGCTTAAGGTTTGCAAAAAAAAAGAAAAAAATTCTATTGACGAGTACAAATCTCTTGATATCTAAAACAGCCCTTAATTGCACCAGACGAAGTCAGTTCCGCTTTTTGAGACTAAACAGAAAGGTGTAATACAAAAATCACACAACTACCGGCTATATTAGATTGAGATGAGGCAGATATGAATCGTTAATACTATGGATACAGCTGGGATACATAGGTTGGCAGAGAGTGGTGAAAAAAATGTGAAAACAAGCGTTTTGTACCCAAAGGAGCCATGGGAAATAGCAAAACGTCTCGCAAGTAAACAAAATACAACAGCAACAGCAACAAAAACAACCAAAAAAGCACACCTGAACCAACCAATAGCAAAAACAACAATAACAACACTGAACCAACCAAACAGACAAACAACAACAACAACAATAACCAAAGAAATAGACAAACTGAAGCAAACAACTGATAAACAGGCAAACAAACAAACAAAGAAACCGTGGTTACATGGTTACAGTTGAGTAAGTTTCTCTCAAGCGCCTCATTTTACGGCGCCCTATGCGAGCCGGCTGTATCGCGCTTACTCAGTAATATCTTAATCTATCTGAATAAACTGTTGTTTTAGCAGCCATGCAACTGGCACGTTAAGGCCCGACCACAAGATGCAGCTGTTTCTACAACATTGCGTGACGTGCAACACAGTTGTATCGTGTGTCCATTTTTCGGGGCCGTAGCAAGGCAAATTCCTTTGGGGAGGCCCAGGAGGGCGACAAAACCAAGGGGTGGATAATTAAGCTAAATTTGCTTCCAAAAGTCTTTGTTGGAAACTTGAAGAGATTTTGAAGAATAAAGAATAAATAAAGATTGAGTTTTGTAAGCGTAATCGTTCTTTTCTGGTGTACAACAAATTATTATATGGGGTAAGATCGGCAATTTCATTCTCGATGGAAGTGAAAATGACATGTTCGAACAACTTAAAAAGTATACTGTGAAGGAAAGCATTAAAAATATTGGGAAGGGGGGCAGCCCCTTCCCTTGCTACGGCCCTGCTTCTTGTTGCAGGGTTGTGTCGGGCTGTGGTCGTGAGGTCGTGTCCTGGCAGGGCTGTGTCGTGAGGGCCGTTGCCATTAGAATCAGTTGTGATTTTTACTGACATGCACGGATGGACCAAACGATTTTTTTCTAACGTGTCTAATTACACTTTGGGTGGCATGGTTAGTGCATCAAGCGGTTAGTGCGCCGGCCTTTCACCGCTGTGGTCCAGGTTCGAGTCCCAGCTCGAGCGGATCATAAACTTAGTTTGTTTAATGTGTTGTTCTCTGCCATGCCACAAGGGTTTTTCTCCGGTTTTTCCTCCCTCAGAAAATTCAACGTGTGAGTTGAGCGTTTTATGAGAAATATTTAATGTGTAGAGGTAGTGAGTGTGAGAGTATAGTGTCCCCTAGCCTGCGTAGCTGGCGGGTTAGGGGTTGAAGAGGGGAACGTGGAAGAGAGACTAAGAGAAACCACGGTCTCTTTTCCCCTTTCCCCTTCCCCCTCCCTTCCCCTTCCCCCTCCCCTAAACCGCCAGCCACGCAGGCAAAGCGTCCCCCAATTAGTTCGCAAACACTAGAAGATATGGACACTTAAATAAACAGTTATTATTATTACTTTAGCCCTGGCGGTTGTATGACTTGCGAGCTTGTTTATGTTTGTTTTCCGTTGCGAATGTAACAGAATGAGATGCAACCATTCACTAAAGCCTAGTTTCCACTAGCGACGCATGCCAAGCACAAGTGATATTCCCGTGCTTGTCTTTATGTTATGTCAATGAAAACGGGGTATTCGCTTGCGTCGCTAGTGAAAACTAGGCTTAAGAAGATGAGCGACGTAAGCAGAAGCGGTACCGACATACGTAGACACAGTATTACATTTCGCCGGTTCAACCCGCCGGCAGAATACTCGGCCACTTTTTTGAATAACAAAAGAACCTTTTGTGTTCCTGCGTCGTTTTCCGAAAGAGTGCCGCTTTAGAATATCTATGCGGGCCGGGTATTCTGAAGTTACTCTCTACTTTTAAGCCGTTGCCGAAAAGATGCATAGATTTTGCTGGTCATTCGGCTTCATCTTCATCAACCGCTGACCGCAGCCTACGAGGTGGAGCTGGTCGAATACGATGGTTGGTTATTTCATTGAGAAGGCTCAGTT
The DNA here is from genome assembly GCA_029948255.1 of Telmatactis stephensoni. NCBI lineage: Eukaryota > Metazoa > Cnidaria > Anthozoa > Actiniaria > Isophelliidae > Telmatactis > Telmatactis stephensoni. Next base: position 390,388 of record JALIZF010001907.1, read on the forward strand.
AGAAAGAGAGGCTCTGAGAATGGGATTGAATAAGAGCGAAAACGGCAATCTCGTACCCAGAGCCAGTGCGGTCCTAAAACGGAAAAAAACTGAGCATGCGCACTTCGCACTACAGCTCTCTAGCCCTGAGCGCGGCCTGTTTTGCAATCACACAAATGTAAAGACCAACCATTTGTTCTCATTACCAGCGTGAACAATTAAAAGTAACTTAGTTATTATAAGATCTCTTTGACCAAGTTTTGACCTCGGGAAACTTTTGGGAGAAGACATCAGTATCAACAACAAATGGTTTCCGCTGTTGCTATCGCTTGATCAAACCGCACTTTAATTCAACCCAAAAATCCGTTTGTAATACGGACGTTTAGAGAGTATACGTCTGTTGTCTGAAAATGGCTGTAAGCTGCTTAGTCGCGGTTCGTTAGAAGGGTAGTTTAGATCTAAAACCGAGCGACAAGATTTGGTGATAATCTCGTGATCTATTGGTCTAATTTTATCACCGATAATTATCCGATAAAGATGCTCAAGCAAGAGACATTGCTGCTATTTCTAACACAACTTGCTTATAGAATAACTTGATAATCACGATAGTAAAATCATGAAAATGGAACACAACACAATCTGTTACCATGAATGGTAAATATAGAAGTTATAAGCCATCTTGGATAGAAGACTGCCGCACATTCCTTTGGTTGTTTAGGGTTATATAAAGCGTATCTCTGTCTATTCAAAAAAGCAATTAGAATGCAGATACTCCTTAAGAATGCTAGAACCCTACCTGAGCACAGACAGCTGCCGATGCCTTCACGTTCTTTATCAATGATAAGTTAACCCAACGCGATTCGTGGAACTGAAAAAATGCCGAGAACTTCACGTCACTACCTAAAACGAGAAACGAATGTTTGCAAAGCCGTACGCCTGTCAGCACTTAAAGTATACTCGAGTAAATTTAGAATTTCTAGATCTCAACCTTGTGGTCGGAGCGGACTGATAAGTGGACTCACACTCACTGTTTCTCACTGGTCGTGATTCGGCTGTCGATCCCCGAAGAATTTGCGTTCGCGGTTGTCTTCTTTGATACTTCCTTTTCAAAATAACGTCATCTGTATCATATTCTTGGTGATAATCCCTTTACAGAATCTGGCTGCCTAAACACGTATCGGTCAATACGTGCAAAGTCGGTAACAGCCGTAATCGAAGTTTTGGTTGACCTCTTTAACTCTAACCATTAATCAAAAAGTTTACGAATCTGATGCTAATTACTCGAAAAACTCCCCGCTCAAACTGCATTCATTTATGTATCAGCAGATGACTTTCAGCGCTGTTCAAGACATCCAAGCTGTTGAAATGTCAGAAAGTGCACTTCTTTCGCTCTGAGTGGAGTTGGCTGGTTACCCAATGTCTGGCAGCAAGTCACTGTAGCCGGCAGGACTGCGGAAATGAATAAAGAAACAAACGAAAATACAAATGAAAATACAAACAAACAAACATTATCATAATGATCATGGACGACAACGTTTTGATTTGTGCGTGCGTCATATTGTCGGTTTCACCTTTCGATTCACTGGTTATTCTCCCATTTCCGTGACTCCATCCACTAAACTACTAATTTCCCCTTCCTTTGTAATTAGTCAATGCGTAAAATGACGCAGAGGGGGAAATAACCAGGAAATAAAGGAAAATTCCCTGTAACTAGCAGTTTCTAACAGAAAGTGAAAGGCTGCGTAATTAGTCAATGCGTAAAATGACGCAGAGGGGAAATACCCGGAAAATAAAGGAAAATTCCCTGTAATTAGAGATTTCCTTTGTTGTAGCTACACATCAACTTCATAGTAGTCACTCGGAAATACAGCACCGGTATATACTAGCGCCTCCCAGAAGTCGGTGGCGGAAGAAGGGATTCCCATTCCTACCTAGTTTGCTGTCGTTTCATTGGATACGCAACGCTGCCCCACAAGTCGAATATGATACATGATATATTGAAACTGTTTCAGGGCTAGTTGTTGGCATGCAGTTGGTTAAACTCTTTCGTCTCCTAGACTATCACCATTTACCAAAACCCTTGAAAGGTCAGCCACCGCCGCATGTCTGGCCGCAATCCAGAAAGGATATTTCTATTTCGCTACGGCTAGAAAATCGGTATTATGTAGTGTTTAAAGCAAAATCACGGCAACCTCAAAAACCGTGATGTATTTTCTAACAGGAAAGGGGCGGGTTTCATTATTTAATTCATGATCAGTTATAAGTTCTCAGTTGCTGCTCTGCCCACCTCCTACGCCAAGGACTTCTCTTTTACCCCCAGAGGGGGAGGGCTATTTAACAAATTATTGGTAATTTGGGCTTAAAAACCTCACGGCCTGCATGGGCTTCAATACTTCAGATAATAATTATTTGTTCATTTCTAAAGCGCAAATATCAATTTAAGTATTTTCAAAATCATCAGTACGTCATAGCATCTTGAGGGATGGCAGCGGTTGCTCAGTTACCGACTACTTTGATTCATGTAAATTAAGTCATAACTTTGGACCCCGGGAAAGGGGGGGTCTCATATATTTTGTATATAAAAGTCCCCTCCCAGGGCGTGTTCTGGACCTGTTTTAAAAGCATTTCTTACTTCCGGTCTGTGACGTAAATAGGAGCCTGGAAACGCACGTACGATCAACCTCTAGCCCTACTCCTGTGAGGATAATCAGAAACAGTAGCCACAGGGGGCCCACCTCTTCCTTTTGAGAAAATATCTAAAAAAACGCGAAAATAAAACGCGAAAATAAAGGAAAATAACGTAAAAAAATTGTTGTTCCGCTCGCTCCCAGCCTCTCTCGGACAACAATTTTTACGTTATTTTCCTTTATTTTCGCGTTTTATTTTCGCGTTTTTTTTAGATATTTTCTCAAAAGGAAGAGGTGGGCCCCCTGTGCAGTAGCCTGGTAGCTGAATACTATACCTTTCCTTCTTCCCTTCCCTCCCATCCCTTATGACACAAGCCAACATGGCTAGGCTCCGTAACTAAGATTGTTGAGTTCATGATCTTCCCTCCTCCCAGCTGTCATTTTAGAAGTCATTTCATCCCATTGCACGGGAGGTAGGACCCAGATAGTCGGATGGCTTTAATTCGTCAACTGAAATAATCTAAATCCGCTTTTTGAGTGCAAGACCTTAATTTCTTGAATAAACAAGAAACTTATGTCAAAAAGTTAAGCGGCTTATATTTAAGTAATAATAGCAACATCCATTATTGCAAATTTGTCGTTCAGTATCAATTTCTTATTAATTGATTTCTAACGTAAAATATGGGCTTTGAATTAGGGGGAGGTTAAACTTGCGCCGGGACTAACCTCCTGACTTAGCTAAGAGGATCTGAGTTTCTTAAAATTTTGTTTTCCGTGAATAACTTTCGTTTTTTGAATTTCCTTTTTCTATTTATCAGGGCTCTTGTTTTTTATGCGACTCCGGATGTTTAGCTTATAATGAATAAGCTGATAAGAAGAAATCCAAACCTTTTTATAAAACACTCCTTGGTACAAGAAATGCAAAGTATGTAAAGTTCGAGAGAGGGTTAGTGGGCATGTTTTTCTCAATTACGCAAAATTTGGAAACATCAAGTTCATGTAAGGAGTTTATGTGGTTTTCTTCGTTGAAACCTGAATTTTAAGCCAAGAAAAAATTAGAGAAGAGAAATAGAATCCATTAAAAACAGAAAAAAGAAAAAGAAGAAGAAGAAAGAAAAAAGAAAAAAGAAAAAAGAAAAAAGAAAAGTTGTTGGCACAGGCAGGACTCGAACCCGTTACCCAAAGAAATTAGTATGCTAATTGTATGTAAAACTCAAAAAATCGGACCATGCATCCAGACAAATCGCTGAATCATCGCATGTTACGTATAGGATGGAGATTTCGGCCCCTTCCGCGCTATCCGGTAGAACGCAGCGAGCTTCGCAGTCAAAGAGGGAGGAAACAGTCGGATCCTAGGCCATAGATGACTGAACCTTACCACTAGGCTAACTGGTCTACTGAGGGATTTGGAGGACAAAATAACCTAGTGTATTCTGTGAATTGGCTATCTATTGTTGTGCAAATTACGCGATCCCGTGGCGCAGTTGGAAAACCCTTGAACTGTAAAGCAAATGAGCAGATGTAAAAGCTGGGTTCGAAACCAGCTAGGGGTCGAAATTTTTTTTTCAGTTTTTTTTTCTGTCTTAAAATCAAAATTAGTTGTTAATTATTAATTAAAAATTAAAAGAGAGAAACAGAAAAATATTATGAAAGAATAAAATCTGAATGGTGAACTAAGAAATCGTTAAAATAAATAGCTGAAGGTCGGGGTTTTGATAAAACCATAATTCACCAGTATTTACCAAAGATTCATTTAGCGAGAAATGCAACAATGTGACTGTAGTTTCTTAAGGGAAAGTACTAGTAGTCTAAGCTAAGCGGCTATTTTCTGTGGGAAGGGAGGGGGGTCCTTTCGAACCTCCGAACCACCCCAAGCGACATGCCTGGAACTAATCCTTCACCAATCGATTCTCGCCAAATACAGTATATTCCGCCTATTTTCTGGTCAAATATGAAACCGCAATACAAGAAACGGGCAAGTTAGACAGCAAGTTGGAACAGTAACAACTAGCGATGTAATTTCATAAAAATTGATGGTTAACTATTGGTTAGTAATATTTAATTGGCTTAATTTATCAGTCAAAGAGTAGAATTAACCGTTAACCGTCAAAACAACGAATTTCTTACGTATAAAAGGCAAAATTTTGACCGTTAACCGTCAAAACTATTACCCTCTTGAAGCGCGCAAGTGTTACCTTTGATTTCTTTGGGTTTCCTGTGGAAAATGCACTTGGCTGGGCTCCCTGTGTAGTTTGACTTTCCAATATGGCGACAGCTATTGCAGTTTTACGATATGGACGACCATTTTGTGAAAAACAGATTTCAAGAAGTTTTAATCCAGTTAGGTAAGTTATGCAAAATAGTATTGTGCTTGTAACACGAAGAATCTGTAATATAAATATGATTTGACGAGTGTTTTTGCCTAGTTTTCCTAATAATGGTTGTGTTGTTGCCAGAATTTTGACTTTCCCCTTTGGTTTTTGAAAACTTTTCAGGAATAGATGTTTTGGTGGTCAACGATATTCATTTATACGGTATAAATCATGGAAATCTAGTGAGTCTAATGGTGCAGAGTTAGGAGAATTAATCATTACTAGTGGTAGAGCAAGACTTCTTATGAAACCACTGATCTTCACCGTTGTGGTAAGGTTATTGCTTTTTTGGCTTTAATACTCATGTCACTTTAAATAATTATATACCTAAGTCAGTTAGCAAGTGAGACAATTGCTAAGTCAATCAGACTGGTATTTGTTAGTGGTCAGTCAGTAAGTGAGCATCATTCCTTCCTTCCTCCCTTTCTTTCTTACTTCCTTCATTTGTTCATTTATTCCTTCCTTTTTCATTCATTTGTGCCTTGATTCCCTACATATTTACTTTCTTTCATTGTTCCTTTCTTCCTTCCTTGCTCCCTAGCTCCCTCTCCCTCTCTTCTTTCCTTCCCTGTTACCCCCCGTTCCTTCCTTTCTTCAATAAGCCAGTAGTTTTTCTGGTCTGTCTGGTGGGTTGATGTGTCAGTAACTTAGTAAGCCAGTCAGTTTATCAATCAGTCTATCATTCATTAGTCTGTCAGTATTCAAGAAAGTTGATCAGCAATTTGGTCCATAGCCAGATGGTTGGTTGTTTCAGGTCAAAGGAAGAGGGTTGTTTAGATGGAAAAAAGAGGAGAGATAATATCAACAAACTTAATGATCTCTAGAGCTTTAGCCTGCATTGCTGGCAGTCTGCTGTTCACCAGCAACACAGGCTACTAGAGCTGATTTATAACCTACTTTTCTAGGCTGGTGCAGGAACATTTGCTGGATGTGCTATTTTACAATATGAGAGAATGCGTGCCAAGTATGCAAACTGGAATTCTAATTTAAACTCACTAAGATTACCCAAGTTATATGGATTCAGAGACAAGGTAATTAACTGTAAATGTTGACATATTTGTAATATCAATCAAAGAAAAATCCAGATTCTGGGCAGTACTTTGTTTCCTGTCTGTATCGTGGATTGAAAATAGCAACAGTCAAGGGGATTGAAATTTGAATTGTAATATTTTTTAATTTCCTCACAGCTGAATAGATGGTGGCAGACTTTACCGAATGGTTCTAAAACTGCAGCAGGCAAGAAATTATACAATTTTATTGAAAACAATTATTTAAGTTCAATATTGTTTCCCCAGGGATCAGTCATACCACATGTTGGTACAGTAGAATCCAATTTCTTGAACCTCCAAGGGAAATGAAAAAATTGGTTAAAAAATTGGGAGTTGGAGGAATCAGGGATAAAACTACAGTGAAACAAATTCAAGGGAAAGAACAAATTATATTGGTTTGAGTTGTAGGGAGGTTCGAGAAATCAGGATTCTATTGTACTAATATTTCCTTTCTTTGCAGGAATTATATTTGTTAATACAGCGGTCTTCTTATTGTGGAAAATACCAGCAGTACAAATCCACATGTGGAGATGGTTTGTTTCACATCCTATCATAGGTACTAAAACTAATGCAATTATAGAATGATAATAAAGTCATGACTATATATTATTTATTTAACAAATAGAACAGCTTTTTCTGTGCACCATGCAGTAATGCAGCTGACAGGAAGTGATAAGAGCATGAAGGAAGTGCAGGGATAGCTCTTGAGTGCTCTTGTTCCTCTCAGCACTTCCTATGTGCTCTATTAATGAATGGAGCACAGAAATAGCTGTTCTATTTGTTTTATTGTATATTTGATAAATTGTGAAGTAGTTATTCAAGGAAAAAGTTTTTTGATTTTCCTTCATATTCAAAAGGCATGCATGCAGTCAAGCTTGTGCTGCTGACATCAGAACTGTGCTCTGCCCTAGCAAAGCACAGCTTTTGACCATTCACAGCCTGCTTTCGATTGAACACATATAAATAAATAATAAATGATTAATGATAGAGATTGGTGAAAAACAAAGTGCAGTAAACAAACAAGATGTGAACAGTTCAAAGTTTGATGAGATCATTGTTTTTCAGCAACAATCAATCATCAACCCCTTCAAATGAATTAATATCAAAAATGGATGAATGAATGAATGAATGAATGAATGAAAAAACAAATAGATTATAAAAGACTGCATGAATGAACAAATGAGTGAATGAATGAAGATTTCCCATACATGTCCATATTCCTGTTACACAATGTCCATTTTCTTTGATCCTCTCACAGCTCCTCCAATCACTCTTTTAACAAGTTGTTTTAGTCACATGGATTTCTGGCATGTTGCTATTAATATGTATGTACTATGGAACTTTGCACCAACTATAGAAGGTAAAGTGAACCCCCTTTTAAATATCTACTCTGTTATTTCTTACATAATTGTGGTAGCCACTGGATTAGTTTATGTACAGATAAAAAGGAAACAAGAAACAGCTCAGATAATGAGGAATGTGTCTGCACATATTTCTCCAAACACTGCATTTTATTGGGAAAATCTTTCTACTGTTGACAAGGTTTCTAGAACCCCATCAACTCAACTTTTAGTGCTACACCCCTGATATGTAAAGTTTATTTTTCTTCCATTATAATTATTGCAGATCTTTTAGGGAAAGAACAGTTTATAGCATTCTATTTATCTGGAGGTAAGGGTCAACTTAAAGGATAATTTGTATAGGAAAATATTGCAAGATTATCAACTGAATGTATGTTGTGTCTCTAGGTATATTTGCTTCATTTGCTAGTCAAGCATTCCGTATCATAGCTAAACAACCCATTCGGCCTTCACTTGGAGCAGTAAGTTTTGATTGTGTTTATACATCCATAATACATTTGAGTTCTTTTTGTTATTTTCCCATTCAGTTTCATTTATTCCCATTTTGAAATCCCATTTATTTCTATTCAGGAGCAGTAAGTTTTGATGGTGTTCATATATCTAGAATATATTTGAGTACTTTTTGTTATTTTCCCATTCAGTTTCATTTATTCCCATTTTGAAATCCCATTTCTTTCTAGTCAGGTGCATTGTTTGCTGTGTTGTCATTTGTTTGTATCACTCTTCCTAACACTGAACTAGCGCTGGTATTTTTTCCATGGTTTACTTTCTCTGCTGGAAAGGTATGTATATAATTCCCTTTCAGCGGGGAACTGTGAACAGGAAGTCCTTCCGATTGCACTAGTGATGGGATTCCTGTGGTTTAGACTAGACCTTTTTCGAGTTAAGAGGAGATATTTTTTTCAATGACGAGCAATAATGGCGAAAATATTATATTATATTTCAATTTTCAATATATATGTATTGTATATTTGAATTCTAAATATATTGTAATGTATTTATATTTGTACGAAATGGCAAATAAACTTGAACTTGAACTTGAACTTGAAAAGCGACAAAAACTAGACCTTCGTGTGCGTTTTAATCCAAATTGTCGTTCTGGATTAACACTCAAACCCTTTTTCTACCGGTTGAAAAGTGATGTACCAAGATAAAATACCTGTTTCTGTTTAAAACGGATTTTTTGAATTGTACAAAGACTTTTTCTTGAAGTTGTGTTTGAATTAAGCTTTTTTAAGCTGAATACAAAGAAAACATATAGCAAATGAGCAAATGAAGACCTAAACCTCATTTTCGATCTAAATTTTCGCTTTGGATTAGCACTTTGATTCAACTTTCATCGGCCAAAACTACTTACAAACAACTTAAACTTTCTGACAGAAATGATTTTAGTTTTGTACCACAGCTATTCTTCAACTCAGGAGGTCAGTTGTCGTTCACTGCTCGAACTTGAAAAAATCCTCTCTTAAATGATACCCATGCAAAACAAGACCACAGACGCACAAACAGGCTCACCCAAAAGAAGGCTAACTCTGCATAAATACATCGTTTACAAGTCAAAAAGCTCAGCGCTCTCTAGAAAATAAAAACTGTACTATTTGAAGTAATAATAATGATATTATTAATAACATAATATCAATAATATTAGTAATATTAATAATAATAATATTATTATTATTTAATAGAGTGGTTTTCAAAAACCCGTAAAACAATTAATACCATTTACTTTTTAATAGCGTGTATTGAACAATAGCAAACAAAAGACTTTTAGCGGAATAGCACTAAATAATTTAGTAAGTATTTCACGGGTTTATGAAAACCACTTTATTATTATTGCTATTATTGTTATATTATTACTATTTGAAGTAGCAAGGTTTTCGAGAAAAAAAAATGAGTTGTAAAAAACTCGGTCGCACTTTTCTTCTAATACTAAACCATTTTTGGGTTTCCTCCTCCTGGTTTTCTAGGCTCTCATGGGTGTAGTAGCTTTAGATGTTGCGGGTTTGATATTCCGATGGACAATGTTTGATCACGCCGCTCATTTAGGGGGAGTTATCTTTGGAGCGTAAGTATACTTTGATAATTCTTTGTTGTAAAATGGAATTCTTGTCCTTTCTCAAGAAAATTTAACTTTTTAAAGGAAAAGCTATCCGAATTTTTCAGCTAATACGTTTGTGTGCCGTAATTCACCAATTGACTCCTAGCCGTCAGGTGGAACATTCATGAATTGTTCGGACATTGTCACGGAACTGTTGTATAAATGTACTGAACTTTGCCATAATTTTTCGATTTGATATAATTTGATTTACAGCTGTTTCGTTCGTTTTGATAAAAATAGTTCTAACCTTATTTTGAAATAGTATTTTCAACAATTCTTTGGATAACTGAACGACCAAATCGAGCCGGAAAAGTCTGTACATTTGTACGATAATTCAGTGACAATGTCCCAACACTTTCGTGACTGTAACATGAAGTACGCCACGTGACGGCTAGGGGTCAATCGGTGAATCAGAATTGCTTAAAAGCCGAGAAGGCCAACCTTGTTTCCCGCTGAAACCACTTTTGTTTCATGTAAGAGAAAACCGATTTAGTGTTTCCCGCCAAAACGCTGATCCATCTGTGTTTCCGTGCGCGGCCATGAAAAGATTGAATAGGCGCGGGAAACCGGCACTAAATTGGCTTTCAGTGTTTCCCGCCAATTCAGTGTTCCCCGCCAAAACACCATTTGCGTCTTGTGGCTGGTTGAAAGAGAAGTACGAAATGTTTTGTGCCGCGTTTGCGGGCTCATTCATTGAAAGCCAATTCAGTGTTTCCCGCCGTTTGCGTGACTGCGTCTTGTGACTGGTTGAAAGAGAAAGTCCAAGACATGTTTTGTGCCGCGTTTGCGGGCTCATGCATCTCAAAACTAAATCACGAAAGATGCTGACAGAAATTTCAGAGAACTTACTTTAATCTTTTGCACTCGCTGTTTTTAGATTATATCTAAAGTATGGCCACCATTTCCTGTGGGACAAGAGAGGCTGGTTGATGCAAAAGTGGCACCGTTTGCGCGGCAGTGCAAAATCTCCTCCGTAAGGACTAACGTAATAATCTTGCGACCATCCAGCCTGACGCGCGTCCACTGGCCAATCCTGAGGCTCAAGATTTTTACGAAGAATTTTTAGGCCAGTTTGATGATTGGTAACTTCAAGATATTGTTACGTTTACGCGAGAACAGCTACGTTTACGTAGGACTTGTTACGTGTTATCTGCGTCAAAACGTAACGTATCAGCATGAGTACGAAAGAAAGTCCAATTTCGATTCACTGTCCAAGACCATTGTAGAAATAAGGGTTCAAAAAGATTAAAGTAAGTTATATTTCAACTTAAGGTGTTGATATCTTATCATTTAACAAGAACAACAAATATTCAATAATTTCCGACTTTTAATTTTCAAATAAAGAAATGTAAATTTTAAAATTAGCCTCAATATTTCACTATCATTCTGTTGTCAATTTTGGTCTAACGCGCGCATTGTAATTGGCTGCGGTTGGCATGCGCTACGTGGAGAAAATTGATAAGCTTTGTCCAGCTATATTGCCCTTGGGAAGCGACTACAGTGTTACAAGTTCGTTATTTTCGTGTTTCGATACTGACAATGTTCTCGTGATCTGTAGTTTGTGTACAGAAATGTCTAATCCAAGTTTGACACGCATCGGCAGCCAAAAAGCAACGCTTCACTTCTGGGGATGTGATTACATATTCATTGTTTGTGCTTTGAAAGTACAAATATCCGAATTTCCGAAAATAAACTTTCACATTCATTACCATAAATATTTGTAAACTATATATTTGTAATTGGTGTCTCTAGGAATTTCGAGGTTTTTTTACTGATCTTCCAAAAATAACATTGTAATATTGGTCGCCTATTAATAAAGATCCGGCGAATTTGCCGCTAAGCGTCGAATACAAGAATTCTGCTAATTATATTTCTGTGTACCAAAGGTATAAGCTTAAAGAAAATAGACTTAGCATCAAAATATGACACCTATATAACTACCATTTAACTATTTCGACAATTTGGGCAATACTGTAAATATTTGTCTTGTGCAGTGAATAATATCTATAAAAGGTAATTTTGTATTCCAAAACAAAACAGTTCTGTTGAACTTATTGTTGATTTTGTAAGGGATTATATTGGGTATTAAAGTTTTGAATATTAGCGAATTTTTTCATTCACTACCGAAGCGCATTTTCCAAAGGAAATTTCTGCGACGCCATTTCATCGCTGAAAAGAGCAAAAAAAGTCATCGTTAAAAATTTTATTTTTTTCTATTTTTTCTAAAATATAATAAATCTATCTATGTACAATGTTGACATTTTCAGTGGATAAATTGCTTATTATATTATCTACATTGTCTAATATAGTGCATTCAATGTCCAATATTTTGATTTATATTTTTTTGTTTTTGTACTCAGTATGGAATCTATATGGATTAGTTCATCCTGCTGTGAGTATTGGAGTTTTGTTTTGACACGAACTGCCAACGGACTAAAGTACCAAGATACAGACTTTGCTTTGGAATTAAAGTGAATTGCAATTCTTTCGCTCAGTTATCCAGACCGATCAAAAAAACATGTAGTATGTCCTAAACTGAACTATAGTTGCTGTCATTCGCTTTCTTTCACCCACCTTGTACTTGATGTGCATAATTTCCAACTAACACAATTTCATAATAAATAACATCTATGAAATTTAAAATAATTTAGTTAATAAAATAACCCGTAGTTTTTTTTTGTATTGTCAGTCTTTCTTTGGTGTGTATTGGAGCGTTCTCTCACTTGAAGAAGTGTCGTTGGCAACTTTCATTTCCTTATGCGACGCGGCGTCTTGTTTTTCATCGTTGCTCATCGATTCGCTGCAGTAATTCAACTCTTCGACATGCTTTACTCTGCATCCTTCAAGGGGTTTCCCAGTTTTGGGATCAAAATGCCATTTTTCTTTCATTCTTTGTGTTTCTTCTTGCTCCATTTTCTTTAATTCATTGTCTAAATCTCTGTTGATTTGTTCGTGATCAACCGGCCACAGACAACGTTTCGCTTTACTTCTGTTGGGATCCATTTTGCCACGAATTCTCGATACGAGTAAACCAAAAAATTATTTGACTTCCAAACGACGAGATACCAGCGTGCAAAGTGAGGTTCTGTGGTCAGATTAAACAGCAGTAATCGAGCATTTAATATTGTGATGATATAGCAGGAAATACGTCTAGTTAGAAAACATGCCTAGGCTTGTATGATTCACGAGAAAAGCCAGTCAACCGTCGACAAAAAATATCGTAATCATGACATCATTCATTTGAATAATTTGAAAGAAATATTTGAGTTTTAATTCCTAAAATAAATAAATACTAACGTTATTTATTTTTACATTGTCAGCACATTTTAAAATTTGTTATTTGAGCCACAAACTGGTTTGTGTACAGCTGATTTCATTGCGTGACTCCGGTCAAAGAATAATATTAATCCAAAAATATTACTCGAGAACAAATTGTACAATTTTACTATCTTTTCAATGTCTAAAAATTGCTAATTATTCTCTAAAAACAGGAAGTTAAAATAAAATAGATATATCGATTATTTTAAAGGGGCCAGAGCCAAAACTTCAAACTCCAGAGGCCAAGGTAGTCTTGCTTGCTTGCTGGCGTTACGTCTAGTTTCCCGCGAAGCAAAACACATAACCGTCTTGACACGAGCGTCCGGTAATTTACTGTGAAAATTTCACTTTTCAATATAGTCTATTATTTAAAACGCTATTGCCTTACCTCTGCGGTTTTTCTTGCTGATTTTAATGACAGAAAATAAAGCTTTTTCCTTTAATTTTGAAACACCTGTTTGCCTTTGGCCTCTATTAGCCTCTACCGGTTCGAGCTGTTCTCATTAATATTGGTTTCGAGTCGTACAAGAATCTGTTGGAATTTGTTGGAACTACGCTAATTTTTCCCGCTTCTTTGTGCTCTAGCACAGCCACATCTGGGTCATCAATTTCGTTTTATAACAATTATCATGTCCGTTCAAACTTGCCCCGGCGAATATTATCCGCAAAAATGCCACACAAAAATAGATTGTGACGTCATACACCACAGGTAGCCCGGTATGTCAACCTCAAGTGATCGAATGTGTTCTTGCCGGCTCGCCTTCACTATTAACATCCTCTGTTGTTTTTGTAGCTGTGTTCTTGTATATTTTTATTTCGTTGTATTTTTTAGTGAACTATTTGTAGTATTTTCCGATGTCTTCCTGTTTATTGACGGCGTGTCTTAGAACGGAACTTAAAAAAGAGGAAGAACTAAAACAAGAGTGCCTATTTCGTTTTTATGGGTCACCGGATTGCAGATTTGTATCCGCTATTGACAATCTTTAGAGGAGATCTTTTCATGTTCAAGCATTGAGCAGCAAAAATCACTCAGTCGAAGAATAAGTGAAAGCTAAAGTCACAGAAGTTATTTCTTTTAGGTTGTTTGTAGTTGTTTTAGATTGATAAAAGTCAAATTAAGGTGTTAATCCAAAGTGAAAACTTTGAATTGGCCCTCCAGTCCCTCATTTGCCATATATATTCTTTACATTCAGCTTGAAAGTTGCTAAATTTGAATAAAAATGAAAGATAACAACAATTCCAAAGACAGTTTTGCAGTTTTAAACATGCATTTTTTTTTGCTGATGACTGGTAAAAATAGAATTTGACGTGTTAACCGGCAGAGCAAAACTTGCAATGGGGACTAGTTTTTGGCATTTTTAAGCTATTATTACTCAACATCAAAAAACTCTCCTCTTATAATTGAAAAAATAATCTCCTTTTAATCTCATAAAGAGCATAAAATTAGGGCATTGGAAATATTTGATTAACGGGACGTCAAAAAAGGGTTTACGTGAAATACTCAACCATTTTCTGGCTTATTTATTTTCAATTGTCATTCAGACGCAGAGAGTTTGGATATGAGTGACAATGAAAGAGAAACTTCTGTCCGAACGGAAAATAAACTGGTTTACATCCTCAAGTTTCCATCTTCTACAGAGCCTGAATTCTGGAGTTTTCACGTTGTAGTTTCGTAGAATATCAGGTTGATTTCTTTGCAGTTCTGCTCATCTGCACGTGCTGTTATTGTATTTTGTAATTAGGGTCATTGCCTTATGCTGCTGTCGTCCTCGTTGCCGTCTTAGCTGCTTAACGTCTCTTAAGTGGCTGTTTACATGATACCGGAATGAAGTTTCGTTCCGGTATGAAATTCAGCTTCATTCCACGTTTACATGCAAGAAAATCTAGACTGTAAAGCAGGTATTTATGTCCTTTTCGGTCTTTTTCAATGGTTTCGCTCATAAGGAGGTTTCATACCGATATGAGTGTCGTATATACCGCGTTTACAGGTACGAAATGTCGTTCCAGAATTAACGTACGTTTCGTTCCGGAATGAAAACCCGAATTGAACTCGATCTCATTCCGGAAATTTTATCCTGGTATCATGTAAACACATACAATGAAACTAATGAAATATATGGCAACCGTGATGAACTCGTTCCGGAATGAAACTCATTCTGACATCATGTAAACGGCACATGAGAGAGGGTGTCCCTATGTAGTTGGGTTACCCTAGGTGGTAGAGTTTCCCTTGTCCGTTTGTTTTACGCAGTTCGTTTCACATGTGAGGGAGGGTGCCCCTAGGGGCTAGGGTGCCCTTGCCTTGAAGCTAGGGTGCTCTTAATTCTATTGTTTTGTATTGTTTAATTTAGGCAATTTAACAGTCTCCGTAGTGTCGTCACACTCCGTGGATTTTACTTCCTTCCTCTTTCTCATAAGTACAAACGGAAAAGTTATTACAAAGCGTGACGAGATGTGTTATTAAAATTCGCGATCAGGGTCAAGTTATTACAAAATGCGACAAGTGGCTCATAGCCTGCGTAGATTTTGCGTAGCGGCCCTGGGAAGGGGAGATGGAGGGGAACTGGGGAGCTGGGGAAGGGGGCTGTGGACTGGGGACACGATGACGCAGAATATAATTTACAACTCATTAAAATGATTCTTGAATTATTTCCACAAATTTATGTTTATCGAGGTTCTGAAACGTTTGTTGTTGTTGTTGTTGTTGTTGTCATAGTAGAACAGAGATGAAGGAGCAAGGATCGATGGCACAGTTGGTTAGTGCGCGGCCTTCGGTGCGAGAGGTCCCGAGTTCGATCCCCAGCCAGACCTCACATCCTTGTTTCGACTTCTTTCCAATCTGTGTAGCTTTAAATACCCTTAAAATGGAGCACTGATGGAGAGGGGGGAGTAAAATGAGCGCACCGTCGACCTCAGGTTTGTCAGTTGAATTACTGTTACGAGTTATCGACGTTAAATATGGTCGCTTTACTTTACTTTACTTTACTTTACTTTACTTTACTTTACTTTACTTTACTTTACTTTACTTTACTTTACTTTACTTTACTTTACTTTACTTTACTTTACTTTACTTTACTTTACTTTACTTTACTTTACTTTACTTTACTTTACTTTACTTTACTTTACTTTACTTTACTTTACTTTACTTTACTTTACTTTACTTTACTTTACTTTACTTTACTTTACTTTACTTTACTTTACTTTACTTTACTTTACTTTACTTTACTTTACTTTACTTTACTTTACTTTACTTTACTTTACTTTACTTTACTTTACTTTACTTTACTTTACTTTACTTTACTTTACTTTACTTTACTTTACTTTACTTTACTTTACTTTACTTTACTTTACTTTACTTTACTTTACTTTACTTTACTTTACTTTACTTTACTTTAATAATACTCAGGGTAGGAAATTTCTAATGTTAGTTGAAACTCAACCAGTGCTCCAATTCTTTGCAATAGTTCTTAAGATAAAGACGTCGATATCCTTTCAGTTTCTTTTCTTCTATTTTTATTTAGTTTTCTTTCATGTCTTTATTTACATATCTATAGTAATAATTTGTTCTACTAAATTCTCCGATCAATCCTCTTTTTAAGTTTAGCAAGTTCCTTCAATATTTGTTTATCATCCTCCAACATTGACGAATCCAGAGATTCTAAATCTGTGTTATCGCGAGAAATTGTTGACTTGACAATTTGTTGAGCCTGCGCGTTGGAACGTAGAGACTTCATACGAACTTCGTCGTATTTGACTTGAACCTGCAATCATATTAGTAGATCAGGTCAGCGGAGATACAGTGTAGGTTATTGAAGGAAGGAAGGAAGGAAGGAGGGGAGAAAGGTGTTGGAGAAAGAAAGGGAGGGAGGTTGGATGGAAGGTAGGATAAGAGGGAGGGAGGGAGGGAGGGAGGGAGGGAGGGAGGGAGGGAGGGAGGGAGGGAGGGAGGGAGGGAGCAAGGCTGGGATGGAGACACTTGACTGTGTTATTTTAGATCTTCCACGTAAATCGAGTTTGTTATAAGGAGACCGAAGGGAACATATTCTAAGTCAGGAATTTCAGTGTTTGAATGGAGACCTGGCAGGGATGACTTCTAGTGTCGTTATTTATCATTTATACCTCATCAAGAAGTTTCTTTGCTTCAGGGAAGTGCTTCCGTAACTTTGGATCTTTGTGGAAATTTTGTAGAACGTTTTCTAAAAAAAGGTAAACAAAAGGCAGCATGAGCATTGCAATCAAATAATCAATCAATCAGTCCTTCTGTACGTCCATTTAACATTTTGGAGCTCAAATTCATCATCATCATCATCATCATCATCATCAACATCATCATATGATCACAGAAAATATATCATACAAATATCGGCTAAGAGAAAACGTTATAAGCAATGTTAAATGGTTCTCACCTAAGTTCGACTCAATAATTTTGTTCTCAACCCTCATTTTATCTAATAATTGTCCCATTTCGTCCACTTTGTTTTGTCGAGAAGTTTTAGCCCTTGGTGACACCTGAAAATAAAGAAATAAATCGCTATCAATTTGGAATACAATTAACTTTCCTCCAGGGAAAATCCACAAGAATAGTTTAGTTTATTTAACTTTTCATTCCTATTAAGACAGGGTCACCGCAACAGCTTTCGCCAATTACTGTGGGTCCTGTAGTGTAGTAGGACAGACGACACACACCGACAACTTCATGACCTACTCTCCCCGAATAGTGGTGTGGGTTCTTTAATATCCCCATATACAGGTTAAGGAAGGGATGGGAGGACTGGGCCTACGGTTTAAGTCCTATCCGAGAAAACGTGAAGGTCTAATCATTTGCAGATGTAATTACAAAGGCAGCACCTTCTCCTCAATTATTTTTAAAACCCTGAGTGTTGGTCCGGCCGGGAAATGCGAACCCCGACCCTCCGCACTGAAGACCGGCGCTCAACCAACAGAGCCAACCAGGTGGTGGTTGGTTTACAGTCAGTAAACGAAACGAAAGGTAGGCCTCCCCTTACAGGATAGGATATAGAGAAGCGTTTGAAGTGGAGAAAAGGAACGAGATTTCTAGAGCAATCAACTGACCTTAGTTTTGGATGTTTCCTTATAAACTCCATGAGATTCGGTAAACACCAGAGGGTGTTGTAGCATGTACTGTAGTGATCGTACACTACCTTGGATGTCCTTAGGTATTGCTAAATCAGGATCGTATTCGTTTACATCAAGAAGGTCTTCGTAACCTTTGTATTTAGTTTCTACACTAAATGGTCGGACAGGGTGTTGGTGTTTGGACTTCCTGGACTGTCGTTTGGTGGGTGGTACAAGGTCTGTGGTGTCGGGGGTATTTTTGGCTTCAAGTTCGTCAACCTTTGAAAAGGATAAGATCGATTAAGAATAAATGGAAGATAACTGGCTTTAGGCTAGTTGTTGGTTCTTATAGGTTTAGGGGATTATATAAAAAAGTGCAGTCATTTTATTACTTTGATTTGACTCAGTTAACTTGTGCTCCTTATCATTGGCTGAAATTTATAGGAAGCCATTTCAGTGTTTCCCGCCATGAGGGAATCCATCCATTGTTTTTCGAATAGTTAGGAAACCATTAAAATGTTTCCCGCCAAAATCTAATGGTATTCAATCATTACTCACAAAGAGAGGAAATTCCTCCTGTCCTATTACAATTGTTTCAAAATGTGACTTGCAAAATCCAACTGCAGTCAGACCTCCGCTAACGTCTACCTCACTACGAACGGTCCGGCATTTAATCTGTCCCGAAGGGCAGCCATTGTTAAGAGTCTCAACTATCTGTATCAACATTACCTGTGTTAAAAAGAAGCCTTCATCCGTTTCCTTAGGTCCTGTCTGTTGATGTTCTCGAGTATTACTCGTATCAATATTCGAAGTGGTCTCTCCTGTCGTCCTGACTTCCTCTCCTACACTCTTCTGTGGACTTCGACGTGGGGTTGGCGATTCAGGAGGGACACTTCGGGATCGACTGTGTTTTTTAGAATGGCGTCCTGTCCTGGAAGGCGCGGTTGCTGGTTGCCTAGGTGACATAGTGTGTTCTGTCGGTTGATTTCAGCTCACCAGACGGCGCGGAAATTGGAGGGAGTGGTCTTGAGTGTGGTCCGACGTAGGAGATAGGTAATGGTTTGGATGGACTTTCTAACATTAGGAAATCACGTTTTCTTGGTACAGGAGGAAGCGCGTCTTTTACCTATACAGAAATTAAATAGTTTAAATAGTAGTGACTGGTATTGAGTGTAATCGTAATCACTACCCCACCCTCCACAAAACACTTATGGCCGACTCATGATCGACAATGACCGATAAAAGCATCACGAGAATTGAATACCAATCGCCTAATATTGGTTGCTTTTTAAAGGACCTTAGCATAGCAGCTTGTTGACCAACTGTGAAAACGGCACGGTCAAGGACAGCATGGTTACAGCTAGCCTGCGTAGCTGGTGATTTAAGGGATTGGGGAAGGGGAGAGGAGGGAGGGGGTCGAAAGGGGAAGAGAAACCGCCTTCCCGAAGACTGTGTTTTTGAAGGTGTTCCCGTCCGCTAGAGGACAGGGAATCTGATTGGCTGAGAATAGAGACGCGCGCACGATCAAAAACGTACGCGTGACATTCGTGTTCAGTTGACAAAAACGTCTTCATGCTTAAGCTCCCGTGTGAGGAAAACGCATCGCGAGACAACGCTAAAACGACTAGTACACCACAACGATAACTATATTCATACCTTTCGGTATCCAGCGAACGTTGAAAGGTTTACACGTGGTTTGGGTCGTTTAGTAGGTTTCTGTCTAAATATTCTGACTCCTTTCATTTTGCCCAGCTGTAGCGATAAGACAGGAGGGTCGCCTTTGAATGCAGTAGTCAAGGGATTACCCCAGATAACCAATTCTTTCATCTTTGGCCATCCCATGACAGCCAGTAGTCCTTCTTCTTCGTACACCATATTGTTTGCAAGGTTGAGGATGAAGTAAGGCAGGGAATGGCTTGGGAGGGTTGTACCTCTCTCCTAATGAATCAGAAATTATTATAATTGATAGTAGCGTTGGTAATAGTAAAGTAATGATAATGATGATGAATGTACAATGGTGATGATGATAATGATGAATAATGAAGCCTGATGGAACAGTTTTCGTATGAGTGTGAAACGCACCGCGCCGTACCGTGACTGTGTCAGTGCTGTGTTGTCAATAAAAACATTCGAAATCCGTGCCGCGACCGTGCGGTGCCGTATCATTTACAAAAACATTCGAAATTCCTGCCGTGCCGTTTTCAGTCATACGATATCTACTAGACTACTGAGTTGGATGCAATGAATAAAATTAACATATAGATTCTATTTTTTGTGCGTCTGTACTCTAATATATGCACCGATGACGTCAAATTGTCGTGAAAAAACAAGTACGCCACGAGACGACGTCGAGTGGCGTGACTGTTGTTCTCATCACATTTTGACGTCTGGAAAATGGAATCTATTCGTCTCGTGGCGTGACTGTTGTTCTCACCACATTTTGACGTCATCTGTGCATCGATTAGAGTACAGACGCACGGAAAAATGGAATCTATCTGTTTTATATAATACTTATTTTACAATATATTTATCGAAACATTTCAACCAATCAGAGCGCGCGTAAGATTCAATGAATGACTGACGTCATCTATGTTCGTGTATTGTAATAACACACGGTTCTCGACCAATCAGGCCGCGCATAATATATCAATTATTATAAACCATATTATATCATACCTAAAAGAGACGCGTCTTCTGTTATAGTGCTTGCACGATGCCGCAACTTCATTCCATTATCCTCTATATCATCGTTATCTTCTCCAGGAAGTGTCTTACTAAGTATTTCATCCACTTCGTCCATTATCAACTCTTCCTTGTCCTCTTCAGCTGCCTCCTTCCCTCTGTCTTCTTCCTTGTTCTCTTCAAGTGGCTGGGTAGTTTGAGGTGGCGTGTTTTCTTGGGCTTTGTCTTGCTCGGTGAAATCGTCCTTTTTGTCGAATTCTTCCGCCGAGAAGACGTAGGTGAGGAATAGAAGCGATTTCATTATTTTCTAGATTTAGATACTTCAATCTGAAGATTACAATTACAATTAATTACAATTAATTAATCAATTAATTAATTACAATTACAGTAGTAAGATTTTATGGATGACAACGATTATGATGATGATGATCATGACGACGATGATGATGATGATGATGATGATGATGATGTGAATAAAAGTTGAAGAGTTTTAATACAATATTAAAGTGATCTTTTTGTCTTCCCTGATTGTTTGAGACTGAGGATTCAACTTACTTTCTAAGTCCAGCAAGGCTGGAGAATGTCGACACATCTGTGAGCTCATTGTTGTCCAAATAAAGATTTTCTAGGCAAGTAAAGCGGACCTTGCGATCTTCAGATTCCACAGTTCCAGACCTGTGAAACAGATCATCAAGTTACTCAATCTTATTTGTTATATTGTCTTTTCTGATTTGTTTTTTATTCATCTGTATTTGCTTATACTTTCATTTCTATTTCGTTTTCCATTTTTTTCAACTGATTCCATGATTAATCATAGATTTTGCTTCTTTTCGGTGGGTTGCTTGACTATAGAGAAAATGTCAGCGAACACCACAGGTAGCCCAAAGAGGAAAAAGATAAGTCTACATCCTTTCTCTTTCATTTACTTATTCACCCAGTGTCACTAATATTGTACATATTTTTATTCAGAATTATTCCATTTCTTTCAATCCAATACTTACATAGTTACTCCAGTTATTGCACGGTATGTTCTAGCCATCTCTAATGGTAATCTTTTCAGTTCATTCCCTAAAAATAATTGCTCACATTATAAAGGTAGAACATAACTCAATAAAATGACCTAATATACCAACAGTGTGCTTCGCCTGCCACATATAAGTGTACAAAGGAATTAGAATGAGGAATTTTTTGTCTTGATAATTTCCTTTGAATGTGGCAACTACCGTAGTGAAGTACATGTATCTCAGAAGTCAGCTATTGAAGAGGTCCAATGCAAAAACAGATAAGTGATGATTGATCAAATTCTAAGTTCTCTTTGAAAATCTTTTAATTCCAAAGGAGAATTGGGAGTTTGATCAAAGGTCACTTACTTTGTTTTGCATGGATGTCCAGGGGCATGTCATGGAGGGGGGAGGGGGGAAGGTTTAGGATTAGGGTTGGGGGGCACATGGCACATAATTGCACCTCCATGAAGATCATTTTTTTGGATGAAAGGGTTTGGGAGGATGGGAAAGGTGGGTACATTGCACCCCCTCCCCCCCCCCCCCCCCTTAAGATCATTTTTGGATGAAAGGTTTGGAGGGTGGGTACATGGCACCCCCTAGGATTAAGGTTGGGGGGGCACCCCCTTGAAATATCACTCATGGATAAAGTTGTACAGTGAATGTGATTTATACTCAAAGTCTACTCACCAGTGAGATGCAGTGTTTTCAGACAAGGTACCACCCCAATAGCAAGAATATCATCAGATGTTAGTCTGTTGTATGACAAGTCAAGTTTTTGCAGGTAAGGGAAATCAAGGGGTTCCACTTTGATGCTTCCTGATAGCTGATTTAGGGGTAATTCGAGCTCTCGTAAAGACATGAAGTTTCTGAAAGCATCTAAAATGGAATTGATGGTTATTGAGGTTACCAAAATCAATATAATAGTGTATTGCAGTAGCATAAGGCTTGGTGAAAGAATATGAGCATGCAAACTTATGTTGCTGGACCATACACCTGCATTGCTTGATTCACACAAGCAATTCAAGGATAAGGGCAAGCAATATACCCACACTCTATATTGTATTTATCACCTCATCTATCATTATCATATCATTATTTTATCACTGACACTTTTGTTGAACTCATTGGTGTCGGTGTCTGCTTTTAAGAAGTTTTACTGTATTAGATATTATTTCCCTTATTATTTTGGTATTTAGATACTTACTGAATGGCAATACGTTGTCACCTGCATCTACATGAACTACATTATCAAACAGAACAAAATCATCTTCTGAAACCTACGAAATAAAGTTGTGTTAATCAAAAGAGTAAATTAATTCCATAAGTCATAGTTTGCACTCTTTTGTGCTGGTAAGTTGCTCAGCTAGTGACAGTGACCACCATAGGAAGCCTAACTGAGGAGCAAACACACTGACTTATGGCATAAGTCTAAACAAAAGAGCAATAAGAAGACAAAATAAAATCTACATCATGAATAAATAATACTTACACTGTAGAGCTCATTTCCACTAATATTGATAGAACACAAATCTGCTGGGTCTTCAATAAAGAATTTCTTCATCTAATATTTTAAAGGAAATATATATTCAGCTGAAATCTAGAAAGTGTTTAATCTACTTCTTCGAGGTACACAGGGAGACAAGAATGCAAGTCATTTTGGCTTACTTATTTCAAATATATGCCATTGGCAAGCTATCAATGTCTATTTTTAGTTTTACTGAGTCTCTTGTAAAAATACCAGACTAGTTGACCTAGAGCTGATCAAACTGCCAATTCTCTTTTTGGATTAACCTTTGAAGAGAATATAGAATTTGATCAGTCATGGCTTACTGTGTTTTTGCAAGGACCCCCTTCAATTTAAGGTGAATTCTCATGATTGTGCATTTAATGAGTTACATAATTATATAGATGTAAATAAATAAATGTACATTTGTACAAAGTATATCCATTACTTTAAACCAAATCTAAAATCCATGAAAGCTTGTAATATGGAAGCAACTTTAACTGTCTTTGAAACAAATAATCCTAGGTCCAAACAAATGGGGATTGCTCATTCCAGACATTTTGAATATACAAACAAAATCAACATATACCACTTATATAGTTGTCAACAATCTGAATTCAAAGTACTGTTAGGGCTTTCAGTATGGTAAAACTGACCTACTATATAGTCTCTTTCCAATACAATAATAATTAATAATTAATTATAATTTAATAATTATTATGGATATTCTTTGGGATCAGAGCTGATACCAGCTATTGGTGTCTGGGTCTGAACCCTAGAGAACATCAATAATACTCTGACTATATAGACTTTATCTAGTTTCCTGATATAATTATCTAATTTACTAATATATTTCAATGTAAATATACCAAAATACAACATACCAAGTAAAAACCATCAAGCTTTTTTGACTTCTCTTCAGTGTGTTCAGGAGTCTGGCATTTCTTTTCCAAGATTTCTTTCGACACTTGTTGCACAACTGGCTCATTACTGAGTACTGCTTTGAACCGTCGACGTTGCTCTGCTCTGTATGCCACAAGCCATGCCCCCCCTGAAAAAATCAGATATAGTTTTATGTACAGTTTTGCAAAAGCAAAGTCACTGGTTTTGTACTCACACATAGTTCATATAAGCTTATCATCATGAATGTGTTTTGAATTTTTGTCTCCCAAAAGCTTAAAATCAAGCGCCACGATTCCCATAGCGACAAATTAAGGAATTCAATCTGGGAGTCATTGCCCAATTTACATGACATTGAAGTTATCAACATACTACAGTCCACTAATATCAACGAACATACCTTCGTCAATCTTTCTGTAATTTGCTAAACTTCGAACTGGAAAACACTGACTTGAAAATCCTGTTGGAAATTGTGATTCCTGCCCCGATATCATATTTTTTGATACAAATAAATAGTTTGTGATATTAGAATTCCAGTGATCTACGAATTATATAATATGTAATCCTGTAGATTGAATTTTTCTCGCTTAAAATTAGTGCATTATTTCATCGTCGTCTTGGGAGCCGCCATTTTGTGAAAACTCCTGAGTTACTATGACAACTTGTAAAAGGAAGACAAACTTTTACTAACTAGGGGAGGGGGTAAATGTTAAGTTGCTAGTGGGGAGGGGATAGAATTTTTAATATTTTTGTATTTATTTGACCTCAACTGAACAAATTTTGGTATTGGCTCTCCTACAAACTTTTGTATACTTTAACGAGTCTACAATCTTATTTTCAAGAATTTTTGTGCGCAAAAACTGGGTTAAAGTGCAAAAGAACAGTTTTTCTACCCCTCCCCCCACATATA
Source organism: Telmatactis stephensoni (assembly GCA_029948255.1). NCBI lineage: Eukaryota > Metazoa > Cnidaria > Anthozoa > Actiniaria > Isophelliidae > Telmatactis > Telmatactis stephensoni. The sequence continues at coordinate 415,268 of JALIZF010001907.1, forward strand.
TCCCTACGTGGTTACATGGCATTGGCTTGAAAATCCAATATGGCGGTTCGAAAGGAAGACTTTTACACGGTAAGTAATCTCTATACTGTACTCTTTAGCGATCGACGTATGCAGGGAGGAAGGAAGTATATGAATTGTCATTGTCCTTTGTTATCTCAGTGAATGTGTATTTCCACAACAGCTTACTTGGGTCCAAAAAGAGAAAACGAAATTTGCCGGCTTTGAGTTGAAAGAAGCTGATCAGTAGAGATACATTGTTTCTCGTAATCCTGATCGAATCACTGACATTGATCGTACCATCTTTTACTTTGTAAAGGCTCAATCTTTTCGTCCTTTCCGGTTTGTCGAGAAATAAGTTGTGTTTGACTATTACAAAGCCACCCGGCTTAATTTTGCTGTGAATATTTTGATTGACATATGTAATATTTGCTAAAGATATAAATCTTATCAACTTTTACTGACATCTAAGAAATGGTTTTGAATCACCTAGTTATTAAATTCAACTATAAAAACCTTAACCGTTTATATGACCCAGTTTTCACATTTGCACCATTCATCCTATCACATCAGAGGATGACCCAGGAAATTATCTTCAGGAGGGGGTGCACCATCATATCAACTGGAAACTGCTGAGAGGATATTTTGAAAAAATATTGAGAAAAAAGGACTCAAAGTCATCTCAGGAGGGGGTGCACACCCCCCCTGCACCCTTCCCCTAAATCAGCTCCAGCACATTTTCAACTGTTGACCCCTTGCTCATTTGATCCAGCCCCTCCCCACATGTTCAAATGCATTCTCCCTTCCTTAAATGACCCATATTTGGGCCATCTCTCCTGGATCATCACTAAAATATATTGAACCTGGGGAAGGGGGTGAGGGTTGGGTGGGGGGGACCCGGGGGAAGGGGTTGGGGGGGTGGGGTGGGGGGTGAGGGTGAAGGTATCTATGGCACCACAGCTCACACTGGAAATAAGCAAAGATTCAGCCCCAATATCAGAAAAAAAACCACCTGTTTATGAATCTTGGGTAAAGAAGGAAGTGTATTTGGAGGGCATTAGTGCTTTTCTTACCATCACAAAATTAAGTTTGTTTACTCCCAAACTGGTTTTGCCATTTACATGAGCCTAAAAACATATTATTGCCAGTCCTGTTGCACCACTGCAAAATAATTAGGAGTACTTCACTATGTGAAGGAAGATGGAGAAGAGCATTAAATAAAGTATATTAAAGAAATAACAACTAATGGCCAAACTCTTGGATGGCTGAAAAGTGGCTGAAAACTACCTGGCTATGGAGTTTAGACATCAATACAAGGCATAAAGCATTTGTATCCTTCACCCTTTTTTGGAAAGATAGGAACAAATAAAGAACTTCCTGCAAAAATAGCATAAGTGAGTTGTGATCAAAAGTCAACTTCTCCTATATTAATAGAGAAATCAGAGAGAGAATTTACTATTTGATCACAGTTCACTTATGTTGTTTGTGCACTGATGTCTTCAAATGTTATGAAATCAGAAAACAAGTGGAATCCAAACTTTGGTAATGGCCTTCACCTCGCTACATTAATTGGCAAGCATTTTCCTCCATTGATATGATTCATACATAAAATATTCTGAATCGAAAATTTGTCCATCCTTTAGAACACCCAATGTGAAGAAGAGATTATTGCCTTGATTAATGCAAATTCAGTATTGTGACTTTCAAATGAATATGTTTTACAAATTTACATTTAACAGAGTTAATTAGTTTTTTTTTCTTGAGATGAAATGAATATCCCATTCCTTTTTTATTAGCACTTTTGAACAAGTTTGTTAGTTAATCTCCAAAGTTTAATTAAAAAGTTTTCCTTTTACCACCTTGGTTTGCAGGTGTTAAACATAGGGTTGTCAAATCTGGTATATACATCACGGTTTTTGAAAAAAAATTAAGAATTACCCTTGGGAAACTTTTGATGCAATATTGAAATATAAAGGCACAGTATATCAGATTTTCTTTCTTTTTTTCTTTCTTTCTTTTCTTTCTTTTCTTCTTTTTCGTAGACCTCAAAAAATGAAATAAAAATTTCTTGTAAAGGAAATTGTCTACTATTGTACAGTCGTTAGTCCCTTTACTGGTTTGTTATATTAAATTTTATGATATTTTCTCGCAGTTGTTATAACTCGTATTTTTGTCATTTCTCACTTTTTGATAAGTTATCTATAAAATCTGTCTTTTAAACTGTTCCTATGTCAATATTTGCGTAATTGTTTTGACGTTTTTGGAATTAAAATCGACCAAGGCCAAAGTATTTATGTTGCAATACGCTCTAAGTTAAAATAAAAGCTAAGAGCAAAATATTTTCTCCCTCTTTTGTTAGAAGAGAAAATTTAGAATGCCTGTCACTGCAGACCAAAAGAACATGACCTCGATGGAGCTTCTTTCTCGAGATAGTGCCACAATTATCGTAGAAAGCACCACAGCTATCTTTCTTACAGTTTTTTCACTTCTTGGGAACATCTTTGTCCTTGTAGCATCCTGCACTAACCAACAACTTCGGCGTTCATTTTACATTTATGTGGTTTCGTTAGCAATCAGTGACATCGCTATGGCTTTGTTAGTAATGACCTTTGCATGTAGAAGTTTTTTGGCGGGAAAATGGGAGCTTGGCTTCGTAGCTTGTCAGGTCCAAGGTTTCTTTACAGCTTGGTGTGGTTTTGAATCCGTTTTGCTCATGTGCCTGATTGCCATTAGTCGATATATCAAGATGGTTCATTCAACGAAATACTCGCAAGTCTTCACTAACAAGTTTTTTCATTTGTCAAATCTTTGCTCGTGGTTGGCTTTGCTGTGTCCATTGTCTGTTTGTTCCATTTACGTTGAATTTTCATTCAACCCTGGTCTTATTCTCTGCTCGCTTGATTTGGATAAAATCCCATTAATTCTAGTGTTCTGGGTATCATTTTATGGGACAAATTATACTGTGATCTTCTTCTGTTACTACAAGATATGGCGTTACGTAAAGAGCCACAATACCGCCATGACAAACTCGCAAGTCAACGCAGAAGAAGTAAAAACCATACGTATATTGTTTGCGGTGGTTTTGGCGTTTACGTTGTGCGTGAGTCCATTGTTTATTTGTGGTATTGTTGACGCACTGTTTGGCTTATGTACGCTACCACGTAGAATTTACGTAACGGCTGTGATCTTGAACGGAATGAGTACGTGCGTAAATCCTGTTATTTATGGTTATATGAATCAAACATACAGACAGGAATTCAAGAGAATTCTTTGTAAGGTGAATATTTGGCCTTTGGTAAAGTCTTATTTTCGCATAGGTAAAGTTTCCCCTTTTTGAAAAGAAGAAAAAAGATCGCATTCAGTATTGGCCGAGGGGCGTTTCTTTTTGACGTATTTGGACACTATTGACAGCAGTTCCGAAGGGCGGAAGAATCCATTTGACACTCTGGTATCTGGAAAATCTGTAATCAGAAAATTAGTCGATCATTAAAGATCAAATGGGAATTTCACTCGCCCGGTGTCACATACGTGTTCGTTAGTTAGTCCCAGAGCTTGTTATAGATGCCCAACTAGGAGGGTGGAAAGATTTATATGTCGGGACAGTTTAGGATCATTTCTAGTTATCTCTTTCTATGAACTGTAACCAGCCCCTAAGCATTCCCTAAGTAGTGCTTTTTAAGCGGATTTGTAAAATGAAGATTATATCAACGAATACGACGTCAGACACGAAATCACCTGGTCTTCAATGGAAGAAAATACATCGCCACTGAACTTGAAGACCGAAGAGTTTTATAATTTCAGTGGATACCAGTCAATAAACTTTCACACTGATTGTGTGTTGTGTCGATGGATGGTGATGAAAAAACAGTAGAAATATAGCTTGAACGACTTAAAAAAGTACTCTACTCCGATGAATGGCCCTTTTTATAAGGTCTTACATATTTTTATTCATTCCTTATTGTATCTTAATACACCAACGCAGACCAAACAAGTAGAACTGAGAAAAGCTTACACGACATAAAAGGTACTTACTTCACTCCGACAAAAGGCAAAGACTCGAAATGTCCTTAATGCAAGGACCCCTTTAATACGGTGTTACAGATTTGCATTCATTCCTTGTTGTATCTTTATACACAAACGCAGCCCGAACAATTAGACGAAAAGCTTGAACGATATAAAAAGGTACTTACTTTACACCCATGAAGGACCAAGGCTTGAGATGTCAGTGATGTACATTTTAAGTACCCTTTTTATAGTCAATTGAAAAAACGTTGTCGGGTCTAAAAACACAGAACATAGAAGCTGAGACCGAAAAGGTGCGGCCTGGGATCGGTGAATAATTATATTCTGATTTATTCATTTACGCTGCAACCGATAAAAATGCGAAGCCAAACGGCCCGCCAACAAAGGTCCTGCATACGCTTTCAGCATTTTGCATCGAAGGCAAAGCGTAAATGTATAAATCAAAATATAATTATTCACATCCCATGCACCATTTCGGTCTCAGCTTCTATGTTCTATGTTTTTAGACCCGACAACGTTTTTTCAATTGACTATATACAGTTACAGATTTTATTGTGTCTTTATACATCGACGTAACCCAAACGTTTTCACTCAGTAGTTTCCTTTATCTTTTAAGCCTAAACCCGCCACCCGTTGGGCTAATACGCGAAAGCCTGATAAAAGTTAAGGACATTTTTTATATGTTTTAGATCATTAAAGGAGCACTTGGATCAAAATCGATGAAAATTGAAAATGACTTGAAACTTAGCTTACTCTATCTATACGATCCCAATAATCACCATGAAGCAAAATTTTCTTCACATTCAAAAGAGAGGGATAGAAACTGTCAAATTATATAGTATTTAAATTGTGGGTAAATGACGTCATTTACTCAACCCTATTGTTCTTTTAGGCTTTAAACCAACATTTCTCTGTGATAATGAGCTTAAATTGTAGATTTTTGGCTGATAGTAGCTAGTTATTTAGCTAGTCATTTTCATATAGAAATAATCAGTTTCCAATTTTCACCGATTTTCATCCAAGTGGGCCTTTAAGCAATAGGCTATTACGGTACTTTAACTTTGCAAGTACCCATACAATATATACTCAACTGTTATATACTTTTTACATAAGTCAAGAAGCCTTTTTGTCAGACGGAAGTCAAATATTTCACAACTGAGATGTTTATCCGAGAAAATGGCGTCCATTTTACATACAAAGGTTGCCCCAAAAGCCAGTAAATCGTAAATTTTTCTCGAAAGTTACAAAGCACATGGAGGGAAAAAACAATCATTCGTGTTCTGGAGAGTCAAAGATAATGTTTCGTATCGATAAAGCTAGTGTTATTGTCGAAAATGCTGGAATAGAGTGGTTTTTTTTCATGTGCGTGGTAAACCGCGCCATTCATTCTTCTTGCTGTTTACAGAAACCCAACTCTTCGCAAGTCTTTCTTAATCTACATTAATTTTTACAAAAATCGCATTTCGGTATTGACTGAGGGGCGTTTCTTTTTGACGTATGCGGACACTAATGGCACCAGTTCCGAAAAGCGGAAAAGTCCATTTATCACTCTGGTATCTGGAAAATGTGTAATCAGAAAATCAGTCGATCATTAAAAGATCAAATGAGAACCTCATTCGCCGGGATGTCAGATATATATGTTGGGTTGGAGATGGGATTTAAAATATTTCTGTTTTGGGGCAGTTTTACGAGCCAATTCGAGCTTCTTTCTTCGAAACTTTACTACGGTAAACTTTACAAATCCGCTTAAATGCAATACGAGGGACTGTTTACAGTTTATAGAAAAAGAGAGGGAACTACCCTCTCTTCCCTCGTATTGCATTTAAGCGGATTTGTAATGTTCACCGTAGTTTACTAAACAGCAAGAAGAATAATGGCGTTACCAAGCACATGAAAAAAACACGGCTCTATTCCAGCATTTTCGACAATAACACTAGCTTTATCGATACGAAACATTATCTTTGACTCTCCAGAACACGAACGATTGTTTTTCCCCTCCATGTAACTTTCGAGAAAAATTTACGATTTACTGGTTTTGGGGTTTCCTTCTCTTCACATAAAATGAAAGAAAAAAATAGACCGGTACAATTTTCAGTGCAAGCTGACGTGCCTTTGTTTTTGGCGTTTGACATTAAAGATCTCTGTTCTAAAGGGAACATTAGAAGAAAACTACTGAAGACAGTTTCAATTGATTTTTAATTTCACTTGTCGTTCTTACTTTTGAAACACGTGCATAGATAACACGTGCATAGGTTAATAACAAAGTACAGTAGGACCCCTCCTTACGAACACCTCCATAATACGGATACCCCCTCTCTATAACGGACAGGTTTTTATGTCACCACAGCTGAAATCTCCATACATTTCCTTATAAATGAAACCTCTATAAAACAGACACCTCTCTATAACGGACAGGTTTCTATGTCCCAACAGCTGGAATCTCCATACATTTTCTTATAAATGAAACCTCTATAAAACAGACACTTCTCTATAACGGACAGGTCGCTATGTCCCAACAGCTGGAATCTCCATACATTTCCATATAAATGAAACCTCTATAAAACAGACACCTCTCTATAACGGACAGGTTTCTATGTCCCAACAGCTGAAATCTCTATACATTCCCATATAAATGAAACCTCTATGAAACGAATACCTCTTTATTGCGGACACTTTTTGGTCTTTTGCATTGTGCCTGGTTTAAAGAGGTTCCAATGGAATACTGGCCTCTACCAAGTCTACCAACCAGATTGTTATATCGTTACATGAACACCTGACAGAACTCTCTTGCTTAGAGAGTCTTCCTTTCAATTCAATAGACCGTCTCTGACTTGCAAATGTTAAAAATATTACAGACGCAAATTGGCGGACCTTCATCATCAATTGTATGCCAATGTCTGTTAAAATTATCATAAATACCACTTTTTTAACCTTCATTTTTGGTCTAGATTTTTAAACGTTTCGCTGAATATTTTCTCAAATCGATTAGATGTGAACGTGGGTCAGTTGAAGGATGGGTAGTATTAGTTTTGGTTCCAGGTTTTATAGAATTATATACAACTTTCTTCTCCAGTTCCAACTAGTTAAAAAACTGAACATCCAGTCCGAAGCAACCTATGTGAACAAATTTGCTTATGAAGTTGAATTTCGACTGAATGAAAGTTTATCTTGCTCATCTGATGCAACTGCCAGTCCGTCCTAGTGGTCCGTTGCCCCACGGCAAGAACCTGGGGAGTTTTATAATTATCGTTCTTATAACGCAACTGCCTAAGAAGTTGCAACCGCCAGTCCGTCTTTGTCTGTTGCCCTAGGGCAAGAACCTGGGGAGTTCTGTAATTATCTTTCTTAGTATGTAATCAATGGTTACATTAATAATTGTAATTCTAGTATCTAACCAATAGCTAGTTGAGTATTCTACCATAAATGACAACTATCCTTGCAATGAGTACTTAAAACATAGATGCTTAAAACTATAATATCTTTTGTGTCAAAACTGTCAAACTGAGCGAACCTTTTCTAGCTGATGACAGGTGTATTTTGGATACAATCCTGCTGTTCGTTTTAGTGACAGAACTTTAAAAGCTTTCAAAACAGTTTAAAGTCTTGAATTTCCTCGAAAAAATATCAAAACAAATGGAAGGAGTTTACAACCTTTCGTGTGCAAGCGAGCAAGGTACAAAGATGGCGCTGGAATTGTATACAAGAGATAGAATTGGTGTTGTACTTGAAACGACTGGGACGTCGTTCATTCTCCTTTTTACAGTGCTTAGTAACACCATCGTTCTTCTTGTTGCTGGTAGAAATCCAATTCTTCGCAAGTCTTTCTTCATCTACATCAATTTTCTATCGTTAAACGACATTCTAACAATAGGTTTGGTTACACCCTTGATTATCTATGCTTCAGTTATCGGCAAGTGGGATTTGGGACCAGAGCTTTGTGCATTTCAAGCAGTTTCTTCAATGTCAGGAGGATTAGTGTCGTTGATGTTGATGAGCTTTATTGCTGTTAGTCGATACTTTAAAATGCTTCATGCGAAAATATTCACAACTAAATTGTCACTAGCATCCAGCATCTCTTCGTGGGTGGTGTTGGTTGTCTTTTTCGCTGTTCTCACGAGTCTGTTAGATGGTTTATACGAGTTTCACCCTGGATTTATTATGTGTGTTATTAGTCTCGAAACAAGTCGTCCCATCGCAGTGGGAATCGTCCTAACTTTCACATCCAGCTATGGTGTCATCTTCTTCTCTTACTACAAGATAGGGCGTTACGTAAAGAGGCACAATACCGCCATGACAAACTCGCAAGTCAACGCAGAAGAAGTAAAAACCATGCGTATATTGTTTGCGGTAGTTATGGCGTTTACGTTGTGCATAAGTCCATTGTTCATCTGCAGTATTGTTGACTCAATCTTTGGAATGTTTACGCTGCCACGCGGAGTTTACGTAACGGCTGTGTTCTTTTACGGAATGAGTACATGCGTAAATCCTGTTATTTATGGTTATTTAAATCAAACGTACAGACAGGAATTCAAAAAAATTCTTTGTAAGAGAAATGTTTGCTTTTTCAAGTTCAACCGCGTCCGTATTATTAAAGTTGCTTCTGCGCCGAAAATCAGGAACGAGTCCAGCAATCCCGTGTCGAATCAGAACTGTCATCAAGAGATTCCGCTATGAATAGAACTTAAGGCGGCGAAATACGAGACACAAAAACCCTCAACTTGTCGCGCAACATTGTTGCGTTGCAGGTTTTTGATCGATGTTGCGCGTTTTTCACCCTTTTTTGTTGCGTGACAAGTTGAGATCGCGAGGTGAAAAACGCGCAACATCGATCAAAAACCTGCAACGCAACAATGTTGCGCGACAAGTTAAGGGTTTTTGTGTCTCGTATTTCGCCGCCTTTAAATGATACCGCGGCAAATGCATAAAATGTTTGTATTTTCACATCAAATTCATTCATATCTTGTGTAATCTCTTCATCAGCCGGGTTTTGGAGTCTGACTGGATGTAAATGAAAGCTCAGATGAAAGCAATACAGTAATTTCCGTTGTAAAATTTAATGCAGGTGTTTGAATAAAAAGATTACTCTTTTACTGAGCAAACATTTGTTTGTCAATACTACAAAATGAGAAAGCAAAAATGCATGGTCACATTGGTATGTACTCATGATGTCATGAAAAATAAAATCCACATACATGCAGATAAAGTTTTTCGAATACTATTAAATTGTGGTACACCTTGTTACTTTCAATTCGCGACTTTGGATGGAGTTCGTATATTTCACGATTCACGACACTTTCATCTCGCGATTTTACGAAGAAGTCACTGTAATCCCTTTAATGAGCGACACTTATTTTTCGAGACACTTTAATAATTTCGCGAATATTTTTTTAAATCGCGAAAATCGCGTAAGTGTCGCAAAGATTGCAGTCAATATAAAGTTTCTCATGAAACCTTTACCTGCACTTTTAAACTATTTTTCGCAAGAAAATCTATTTTACTGCTACTGTAATAATAATAACCAAATAAGTCTTCAGTCCAAACAAGCCGTTACTCCCTTCCAAATAAGTCTCCTCCCATCTATGGGGTCAATTTTTGAATAAGTTCCCTGGCCCAAATAAACCCACGTCTTTCCTTATCCTCAATGACCCATAACATCTTGAAGGCTACCATGGACTCCCAGTCTCACTCGGTCTGCTCCAACACAGGAAACCCAAAATTGAAATTGTTTTTATCAAGTAATAAGAATTTATATGTTGCTTCATTCTTGTTTCAGGTCCTTCATATATTGTTAGTAATTGTATGTGTTGTTGGTGTACGTGGTGAATCGAAACCTGTAACTGCATCACTGGATGCTAGATGGTCATGGACCCCTTTAACTTTAGAAGCCAGGTAATCCTCTATCATCCTTTTCCACTTTCCTCTAAGAGGCCTAGCCTTGTTTACAATCATATTGAGAAAAGTTCCACAGAAAGCTCTAGTTGGTTTTCCAGCAAATACTAAAAGACATATACTACTCGGCAAGGGTGGGTCCAGGATTCTTCTTTTTGAGGAGTTGCAGCTTAATAGAAATCACAAACTGTGTAGATTATCCAGAGAGTATTTTGGAAAAGCTTTGGACTCAAAGTTAACTCAGGAAGGGGTGACACCCACTACACTCATCCCCTAAATCTGTCTCTGCTAAGGCTATAAGAATGAAACACTTATGTAAATTTAAATGTTGGTAGTTCTTCATGCTTCTTTGCCTCTCCACCATAGATCCCCAAACATGAGGTTCCCTGGTTGGTTGAAAGCAGGAGTCTACAGTCTTTACTTTGTTTTATATATCTTCTGCAATATATCTTTAGAGCAAATCTCATGCTACCCATTTTATTTTTATTTGCAGTGAATTCCTAGCTAAAGAGAGCAATGAAAAATTCTGGAAATTTGTAGAATTATCTAAAGATAGTCATAAATTAACTAGTGATTTAGGTAAGAAAATCTGTGATCATGTAATATATTGTAAGATATTGGAAATTGATACAACAGGGTAGGAGAAAAAGGGTCCATTTCTCCGAAATTCTGTAATCCCATTTTTCATTTTTCTTCTCTTTCAGATCAATATAAAAGTTTACTAAGGAATGTTGGGCAGTTGTTGAGCCCATTAGGGTTACAATTATTGAAATTTTCGTTGTCCATAAGAAATTACTCTCCAAAGATAGAACTTTATAATAAGGTTAGTTACAGGGGCTTAAACCCGAATACACGATGCAATAATAATTATTGCATGTTACATCACATACAGTTATTGAGACTAGCTTGTCCTGCTCACGGAACAAGCTGTCTATTTTAGACTTATGCACACCGTGTCCACCCCTGTAATTTTGCGAGCAACAGTTGCAGGTTAGGATCGAGTTCTACTTCTGCAACCTTTTTCCCACAACGTTGCGCGCAACTTTGCAACGGTGGACACACGGTACAACTGTGTTGCGTTGCGCGCAATGTTGCAGAAAATGTTGCATCGTGTGCCCGGGCAATAACGTTGTTTGCGATTACAGTGTTTGATTCACACTAGATTTTAAGACTTTTTACGATTGCAATTACGATTACAATGCTAGTAGAGGAGTTTTCGTATGAGTGTGAAACAGACCGCGCCATACTGTGACCGTGTCAGTCCGTAATGTCAGTCCGTAACCGTACCGTGCGGTGGCCGTTTAGTTTTCCCAGCCATACGAAATGGGCTCAAGTTTGAACCAAGCTTAACACCCGGGTTTTTTTTGTAGGTAGCACACGAGGTTCCTAATACTTCTCACTGTAGTTCATTTGTTCAAATTGGTTCTAAAGTAACGTGCGATTTAAAGGAAGCCAAGAAATTGATCGAAAATGCTGATAAACTGTGAGTATTAATACATTAGTTTCCATCTGTCAAATCTATTAGAACTGCAAGTTTTTACTTATTTTATATAAGATCGGTGAAAATAAGTGAAAGGAAGGAAAGAAGGAAGGAAGGAAGGAGAGGAGGAGGAAAGGAAGGGAAGGAAGAAAGGGGGGGAGAGAAGGAAGGAAGCAGCAAGAAAGAACGAATGAAGGAATAAGGAATGGAGGGAGGGAAGGAGGGAGGGAGGGAGGAAGGTAAAGAAGAAAAAAAGATGAGAAGAGAAAAGGAAAATAAAAGAAAATGCAATTATTCCAGCATTGTAGCTTTCTCTCTAACAGTGTAGCTCCACGTACATGGTAGAAGTCGTAACGTTTGTGATGATATGTTAATTTTAAATCTTCATTTTCTTAATTATTTGAACGATATTTCTCATACGATCATTCCTACTCCTAGCTCATCGCCACAGATCTACGACTTTGACCACCATTATCCTGAATCTCAGAAAAATCCTGTGACTGTTATACTTTATGGTGAGATTGGTATGCCGTCTTTCAATTCCTTCCACGATGAATTTGTACGTTTATCCGTTGTGGGTAAAGTTCATTACGTTTTACGTCATTACGTACAGGTGAGATATATACGTTACGCATGCACATCTTGAAACTGAATTGAGCGACACGTATTTTTATTATTACGTATGCCATTTACGGGAAAGCACGTTACGTAGTACGCTATTACGTGTAGGGAGACTTTTACGTTACTGTCTGCTTAGTATACGTATCACAAAATTAGGTAAAAGACACTTGTACGTACATTTACATCAATTACAATGTCCTATTATATCTTGTAAAATGTTATGCTTTCTACGTAAAATTTAACGTTTTTACATTGAAATTTTACGTTACGTAAAAGCAGCATCTGACGTGAATTTATCATTCGATTTGCGCATCAAAATGATCATGATATTATGCTTGCGTTTATTATTTCGTAATCTATCACTGCCACTTTCACTGCCGTAACGGTTACGGTAGCTTACGTGACATATTGCGTCATTACGTAAAGGCAAAGCTCTTACGGCTATCTAATAATCTCCAACAGAATCCATCCACGTCCAAAGTACGTTTATCTGGTTACGGTGTAGAGTTAGCGGTTAAGAAAACAGAATACAAAGCTGTTGATGATACCAAAGTCAAAGAAGATTCACCAGGGACGATGGGAAAGTCAAAGGAAGAAGAAGACGAAGTGGAAGGATTCTTGTTTGCAAGATTACGAAAGCTCTATCCTCATTTGAAAGAACAGCTCGATCAATTCAAGGCTCATTTGAAGGAAAACTCGCGAGAAATGGCACCGCTTAAAGTGTGGCAGTTACAAGATCTGAGTTTCCAAGCTGCGCAAAGAGTTTTGTCATCCGATCCAAAAAGTGCTCTCAAGGTCCTCAGAGACTTGAGCCAAAATGTTCCTCGATTAGCGAGGTCGCTGGTTAGGACTAAAGTCAAGAATGAAGTGCGCCAAGAGATTCTCTCCAACCAGAAGACATTTACAAAAATCGGGCTCGATGCTGGCGATAGTGCCTTGTTTATCAATGGCCGTCTCGTTGATATAGAGGACATGAACCCATTTGAAATCTTGGAACTTCTTCGTGAGGAAACTCGAGTCTTAGACAAGCTGTCAACGTTGGGAGTCTCGGGCGAAACTCTCTCAAAACTCTCAAGTTTGTCCGTGTCAGATGACCACAATTCGTACGCTTTGGACACCAGAGATAATTCTGTTGTTTTTATCAATGATTTGGATAATGATCGAGAGTATTCAGGATGGCCTTCACATATCCAGGAACTCCTGAGGCCAACTTTTCCTGGGATGATGCGTTACATTGCCAGGAATATCTTTCACGTGGTGCTTTTCGTGGATCCTATGGATAGGACGAGTGTCAGCCTGCTTAAGGCTGTAGACGAGTTTTTACTTGCTTCAATGCCTGCAAGGTAAGCGTTATTGCAATTTATATAATACTATTACGCGCGCTCTGATTGGTCGAGAACCATGTATTATTACAATACACACGTACAGATGACGTCATGTCACAGAATCGTACGCGCGTTCCTGATTGGTCAAAAACCGTGCATGATTGGAGTACACACGCACAGATGACGTCACAGAATTTTACGCACGCTCTGAGTGGTTGATATATTTCGATAGTGGTACACAAAAATCACACCGCTCAACTTCGTTTCGTGGCGTACTTTTTTATTTTTACCACATTTTGACGTCATCTGTGCATCTATTAGAGTAGAGACGCACGGACAAGTGGAATATATGCAGAGTGGTGGTGCAATTATAGAGTGCATCCATCGCTATCTTATCAACTTTACTTTCAAACAACCGTCAACAAGTCTGTCTAAATCAATACGTGAACAAATTTGCCAAACAACCCCACCTCGCCTTTCTGCAAACCTGCCATCAAACCATTTATCAAACTATATACCCGCCAACTATTTAGTCTAAATATTCTTTCGTAGGATTGGAATTGTTATGGTAGCTGATGGTGATGCAGAAGTCGACGCAAAGAAAAACAATGCTGCTGTTGCCATAGCACGAGCTTTTTACTTTGTCAAGAACGAGAAGGATCCTCGTCAAGCACTTCAGTTGATTTTGAGGGTAAATAACTGAGCCAGTTTGTCTTCTAATGCATCATTGTGTGTGTACTAGTCCGTTCATAAGTCTGCCTCTTGCCATTTGTGTCGTGCCTGTTGACTTCGTGTCAGTCTGAGCGTCTGTTTGACTCAAACAGAGAGAGAAAGCTAAATAAACAAACAGATAGACAGTGAATGTCAGGCATTCACTGTCTGTCTGCTTTTCTCTTTCTGCTTGTCCGTTTCTTTGCTATTCTTCCTACCACCTCTCCAGTCCATTTGCTCGTCTGTATATAAAAGATAAAGATAATTTATCCCCGAAAGCGTGGGGAATGGTTGGTCAATTTCCCGAGCCAAGGGCTCGTGTATAAACCGTTCAAAGGGTGCGCTCTTAACCTCCTCCCTTCATCAGTACTCCGTTTTATGGGTATTTAAAGCTAATTAAAGCTACACGGAAAGGAAAGAAGTCGAACAAGGATGTGAGCTGGGAGTTGAACTCGGTCCTTTTGCATAGAAGCGCGCGCACTAATCATGTCTTTGCTTTGCTTATATCCCGTCTTTATGTTTGGCACACTCGTGCGCAACGTAGAAAATCCAAGATGCCCGCCCTATGATAATCATTTTTCAATAACTATTTCCATTTCGGTCTAGGTATATAACGAAGCGACGTCCCTCACGGACGAGGTCCTCACAAAGGGAGTCCACGACATGTTAGTTTCCTGGTTTGGTACTGATGACGCTAACGATGTCCTGGGGCCTGGGTCCGAGTATGACGAAGGACGTAAGCAGTGGAAACGATTCTTTGATCGAACAGGTCTACAGAAAGTCCCTCAAGTGGTTGTTAACGGTATTCCTATAAAAGAAGATGATTTGCCAATGATTGAAGATGCTGTAGTTAGACAAGTGCTCATGCAAACGGGACCTTTGCAGCAAGATGTATTTATGGTAAGTTTTTTACTGTTATTGGAACATTACTATTTAGTTTCGCGAGAACAGTTTCGCGAATTTTGGCAAAAATTCGTTCGCAAAAAACTTTTAGCAAATTTTAGCAAAAGCTATTTCGTTGAAATCGATAAATTATAGTACATTAGCCAAAAAATTAGTATGCGTATTGAACTTAACAAAAACCTTTATTTCATCTAGAAAACGGTAGATTAAGTAACTGTTAAATCTTCTACTATAGAAATCGCTCAATTTAGTTGGTCCTCAAAGGAGGACTTTTTGACATGTTTGATGACCTCGTGGACAGAAAAAAATAGGCGCCCGAAGTGCGTCTGCTTATATTAGATTGCAAATTGTTATACAATCGTGCCACCAATTCTGGCAATGATTGTCGTTTTGTAGAAAACTCATCAGAAATCACAAAAAGTATATATAAAGACACGAATTTAATTCTGTTTCCAGGGCCGACTTCATCAATTTTCCGACGTGTACGATCACGTGATGTCCAAACCCAATGTCGTCAAGAGGATGAATGACGTTATACAGTCACCGGAAGTAGATGTGATCGATCTGACAAGTGTACAGAAACCCAACATGGACGACCTTAACGACTTAAGCAAGTTTAAAAAGCTTGATGAAGCGCGGATGACAGGCGTTGTTGAAACAGGCATGAGATATTTTAGCAAGAAGGACGAGGAGTTGAACCTGAAGACGATGACAAACTGGATTGTTGTGGATCTCGCTAGCGAGGATGGACGAAAACTTTTAAAAGCTGCGTTAAAACAAGTGGTAAGCGGGTAATGATGATGATGATGATAATGATGATGATGATGATGTCGAAGATAATGATAGTAGTTAAAGATAACGACAGCAGTAACATCAAAAGAAATGTTGATGGTGATGATGGTGAATGGTGATAATAATTTTCGGGGCGAACCTATCCTTCAGGAGGTAGGTGCAGGGTTATAGAGGATCTAAAACATTTCATGGAAAAGTATCGAGAAGAAAAGGGCCTAAAGTCACCTCAGATGGGGAGAGGTGAACTCATCCCCTGCACCCTCCCCTAAATTCACCCCTATTCGTGATGTTGCTACTGCTGATGAAGATAACGACCATCCATAGTGACGCTGATCCCTGAGAGCAATAAGTCAGTCATTGAACTCAGTTATTCAGCGTTCTGAACAAAGATGCCATCAGTGTTCTACTTTTCTTTCCTAAAGTTTTACGATGCATAGTTTCATGTACAAAGTTATTTTAATTTTCACCAGCAATCATCTCTTAACGTTCGAGTTGGAATTGTACACAATCCCAAAGCAGCAGATGAGCCCACGAGCAAACTGTACATAGCTAGAGCGGTAGACGCTGTGCTGCAATCCAAGGATCACGTGACACCTGCCATGCTAGAGTTCGTGGAGAAACTGCTGGACAACAAGAACGACTTTAATAAGCTTGATAACGATTTGAAAGAAATGTTGAGTTTTGTCAAGAATATAAAGGTATGGGATTTGATCAGTACAACACAACAGGGCCCCGGCAAGTTGTGTAAAAGATAATTAGCCAGGATTAACCCTAGATTAAATCTAAAGAAAAATCATTCATGATCGAGAATTGACACTAATCTGCTTTTGAACAACGTCGTTGAAGACAAGACGGTCGTTCACTCGGCGTTCACTCGGCGGGCTTTCGGCCCTCCTCGGTTGAGCATGCGCTGTAGAGACTTGTTTGTATTTTGTGACGGACAACGACATTGAGCAAAAATGCATTTTATGACTTGCTAGGGTGTACTCGTTGTTGTAATTGTTGTTGTCGTCGTTGTTGACGATGATGGTGATGATGATGATGATGATGATGATGATGATTTAATAAGTTTGTATCTATTGTTATCAGGATCTCAAGCACAAGGTCATTGAGAACAAGTTACAGGACGAGAAGGCGTCTCGAGGAAGAATCCTGTCATATCAAAAGTTCTGTAAATCGGTGCTTGAATTCGAACCAGGAGAAGTCGGTATTGTTGCTAATGGCAGGGTAAGTGGTTTTAATATTCACACACGCTTACCGTAACTAAACTCAACTCTTCATTTGACGGACTCTTCTATAAAGCCCGGGAGGGGCGGTACACGAGGGAGCTTTAATTTGTTCAATTTGCTCTCGGAGCTTGCTTGCTCATATTTAACCAGTTTATATCAGGGAGCATGAGCAGGAAGCAAAACTCTTATTGCACAACAAATGTTTTTGTGTGAAATCGTTGGTGCCCACGAGGGAGCTTTGCTCCAGGAGAGTGTCGCGGGAGCATGTTGCGGGAGCAAGCTCCCTCGTGTGTTTCGCCCTTAAAGGCCTGGTTCCCACTTGCGACGCATAAGCGCAAGCAACGTACGCAGACTCAGTATCGTATTTATCACAGTATCTGCTAATGAGCAGTTCGCCTTAGAAATCACTGTGAAACAGAGGCACGTGCACTTGTCCTAACACTTGGGTACTTCTCAAGATTATTGTGTTTTGTTCAATCAACGACTGTGTCATATTCTTGTGACAGATTCTTGGACCCTTGAAAGAGAAAGAAATTTTCATAGCTGAGGATTTCCAACTTCTAGAAGACTTTGACTTAAACTTGTATGGCAATCACGTCAAGGAATTGGTCGACGGGACAGTCTTCAGCTGGTCTTTCTCCTGATGATGACACCAGTGAATATAGGTAATGAACTAGATACCAACAGCACTAGGATACGGTATCCATATTGCCAAGATTCATTGTACAAGGGAAAGAGATGGTTGGGGAGGAAGGGGAGGAGGAGGGAGGGAGGGAGGGAGGGAGGGAGGGAAGGGAAGGGATGACAATCATATTCGAAGCGACGCAAAGCAAGTCGGAAGTACACCTTGAGAAACGCAAGCTCAAAGAATGGAACATTTTACGTTTTCTTACGCTTACGTTTGTGCTTACAGCTTGAGTTTTTATCGTAGTGAATCGGAGTTCACGCAAATGTAAATGTAAACGCAAGCAATCTTTGTCTTTGTAAACATGCAGTTCAATTGCGCGTATATCTACGTAATCCTTGTGTACAATGCTTGCATTTGCGCCGCTTTTATGAACCATGATTAAATGGTCTGTGTATAGAAGAGGTTCAATACGGAAAAAGGTTGGATATACAATGTTGACGGGCAGGGTTGTAAGTCGAATTTAAATGTAGAAAGGCTAGTGCTATTAGAGTATGTAACGGAAGATCACATTCAGTGCCACTGAAAAAAGAAGCGTCGGGATTTAAAAATATCCTTCGTTGGTTAAGAGCAGAAAAGTGGAAAAGTATTCTCAATATATCGATAGAAGAAAGGAAAGAGAGCAAAATATAATGTTTATTTGTTGTTTTCAGGAGTAATATCATCATGAAAATATCCTCAATACTAACAGCTCGTGAGAAGAAATCGCGAATCCAGGTTCCGTTCTCAGAGGATCAACACAGTGTTGTTCGTATCAAAAGTGAAGGAGAAGCAGCTCTCGATGTGGCTTTAATTCTTGATCCACTCACTAAAGTGGCACAGAAAGTGGCTCCCTTTCTCATGGTAAGAATTATTAACTCACCTGGAAGGAAGGAGGATTTTGCACACCTTGCGTGACATCACCGTGACATTTTAAATTTGAAGTGGAGTAATCAAAGGCGACACAGGTGAAAAACGCATTGCGCACACTCGGACGTTTTAAATAAAACCATTGGAGATTTAATAGATCTTGAAAGTTAAAGCTGTCCGTGAATAGTTAGTGCTCACTTTTCCTAAAAGGTTACTTTAGTTGTTCTCTTTCCCTGGTCAAATAATACACGAGAAATTCGCATAATACCACGACAGCTGAATCGACGGTATTTTTATTTGTAAACACGAACGACAGCACGAACGCGTCCACGAATTCCCGCCGAATTTTCGATCATGCGCAGTGCGTTTTCACCCATGTCATCAAAGGCAGGTTACACTTACATCCCTGTGAAAAGCAACAACATACACGATGCTCAACACCGAACCGACCTTGACTTTCATTTTCGTCCGAATGAAAAGAAACGCTCTCTCTCAATGACAGCGTCTTAGAAATAAACCCATCTTATTTTAACGTGAACAACTTTTCACGCATCAATTTTTCCCGCCGATAGAAAACCAAAAATAACATTCTTGAAATCCATTGTTAGGTGCTACAAAACGTCACAAACTTAAACATCAATATTTATATGAACTGCCGAGAGAAGTTATCAGAATTCCCACTAAACCGCTTTTATCAATACGTCCTGGAACCTGAGCTGACATTTACGGCCAATGGGAAGCTAGAGCCAGGCCCCTATGCACATTTTGTGGACTTGCCCCAGTCTCCTCTCCTCACCATGGCAATGGACACACCGCTGGGCTGGATGGTTGAAGCAGTGCGGTCTCCTTATGACCTGGATAATATTAATCTACAAGAGGTAAATAACTCACAAATTTAACTGTTTTCCTTCGGTTTTGAGTTCTTGTTCTATCAGTGAGCTGATTTCTTTATTTTTTCAAGGTCGCCCAAGGTGTAAGCGCCGACTTCGAGCTCGAGTATATCTTTATTGAAGGTATAGGTCCAGTATTTGTATGCTTTCATTAAAACCATGACAACGCTTAGCAGCCTTGACTATTATCAAAAGGTCAGGTTACTTAATAAGATGACAGTCGTTAAGGTTATGTTGCACTAGGTTACATCTTTTAGCGCAGCGCTGTTGCGTTACGTGGCACTCAGCTACGAATTTAAGCGCAACATTGTTGCGTTACGTGGCGCGCAGCTACGAATT